>JAQJVK010000013.1:7310337-7910337 GCA_035578135.1 Flexamia atlantica
GGAATGTAGGATAAAATGTAGATACAGTAGATAGTGAAGGTTTTCTTTTCACCGTTATAACTCGAAAACGGCCGGACCTATTTTAACACCAAATGTATCGATTTTTAGGTACTTCCTTGTAGATTTACCATTACGTCCCTGGATTGCCTAGTAGGGCATCAATTAAGTACAGTAAAGGGCTGAATGTTCGAAACAGTTATGGTGCTATCCGTGGGCAGTATTTCAAACTCGATTCACTTAGTTTTTAACTTAAAATATGGACGGGTAGGAATAATTTAAGATCAACCACTAATTGCAGCATTTATTTTTCCGTGAAAAGCCGGCACACCGTCGAATTAGATGAAAAAGGAATTAGCCAAATTATTGTAACTGGCATGATTGTAATTAAAAACATGAAGGACGGCCTAAGGAACTAACTATAGCTCCCGCTGCCTAAAAAGATGGTACCACATAATGAGCTTATGATTAAACGTATAAGGTACGAAACTAAACCAAATGTAACTTTTATATAGTAAGAATAACCTAACAAAATCATCAAAACAACCACAAAACCATTATAAAAGGAATCAAATTATAAATCAGCTGTAACAACGTATCCGTTTGTGAAGCTAATATGCTTGATTGAATAAAATTGGAAATTTAAACAAAAGATCATCCATTACATTAACATGGGGCATTTTCAAAGCTTCAGCTCCACGAAAAACCTCTAAAAACCTCGAATTAAAAAAATCCGTTCTTGGTGAATGTCACACTCTCTAAGGAACGTCCATGCAAATTTTCAAGGTTCTAGGTTAAGTAGTTTTGGCTGTACATAGGATAGGTCAGTGGTATTTGACAAAAATACAATAGAAAAGATAGTATAAATATAACTTACAATCAGGGATTTGTATAATTTATAAATTTTTACATAAGTAGATCAAAGAATCATATCATTTCAGCACATTCTATTTGTGACTGAAAAACCACTGTTCTTTTCTCTTTCCATCTTACCGGGATTTAGTCTCAGCCACAAAAGGCAGTGTGCTCTTCACGTTTAAAACTGCGTAACTCCCGCTACCGAAATATAGATGGTGCCACTTAACTAATTAATGGTGGATTTTATCTAAACTAAATGTAACTTTTATATAGTACATAATTATGTCCTTGAAACAAATCAACAAAAATCAATGAAGCCATGATCAAAGAAATCAATTTATTATCATCTGTATCAACGTATACTTTTCCGAAGCTAACTACCAGCTGATTGTTTTATGGACATTAAAAATGTAAACAAAAATCGTCCAACATACTTTTAAATGGGAAAATTTGAAAACTTCGGCCTCGCCAAAAACCCCTTTATACTACGAATTTTGTAAAATCCGTTCTTAGCGGATGTCTACGCACTAAGAGGAACATCCATGCAAAGTTTCAAGGTTCTAGGTCAAGTAGTTTGGGCTGTACGATGTTTCCACTGAGTGGTATTTGACAAATATATATGTCTTATTCTACGAAAATCGTACGTTGCATGGGTGACGTATGATTTTTATTCAAGTATTTTTGCAATGAATGAAACATTTAACGCAAGCCAAGTAAAAAACGTCGCTTTTTGGTTTCGTTTTTAGAGTATTGTAAATAAAACTAAAGTTTTTAACAGATGAATTGGAAAAGAAGTTCAACCTCAGGTGTTTAACGATCAATCTGGAATGTAATTGAACCCTACGTAGAAGGCGGAAATACATTACAGTTTTCTTGCCGTATGAGGGTTTCCCGGGAGGCAGGAGGTCAACAAACATTTTCAAATGCCCTCGGCATGCCTCGGCATTCCTAAGTGGACCTGATGGAATGTACCGTTCCTCCCTCTGTAAGTACAATTGATGGGTTTTGGACGTTAACATATTTATTTTTGGGTATTCTGTACTTGGAGTATTTGATAAAAACTGATCAGAGATCAATGCAGTGTTGTCCGTTAGAACATATTCTAAAATAATATATATACCGGAGGTTGGCGTCTTGACTACTGATTTAAATGATTAACGAATGCATTCAATATGAATATCATAAAATCAAAATCAGCTTTATTTCTGTAATCTACAGTATATTTGTCAAATACCACTGACCTATCATCACACAGCCCAAACTACTCGACCTAGAACCTTGAAACCTTAAATGAACGTTCCTCTCAGGGCATAAGCACCCACTAAGAACGGATTTTTAAAAATTCCCTCAGGGCTACGCCCTTTGATACATCAAAGTTTAAATGTTAACGTATAGGGAAGCTCATGTAGTTGTCATGGCAACCTTAAAATTAAATCTGAAATCCACGGAAGTTTTTCTGTTTTTCAACGGGTAACACCGTGTTGATCAGCTAGTTATTTATATAGAAGTATCAGTCACAGCACATATTATTTACAAATAAATTAAATATTTACAAAATAAATTCACTAATGCCCTTATTTAATTAGTACCTGGTGAACTAAGCCTTGCCCGGTATTATTTTATGTTTACAATTTAATCCAATTACTATAAATAAAAACAATTCGAAAATATTCATGAATAATAAATGCAATTGTTATTACTCCAAGTAATTTTCATCTCTCACGCTGAATTTGTCCTAGATGACTGTAATTTGCAAATAGCTGTTATGATGACTTTATTTGTTTAAACTTTCCTTGTTTAGTTCGTTACCATCATGGCAACTCGTAAGGCCAATGTTGAACTTTACAACTTCAAAATTTTATTACGTTTTACTACATTTTATTACGTTATTAGATTTTCTCTGCTAAGTAATCTGTAGATAACACGTTTTTGAGTCACATGAATAAGAATAAGAATAAGAATAAGAATAAGAATATTTTATTGTCAATCAACACATAATTGGTTACAGACAATGTCAACATCAACTCATCACACTTTTACATTAACATTACATATAAATATACAATCTAACAGTTAATCATAAATAAATAATCTAAATAGAAATATCACTCGTTGGAAACTGAAAAAATTCTTGCACTGAATAAAATGGATTTTCAATCAGCCAGTTATAAAGGCGTTTTTTAAAAACATTTAAAGATAGGGAAAAATCGACTTAGGAAGTTTATTACACAGTTTTACACCTACTACATAATGACTAGATTGCGTTTTCTTAATTCTACAATGGGGTATTTCAAAATTAGATCGATTTCTAGTGGAGTAGGAATGAATTTCACTTCTTAAACAATAATTACTTTGGTTATTGACAGTGTACAAAATTAGGTCATATATAAATAAATTGTAAACTGTTAAAATCTGTAATTTTTTGAATAGGGGTCTGTAGTGAGCATCCCATGACGAATTTGTGAGATGCCTAACAACTTTCTTTTGAATTAAGAATATATTTTTTACTTTTGAAGAATTACCATAACAAATTATTCCATATCGTATGATTGACTGGAAAAAAGCAAAATAAGACATAATTAAGTATTGAAAAGGAACACAATTTTGAAGTTTTTTTAACAAAAAGACTACACGGGAAATTCTTTTGCACACCAGATCAACATGCGGGGCCCAGTTCATGTACATTTTATCTATTAATTGAACAGATTTCAAAATTTTGTCTTCGCAGTTCTCTATTAATTATTAATAAGAAAACCATAACCAAGAGTAATAATCATACAATTTCAGGTAAAAGAGTAATTTCAGTTCAAAGCCAAGCATAGTTCAAGAGAAATAACATTTTTCTTAAGGGACTTAAACCTAATATGGCGGGTAGTACAGCAGGCTCTTAACGGCTTATTAAGTAAAGAATGAAAGCAATACACTTAAGTTTTATTCTTGATTCAGGAACATAACTATCGATATATTTCCCGACTTATTTCTTCCTGAAAATTAGCTCATAAGTCTCATGAGAACTTTGCGTCTAAATTTGTACTATTATAGATCACTTAAAGCATGAAATACTTTTCCGCGAGCTAAGGATTTCCAACTCCATTGTATCTAGGAACAAATTGTGGTAAAGTTATTTACTAATCTGAAGAACACGTGTCAATCAAATAAAGCAAACTCTTTCCATTGAAAACGTCCAAAACCCATTACTTGCACATTCAGAGGGAGGAACGGTACATTCCATCAGGCCCACTTAGGAATTCTGAGGGCATTTGAAAATATTTGTTGAACACCTGCCTCCCGGGAAACCCCTACACGGCGCGAAAACTGTTATGTGCGTTCAAAGTCATTAACTATTAAGAAGAACATGTGTCAATCAAAGGAAGTAAACTGTTTCCAGTAAAAACGTCCAAAACCCATAAATTGCACTTACAGAGGGAGGAGCGGTACATACCATCAGGTCCACTTAGGAATGCCGAGGCATGCCGAGGGCATTTGAAAATGTTTGTTGACCTCCTGCCTCCCGGGAAACCCTCATACGGCAAGAAAACTGTTATGTACTTCCGCCCTTCTACGTAGAGTTCAATTACATTCCAGATTGATCATTAAACACCTGAGGTTGAACTTCTTTTCCAATTCATCTGTTAAAAATGTTAATTGTATTTACAATATTCTAAAAACGAAACCAAAAAGCGACGTTTTTTACTTGGCTTTCGTTAAATGTTTAATTCACTGCAAAAATACTTAAATAAAAATCATACGTCACCCATGCAACGTACGATTTTCGTAGAATAAGACATATTCGTAGAATAATATTAGGTAATAATTTTACGAACATCAGTTGATTTACGACAGCTAATTAAAAAAGTCAACAACATCAATGTATATTGACCCGGTATATTTCCATGGTCGGTCAAAATGGATTTGAGCACGGGGGTACAAATCCGGGGGGTACAAATCCGGGGTAGGTCTTGAGGATTTGGCCACGGGGGGTACAAATCCGGGGGGTACAATTCCAGGGTCAGACTTAAGAATTTGACCACGGGGGGTACAAATCCGGGGGGTACAAATCCGGGGTCAGACTTAAGAATCTGACCACGGGGGGTACAAATCCGGGGTAGGACTTTAAGATTTGGCCACGGGGGGTACAAATCCGGGGGGTACAAATCCGCTACCCCTTTCCTATCATCCGAGACCAACCTCGAGGTTGGTTCTACTTTTCTATCACCTGAGACCAACCTCGGGTTACTGTGAGTTTTCTATCACCCGGGACCAACCTTGAGGTTACTCTCGGGTGATAGAAAATTCTTAGGTTGGTCTCGGGTGATATCGAGGTTGGTATCACCCGAGACCAACCTCTGAAATTTTCTCATTTCAGACCATTTAGAGCATATTCTGGAAAAACTTCAAAAACCCTTCTGGACTTAGTCTTTTTTCGTTGGTTGTTGTAGGTTTGCCCATCACCCGAGACCAACCTCGAGGTTGTTCCTACTTTGGAAATTTTCAAACCAGGACCAACCTCGGGTTGTCCCTAGTTTCCTATCACCTGAGACCAACTTTGAGGTTACTCTTGGGTGATTATCACCCGACACTAACCTCGAGGTTGGTCTCGGGTGATCATCACCCGACACGAACCTCGGGAAGTTACCAAAGTCCCAACGTTTTTTGAAGTTTTTACCAAAAGTGTTCCAAATGGCCGGAAATGAAAGAATAACCGACTTTTGGAGGTTGGTCTCGGATGATAAAAATTTTGTTATCACCCGATTTTTCGCAAAAAAATTCGCTTAATTCACTAAATAAAAATTATTAAAAATATATATAGTTCAAATAAACATTAAATAAAAGTATTTAGAGTATAAAATATGATATTTAATGGAAAATAAAGATTTTCCGAGGTTGGTCTCGGGTGATAAAAATGTTTCTATCACCGAGACCAACCTCCAAAACTCGGTTATTTTTCATTTCTGGCCATTTGGAACACTTTTGTTAAAAACTTCAAAAAACCTTGGGACTTCCCGAGGTTCGTGTTGGAAAATAATCACCAGAGACCAACCTCGGAAAAAATCTTTATTTTCCATTAAATGATTTTTGAAATACATTATTTTACTTAAAATAACGTTTATTTGAACAAATACACTCGTTAACACAACATTTATAACGTAATCTACGAGTTTTAGTGAAAAAACGACGTTGTTCCTAGTTTGGCAATCTAGTCATATTGTTAAACCGTGATTGCTGAGTGATGTGAGTAATGTATTCAAGCGCGTCACTAGTTCGATGGCATAAAACATATGAAGAAACGTCTAATCCCTCCAATAAACCGCGATTGCTGAGTGTAGTGAGTAATGTATTCAAGCGCGTCACTAATTCGACGACCTGAAACATATGTAGAAACGTCTAGTCCCACCGTTACACCGCGATTGCTGAGTTTAGTGAGTAATGTATTCAAGCGCGTCACTAATTCGATGACCTGAAACATATGAAGAAACTTCTAGTCCCACCGTTAAACCGCGATTGCTGAGTGTAGTGAGTAATGTATTCAAGTGCATCACTAATTCGACGACTTGAAACATATGAAGAAACATCTAGTCCCACCGTTAAACCGCGATTGCTGAGTAAAGTGAGTAAGGTATTCAAGCGCGTCACCAATTCGATAACATGAAACATATTAAGAATCGTCTCGTCCCACCGTTAAACCGCGATTGCCAATTGTAGTGAGTACGGTAGTCAAGCGCGACACAAATTCGATAACAGGATACATATCAAGAAACGTCTAGTCCCATTGTTAAACCGCAATTGCTAAGTGTAATGAAGGGAACGCGCCAAAGTCGGACAGTGCCAAAGTCGGACAGCGCCAAATCGAGACTATTTTTCCGTCCTAAGTTGGCGCTGTCCGACTTTGACGTTTCTGTGCAAAAATGAAACAGTCTGGGTTTGGCACCTGACACTCCCGCCAAATCGGGACTGTTTCAAAACAGTCCTGAGTTGGCGCCGTCCGACTTTGACGTTTCTGTGCAAAAATGAAACAGTCCCGGTTTGGCACCTGACGCTCCCGCCAAATCGGGACTGTTTTAAAACAGTCTCGGTTTGGCGACTCGCGCACAAACGGAACTAAACTCTTTTGGCCACATCCCGATTTATGTCATTGACTGTACTCTCCGCCATATTAGCCACACCCATCGCTGTATTTAAACCACACCCCCAAATTCTATTGGTTGTTTTATGAGAATCCCGCTCCTCCGTCGAGGGACATTTGAAACAGAACAGCTGGATACGTTTACACGATATTTTCTTAACTGTGGTGAACGTCCTCGTGATTTTTCTTGTTTATGAAGTGGGAGTTTTTTAATCGAGTTCGTGCAATGAGTCATTTAATGTAGGCCTATTTTTAGATCCGCCAGTAATCCTGTTTACCAAGACCAAGTTAGATAACATGTTTTTGTAATATAATCCTGGGTAATATTTAGGGCATTTTATTATGTCAAACAATTGACTGTCCCTGTTAAAAAAAATCCCTGCAACATTTTTGTTAACTCTTGAGTTTAGTAAATGTTTTATGCGGCATGTCTTAAGAATAAGGAGGTGACTTACGGGAAAGTCTGAAAATTCTGAAACCATTTTATATTTTTACTACGAATTAACCAGAATTTACAATTGTTTTTCCATAACCACCCCTTTTTAGAAAGGAATTTAGACTTTTTGAGTTGAATGGCAGGTTATAACTCTAATATTTCCCGCCAACCTGGAAATACATCGGTAACTACGCCGGGATGACCTGATAGTTCTAAGGAATGTTGCAGTCGGAATGTGTTTTGGCCGTTCCAAGTGATAGAATTAATTTGTGCTTGTTGATTGTCGTGTCCGTTCTCAGTACCTGTGAATGACCTTTCTAATAACCTTTCTAAACTTCACGTCAAGTCCATTTTCTTAGTTACACGGCCGAATTGGCCGAATGGGGACGCGACGTGACGTGACGTGTAGCCTATAGCCTCTATCAATACCATTCGCCCAAGCGGCTGTTATGAAAGCAAATTTTATACTAAAACTGTACAAAGTGCTGTTTTGGCGTTCATTATTTATATTAATTATATTGATGCTTATCGCTTATAATATCTTATAAATGTCAGTAAGATGTATCCCCTTTAAAGTAAAAGGGTTACGAATATATAAAAGTGTCAATATCAAACGTTAGAGTAACAGCAAACCTTAAGTTTATACCTTGTGTTTTATTAAGCATGTAACAAAAAAGATTTATATTTATCATATTTATCTGTATTCCATATATACTTAATTCTCACGCCAGGGGTACTTATTTAATCCGCTTTTCACCGCGACTTTGGATGTCGCATCCTCATGTGCGCATGCGATCGAGGACGTTACGTACCGTGCGAATGTGAATATATATAGAACCCTGTCCGGAATCGCCGTATTGGCCGTATGTGGACGTCGGGGCCATAGCAGTTATGGGACCGTATATGCCTTCTATGGCCCCGTGTGGACGTACGTGACGTGTATGTATAGCAGCACCTTTAAATTCGCAATATAAATATGTTGCAGAACTTACTATTACTAACTAAAATTTCAAACTTAGTTATATTTTAAAAATTAAGCAGCCACTCCAAGTTCCGTATTGTGCAGTCAACTAATAAACAGTATACACCTAGTTAATTCACTTCAAGAAATTAAATTGGATTTAGAGAATAAAATATTACTTAACTTGTATGCCGAGTATGTGTTATACGCTTTGAAACTTTTGAAAAAAATAAATTTTCCAATCCTTTTTTAGCTTTGTTTCCAAACCTAGGTTTTAAGCTGAGTAAGCACAAAAATCTATTTAATTAAAATCTAACTAATAAAATTAAAACCCTTTTGCTATTAAATTAGTTGTAAATCCGTATAAGGAATATGGAAGGGTTCTATTTCTCACCATAGTACTGTACTATCCATACTATACTATACCATACTACGGTATACCGTACTATACCATAGCGCTGTAATAGAAATTAAAGAAATATTTAAGAGTAGTTTTGAGTTTTGAAACAATGTAGTAGTTCAATACATAAATTGAATTGGAAAATAAAACCCAATATTCAAATGTTGAATTGTAATTAATAGCCTTCGTTTGAAGAAAATGTACGCTTTATAGAGAAACTAGAACTCCAATTTTGTTTCTTTCATAGTAAATCCAGAAATATCAATTCAAATGTGCAATTGGACAAGTAAATTAAATCGGACATGTTTTAGGCGTACTTTTATACTTTATAAAATTATAAAAGTTCTATAAAATTCCAACTAACATTCATTATTTCAAAGATTTTTCTTTGGTTAAAGACCTATATCTTTAGTTCTTATCAAGCTATGCAGTAAAATTGGGTCTAACAACTTTCTCCGAAAGAACCCTCGCTGTAATCTGAATCTGACTCATCTAATTTACTGAAATTAGATGAGTTTCAAGCGATCACGCTGTGGACTACCAACATAAATTTGATTTTTTCCAAGAATTTTCTCTAAATAAAGATCGGTGGCTTTATTATTATAAATATTAGAGATCGCCTACGGGTCGAAAGGTCGAAATTCAATCAGATAATATTTTACTACAGTTTTTACTCATTGCTTCAATAAAACATGTGACATTTTGTTGTTATACTTTTGATACTATTTCAATATTTTTCCTTTAAATGGTGACCTACAAGGTATTTTAAGCCAATTTATGAATGAGAGATAAGCGTAGAATGATTGTGGCACGATCTTGTAATATTGTTACTATAATATTATTGACCGACGGATGGGTCGCCGGAATTTTACTCCCCGGTTTTGTACATCCACAGAAAAACGCCTACGTCATTTTGACGTCACAGATCGGGGGGTACGATTCTGGGTGCGAACTTTTAGGACGGATAAATTACTATGAATTTTAATAAACTGACGTTTCACGGTTGTCTGAACAGTTGTATAATTGGTATAAATCCAATTAAACCTGGCTTCTTAAGTCCGACCCCAGAATTGTACACCAGGATTTGTACCCGCGTTTTTAAAATAAAACTAACATTTTTAACAAATTAATTGAAAAAGAGATTCAACCTTATTAGGTGTTCAACGATTAATCTGGAATGTAATAGAACTCTACGTAGAAGGGCGGAAGTACATAACAGTTTTCTTGCTGCGTTGGGGTTTCCCGAGAGGCAGGTGTTCAAAAAATATTTTCAAATGCCCTTAGAATTCTTGAGTGGACCTGATGGAATGTACCGTTCCTCCCTGTGTAGGTGTATTTAATGGGCTTTTGGCGTTTTCATTGGATATAGTTTTCTTTATTTGATTGAACATGTTCTTCGTATTATTTCCTGTCGTTAGCCACCGAATCACTTTTTTAGTTATTGTAAAACTGCAGTAGCAAACGACTACTGCAGTTGGACTACGACTTTTTTAGTTGGATTGAAACTGCAGTAGCCAAACGACTACTCTAGGATCACTTGACGTTAGAAGGTATCTAAACCATTTTTGTATTATTGAATAACTTTACCACAATTTGTTCCTTGTTTCATTTTTTTTGTACATCTTCCTAGTTTCAATATCTTAATGTTATTTCAATATTTTCTTTTTCAACATTATAAAATATTCCTTCCATGAGAATCATTTTCAATTTTTTTTTAAAATTTTAAATTTTTTTTTCTTTTTTTAGATGTGATGGTAATTTATTATATAATTTGATTCCATTTATTTTGAAAATTCTATCTTCAATGTGTTGTTTTGAAATTGTGTATTTTGTGTTTTGTCATGTTGCTATGTATTTCGTTTCTCGATATTAATTGAAAATTCATTTTTTTAAACCATTGCAAAATGTTATGTGAATTTATATAACTTTTAATTTCAAGGTTAGATTTATCATGGTCTTTTATAATTACTGTATTGTTGTGTCATCAGCAAAAAAACATAAATTTGAGTTTGACACGGATTCATTGATATTATTGACTTATATTATAAAAAGGACTGGACCTAAAACCGATCCTTGTGGTACTCCAGCAGTTATTTCCAATTCATTTATATAATAAATAAAGTTGCTGTGTAAGTTTTGTTGTTATTTAAAATACCTTAGTACTTTGGTAAATCACATTGGATGCAAATATTTGAATGGGCACCTACTTATTTTATAGACTATGCTATTATAGATATATTTTATAAATATATTTTACGTTTTCCTTTTTGAATTTTCTAAATTGCCAAACATACATTCTAGAACCTATACATTTAACAGACAATACCTGACCGTTAACAAAAAGGCTTTAAATATTTACATAAAATCCGAAAAATAAATTTGGAACTTATATGGTCCAAAAAGGACTAATGTGTTTATATAATGAGTCCCTTGTGGTCCGAGCCTTGGTAGGTATCATTTCATGTTTACCACTTCATCCAATTACTATAAAACATGTTAGTGTCACAATTTTTATAAATGCACATTTTTTATTGCTCCATGCGAACTTTATCCCACATGCCGTATTTGTCCTACATGGCTGTAAAGTTTGTATACAGCTTTACGGTGCAGTAAGGTTGTTTGTTTATTTTTTGTTTATTTGGTTGCTATCATGGCAACTTCAAATGTAAAGTGTTTCGACTTTAAAATGAAATTCATTAGCTTATTAGAATTTCTTTAGCTAAGTAACCTACATGAGACTTTTTTAAAGTCAGAAATTAGATATTTCAAGACTTTCAAGGTAATCCTGGTAGCCGTTTTTAAGATAATTGAGCAAGCAAGAGTATTCTCATATATTTATTGCTCATAATTTAAGTACGGGTATAGGATTTATTCATTTTTTTGTATGAAGAAATGAATTTACCAAATAGGATATTTTTCATTCATTGTCGAAAATGGGTTGTATTTAACTTTTATCAATTTAAATTAATACAATCTAAATTCAATCACAATTAAAAATCCAACTAAATTCAATTAAATTAAAAATCACATTATTGGCCCATTAATGGCTTATATTAAAATTTTGCCTACCTCATATTTAATTACAGAGGGTAAAAAATGAAACACAATTAAAATTCTTGAGATTGTAAAATTAATTTTTCATAAATTACGTAGCATATTTAGTTCAAAAGGAAATTAATTACATTATTCAACAATGAGTGCAGAAAAAACAATAATGATCGAGAAAAGGGTTGGATTAAACGTAAAATTATTCTCAAATTATATACAATCTGATAATTTAAAATCGCAATACTAGCCCATTGTCATCGTCCCCTTTACAGCGAGCCAATGAGAACAAAGGGGAGGAGCCCGGTACAGTAAGGTTAAAAAACAAAACCGTCCGGGTTTGGCGCTGTCCGACTTTGACGTTTCTGTGCAAAAATGAAACAGTCTGGGTTTGGCACCTGACGCTTCCGCCAAATCGGGACTGTTTCAAAAAAGTCCTGAGTTGGCGCCGTCCGACTTTGACGTTTCTGTGCAAAAATGAAACAGTCCCGGTTTGGCACCTGACGCTCCCGCCAAATCGAGACTGTTTCAAAACAGTCCGGGTTTGGCGCTGTCTGACTTTGGCACTGTCCGACTTTGGTGTTTTGGGAATTTTAAACAGTCCCGATTTGGCGCTGTCCGACTTTGGTAGCGTCCCGTAATGAATAAGGTATTAGAGCGCTTCACCAATTCGATGACCAGAAACATACGAAGAAAAGTCTCGTCCCACCGTTACACCGCGATTGCTAAGTGTAGTAAGTAATGTATTTAAGCGCGTCACTAATTCAATGACCAGAAACATATGAAGAAACATCTAGTCCCAACGTTAAACCACGATTGCTGAGTGTAGTGAGTAATGTATTCAAGCGCGTCACTAATTCGATGACCTGAAACGAATGAAGAAACTTCTAGTCCTACCGTTAAACCGCGATTGCTGAGTAAAGTGAGTAAGGTATTCAAGCGCGTCACTAATTCGATGACATGAAACATATGAAGAAACGTCTAATCCCTCCGTTAAACCGCGATTGCTGAGTGTAATGAGTAATGTATTCAAGCGCGTCACTATTTCAAGGACCTGAAACATATGAAGAAACGTCTAGTCATATTGCTAAACCGCGATTGCTGAGTGAAGTGAGTAATGTATTCAAGCGCGTCACTATTTCAACGACCTGAAACATATGAAGAAACGTCTAGTCATATTGCTAAACCGCGATTGCTGAGTAAAGTGAGTAAGGTATTCAAGCGCGTCACTAGTTCGATGGCATGAAACATATGAAGAAGCTTCTAGTCCCACCGTTAAACCGCGATTGCTGAGTGTAGTGAGTAATGTATTCAAGCGCGTCACTAATTCGACGACCTGAAACATATGAAGAAACATCTAGTCCCACCGTTAAAGCGCGATTGCTGACTAAAGTGAGTAACGTATTCAAGCGCGTCACCAATTCGATGACATGAAACATATGGAGAAACGTCTAATCCCTCCGTTAAACCGCGATTGCTGAGTGTACTGAGTAATGTATTCAAGCGCGTCACTAATTCGATGACCTGAAACATATGGAGAAATATCTAGTCGCACCGTTAAACCACGATTGCTAAGTTTAATGAGTAAGGTATTCGAGCGCGTCACTAATTCGATAACCTGAAACATATGAAGAAATATCTAGTCGCACCGTTAAACCACGATTGCTAAGTTTAATTAGTAAGGTATTCGAGCGCGTCACTAATTCGATGACCAGAAACCTGAAGAATCGTGTAGTCCCACCGTTAAACCGCGATTGCTAATTGTAGTGAATACGGTAGTCAAGCTCGACACTAATTCGATGACCAGAAACATATCAAGGACCGTCTAATCCCACCGTTAAACCGCGATTGCTGAATGTAATGAGTAAGGTATTCAAGCGCGTCACTAATTCAACGACCTGAAACGTATTTAGAAACGTCCAGTCATACCGTTAAACCGCGATTGCTGAGTGCAGTGAGTGATGTATTCAAGCGCGTCACTAATTCGATGACCTGATACAAATGAAGAAACCTCTAGTCCCACCGTTAAACCGTGATTGCTGAGTGTAGTAAGTAATGTATTTAAGCGCGTCACTAATTCGAAGACCTGAAACATATATAGAATTGTCTAGTCCCACCGTTACACCGCGATTGCTGAGTGTAGTGAGTAATGTATTCAAGCGCGTTACTAATTCGATGACATGATACATATGAAGAAACGTCTAATTCCTGCGTAAAACGGCGATTGCTAAGTTTAATGAGTAAGGTATTCGAGAGCGTCACTAATTCGATGACCAGAAACCTGAAGAATCGTGTAGTCCCACCGTTAAACCGCGATTGCTAATTGTAGTGAATACGATAGTCAAGCTCGGCACTAATACGATGACCAGAAACATATTAAGAAACGTATAATCCCACCGTTAAACCGCGATTGCTGAGTGTAGTGAGTGATGTATTCAAGCAAGTCACTAATTCCAAGACAAAAAACATATTAACAATCGTCTCGTCCCACCGTTAAACCGCGATTGCCAATTGTAGTAGTACGGTAGTCAAGCGCGACACAAATTCGATAACAGGAAACATATCAAGAAACGTCTAGTCCCATTGTTAAGCCGCAATTGCTAAGTGTAATGAATAAGGTAATAGAGCGCTTCACCAATTCGATGACCAAAAACATATGAAGAAACGTCTCGTCCCACCGTTACACCACGATTTCTGAGTGTAGTGAGTAATGTATTCAAGCGCGTCACTAATTCGATGACCTGAAACGTATGAAGAAACTTCTAGTTTCACCGTTAAACCGCGATTGCTGAGTAAAGTGAGTAAGGTATTCAAGCGCGTCACTAATTCGATGTCATGAAACATATGAAGAAACGTCTAATCCCTCCGTTAAACCGCGTTTGCTGAGTGTACTGAGTAATGTATTCAAGCGCGTCACTAATTCGATGACCTGAAACATATGGAGAAATATCTAGTCGCACCGTTAAACCACGATTGCTAAGTTTAATGAGTAAGGTATTCGAGCGCGTCACTAATTCGGTAACCTGAAACATATGAAGAAATATCTAGAAAGAATCGTGTAGTCCCACCGTTAAACCGCGATTGCTAATTGTAGTGAATACGGTAGTCAAGCTCTGCACTAATACGATGACCAGAAACATATTTAGAAACG
The DNA here is from genome assembly GCA_035578135.1 of Flexamia atlantica. Lineage (NCBI taxonomy): Eukaryota > Metazoa > Arthropoda > Insecta > Hemiptera > Cicadellidae > Flexamia > Flexamia atlantica. The sequence continues at coordinate 7,325,310 of JAQJVK010000013.1, forward strand.
TATAATCCCACCTTTAAACCGCGATTGCTGAGTGGAGTGAGTGATGTGTTCAAGCACGTCACTAATTCTAAGACAAAAAACATATTAAGAATCGTCAGTCCCACCATTAAATCTCGATTGCTAAATGTAGTGAATACGGTAGTCAAGATAGACAATAATTCGATGACCAGAAACATATCAAGAAACGTCTAGTCCCACCGTTAAATCACGATTGCTTAGTGTAGTGAGTAAGGTATTCAAGCGTGTCACTAAATCGTTGACCTAAAATATATGAAGAAACTTCTAGTCCCACCGTTAAACCGCGATTGCTGAGTGTAGTGAGTAATGTATTCAAGCGCGTCACTAATTCGAGGACCTAAAATATATGAAGAAACTTCTAGTCCCACCGTTAAACCAGGATTGCTGAGATTAGTGAGTAATGTATTTAAGCGTGTCACTAATTTGATGACCAGAAACATTTGAAGAAACATTTAGTCCCACCGTTAAACCGCGATATCTGAGTGAAGTGAGTAAAGTATTCAAGCGCTTCAATAATTTGATGACCTGAAACATATGAAGAAACTTCTAGTCCCACCGTTAAACCGCGATTGCTGAGTGTAGTGAGTAATGTCTTCAAGCGCGTCACTAATTCGATGACCTGAAACATGAGAAGAAACGTCTAGTCCCACCGTTAAACCACGATTGCTGAGAGTAGTGAGTAACGTATTCAAGCGCGTCACTAAATCGTTTACCAGAAACATTTGAAGTAACATCAAGTCCCACCGTTAAACCGCGATTGCTGAGTTAAATGAGTAAGGTATTTAAGTGCTTTACTAATTCGATGACCGGAAACATATGGAGAAACGTCTAGTCCCACCGTTAAACCGCGATTGCTGAGTGTAGTGAGTAATGTATTCAAGCGCGTCACTAATTCGATGACCTAAAATATATGAAGAAACTTCTGTCCCACCGTTAAACCGCGATTGCTGAGTGTAGTGAGTAATGTATTCAAGCGCGTCACTAATACGATGACCTAAAATATATGAAGAAACTTCTAGTCCCACCGTTAAACCGCGATTGCTGAGTGTAGTGAGTAATGTATTCAAGCGCGTCACTAATTCGATGACCTAAAATATATGAAGAAACTTCTAGTCCCACCGTTAAATCGAGATTGCTGAGTGTAGTGAGTAATGTATTCAAGCGCGTCACTAATTCAATGACCTAAAATATGTGAAGAAACTTCTAGTCCCACCGTTAAACCGCGAATGCTGAGTGTAGTGATTAATGTATTTAAGCGCGTCACTAATTTGTTGACCAGAAACATATGAAAAAACTTCTAGTCCCACCGTTTAACCGCGATTGCAGAGTGTAGTGAGTAATGTATTCAAGCGCGTCACTAATTCGACGACCTGAAACATGCGAAGAAACATCTAGTCCCATCGTTAAACCACGATTGCTTAGTGTAATGATTAATGTATTTAAGCGCGTCACTAATTCGACGAATAATAAGAAACGTCTAGTCCCACCAATAAACCGCGATTGCTTAAAGTAGTGAGTAACGTATTCAAGCGCATCACTAAATCGTTTACCAGAAACATTTGAAGAAACATCAAGTCCCACTGTTAAACCAAGATTGCTGAGTTTAATGAGTAAGGTATAAAAGCGCGTCACTAATTCGATGACCTGAAACATATGGAGAAACGTCTAGTCCCACCGTTAAACCGCGATTGCTGAGTGTAGTGACGTAATGTATTCAAGCGCGTTATTAATTCGATGACATGAAACATGCGAAGAAACCTCTAATCCCACCGTTAAACCGCGATTGCTGAGTGTAGTGAATAATGTATTCATTCGCGTCATTAATTCGATGACCTGAAACATGCGAAGAAACGTCTAGTCCTACCGTTAAACCTCGATTGCTAAATAAATTGAGTAAGGTATTCAAGCGTGTCACTAATTCGATGACAAGAAACATATGAAGAAACGTCTAGTCCCACCGTTAAATCACGATTGCTTAGTGTAATGAGTAATGTATATAAGTGCGTCACTAATTAGACGAATATGAGGAAACGTCTAGTCCCACCGTTAAACCGCGATTGCTTAGTGTAGTGAGTAAGGTATTCAAGCGCGTCACTAAATCGTTTACCAGAAACATTTGAAGAAACATCAAGTCCCACTGTTAAACCGCGATTGCTGAGTTTAATGAGTAAGGTATTTAAGTGCGTCACTAAGTTGATGACCGGAAACATATGAAGAATTGTGTACTCCCACCGTTAAACCGAAATTGCTAATTGTAGTGAGTAAGGTATTCAAGCGCGTCACTAATTAGATGACCTTAAACAGATGAAGAATCGTCTAGTCCCACACTTGAACAACGAATATTAATTGTAGTGAGTACGGTAGTCAAGCGCGTCACTAATTGTATGACCAAAAACATATGAAGAATCGTCTAGTCCCACTGTTAAACAGCGATTGCTGATTGTCGTGAGTACAGAAGTCAAGCGCGACACAAATTTGATAACAAGAAACATATCAAGAAACGTCTAGTCCCGTTGTTAAACAGCAATTGCTGAGTGTAATGAATAAGGTAGTAGAGCGCTACACTAATTCGATGACCAAAAACATATGAAGAAACGTCTCGTCCCACCGTTAAACCGCGATTGCTGAGTGTAGTGAGTAATGTCTTCAAGCGCGTCACTAATTCGATGACCTGAAACATGCGAAGAAACGTCTAGTCCCACCGTTAAACCACGATTGCTTAGTGTAATGAGTAATGTATTTAAGCGCATCACTAATTCGACGAATATGAAGAAACGTCTAGTCCCACCGTTAAACCCCGATTGCTTAGTGTAGTGAGTAATGTATTCAAGCGCATCACTAATTCGATGACCTGAAACATATGAACAAACGTCCAACGTTCCAACGTTAAACCGCGATTGCTAAATAAAGTGAGTAAGGTATTCAAGCGCGTCACCATTTCGATGACCTGAAACATATGAAGAAACGTCTAGTCCCGCCGTTAAACTTCGATTGCTTAGTGTAGTGAGTAACGTATTCAAGCGCGACACTAAATCGTTTACCAGAAACATTTGAAGAAACATCAAGTCATACTGTTAAACCTCGATTGCTGAGTTCAATGAGTAAGGTATTTAAGTGCGTCACTAATTCGATGACCGGAAACATATGAAGAATTGTGTACTCCCACCGTTAAACCGCGATTGCCAATTGTCGTGAGTACAGTAGTCAAAAACTACACAAATTCGATAACAGGAAACATATCAAGAAACGTCTAGTCCCATTGTAAACCGCAATTGCTGCGTGTGATGAATAAGGTATTAGAGCGATTCACCAATTCGATGACCAGAAACATATGAAGAAACGTCTCGTCCCACCGTTAAACCGCAATTGCTGAGTGTAGTGAGTAATGTATTCAAGCGCGTCACTAATTCAACGACCTGAAACGTATTTAGAAACGTCCAGTCATACCGTTAAACCGCGATTGCTGAGTGTAGTGAGTGATGTATTCAAGCGCGTCACTAATTCGATAACATGAAACATATGAAGAAACGTCTAATTCCTGCGTAAAACCGCGATTGCTGAGTGTAGTGAGTAATGTATTCAAGCGTGTCACTAATACGATTACCTGAAACATATGATGAAACGTCTAGTCCCACCATTAAAATGCGATTCCTGAGTGTAATGAATAATGTATTCAAGCGCTTCACCAATTTGATGACCAGAAACATATGAAGAATCGTCAGTCTCACCGTTAAGTCACGATTGCTAACTGTAGTGAATACGGTAGTCAAGATTGACAATAATTCGATGACCAGAAACATATCAAGAAACGTCTAGTCCCACCGTTAAATCACGATTGCTTAGTGTAGTGAGTAAGGTATTCAAGCGAGTCACTAAATCGTTTACAAGAAACATTTGAAGAAACATCAAGTCCCACTGTTAAACCACGATTGCTGAGTTTAATGAGTAAGGTATAAAAGCGCGTCACTAATTCGATGACCTGAAACATATGGAGAAACGTCTAGTCCCACCGTTAAACCACGATTGCTGAGTTTAGTGAGTAATGTATTTAAGCGTGTCACTAATTTGATGACCAGAAACATTTGAAGAAACATTTAATCCCACCGTTAAACCGCGATATCTGAGTGAAGTGAGTAAAGTATTCAAGCGCTTCAATAATTTGATGACCTGAAATACATGAAGAAACGTCTATTCCCCCCGTTAAACCACGATTGCTGAGTGTAGTGAGTAATGTATTAAAGCGCGTCACTAATTCGACGACCTGAAACATGCGAAGAAACATCTAGTCCCACCGTTAAACCACGATTGCTTAGTGTAATGAGTAATGTATTTAAGCGCGTCACTAATTCGACGAATAATAAGAAACGTCTAGTCACACCAATAAACCGCGATTGCTTAAAGTAGTGAGTAACGTATTCAAGCGCATCACTAAATCGTTTACCAGAAACATTTGAAGAAACATCAAGTCCCACTGTTAAACCACGATTGCTGAGTTTAATGAGTAAGGTATAAAAGCGCGTCACTAATTCGATGACCTGAAACATATGGAGAAACGTCTAGTCCCACCGTTAAACCACGATTGCTGAGTGTAGTGAGTAATGTATTCATTCGCGTCATTAATTCGATGACCTGAAACATGCGAAGAAACGTCTAGTCTCACCGTTAAACCTCGATTGCTAAATAAAGTGGGTAAGGTATTCAAGCGTGTCACTAATTCGATGACAAGAAACATATGAAGAAACTTCTAGTCCCACCGTTAAATCACGATTGCTTAGTGTAATGAGTAATGTATTTAAGTGCGTCACTAATTAGACGAATATGAGGAAACGTCTAGTCCCACCGTTAAACCGCGATTGCTTAGTGTAGTGAGTAAGGTATTCAAGCGCGTCACTAAATCGTTTACCAGAAACATTTGAAGAAACATCAAGTCCCACTGTTAAACCACGATTGCTGAGTTTAATGAGTAAGATATTTAAGTACGTCACTAAGTCGATGACCGGAAACATATGAAGAATTGTGTACTCCCACCGTTAAACCGAAATTGCTAATTGTAGTGAGTAAGGTATTCAAGCGCGTCACTAATTAGATGACCTTAAACAGATGAAGAATCGTCTTGTCCCACACTTGAACGCGATTGTTAATTGTAGTGAGTACAAAAGTCAAGCGCGACACAAATTCGATAACAAGAAACATATCAAGAAACGTCTAGTCCCGTTGTTAAACGGCAATTGCTGAGTGTAATGAATAAGGTATTAGAGCGCTACACTAATTCGATGACCAAAAACATATGAAGAAACGTCTCGTCCCACCGTTAAACCGCGATTGCTGAGTGTAGTGAGTAATGTCTTTAAGCGCGTTACTAATTCGATGACCTGAAACATGCGAAGAAACGTCTAGTCCCACCGTTAAACCACGATTGCTTAGTGTAATAAGTAATGTATTTAAGCGCATCACTAATTCGACGAATATGAAGAAACGTCTAGTCCCACCGTTAAACCCCGATTGCTTAGTGTAGTGAGTAATGTATTCAAGCGCATCACTAATTCGATGACCTGAAACATATGAACAAACGTCCAACGTTCCAACGTTAAACCGCGATTGCTAAATAAAGTGAGTAAGGTATTCAAGCGTGTCACTAATTCGATGACATGAAACATATGAAGAAACGTCTAGTCCCACCATTAAACTGCTATTCCTGAGTGTAATGAATAAGGTATTCAAGCGCTTCACCAATTTGATGACCATAAACATATAAAGAAACGTCTCGTCCCACCGTTAAACCGCTATTGCTTAGTGTAGTGAGTAAAGTATTCAAGCGCGTCACTAATCCAATGACGAGAAGTATATGAAGAATCGTGTAGTCCCACCGTTAAACCGCGATTGCTAACTGTGGGGAGTACGGTAGTCAAGCGCGTCACTAACTCGATGACCTGAAACATATGAATAAAATTCTAGTCCTTCCGTTAAACCGCGATTGCTAAATAAAGTGAGTAAGGTATTCAAGCGCGTCACCAATTCGATGACCTGAAACATATGAAGAAACGCCTATTCCCACCGTTAAACCACGATTGCTGATTGTAGTGAGTAATGTATTCAAGCGCGTCACTAATTCGATGACCTGAAACATGCGAAGAAACGTCTAGTCCCACCGTTAAACCGCGATTGCAGAGTGTAGTGAGTAATGTATTCAAGCGCATCACTTATTCGATGGCATGAAACATATGAACAAACGTCCAACGTTCCAACGTTAAACCGCGATTGCTAAATAAAGTGAGTAAGGTATTCAAGCGTGTCACTAATTCGATGACATGAAACATATGAAGAAACGTCTAGTCCCACCATTAAACTGCTATTCCTGAGTGTAATGAATAAGGTATTCAAGCGCTTCACCAATTTGATGACCATAAACATATAAAGAAACGTCTCGTCCCACCGTTAAACCGCTATTGCTTAGTGTAGTGAGTAAAGTATTCAAGCGCGTCACTAATCCAATGACGAGAAGTATATGAAGAATCGTGTAGTCCCACCGTTAAACCGCGATTGCTAACTGTGGGGAGTACGGTAGTCAAGCGCGTCACTAACTCGATGACCTGAAACATATGAATAAAATTCTAGTCCCACCGTTAAACCGCGATTGCTAAATAAAGTGAGTAAGGTATTCAAGCGCGTCACCAATTCGATGACCTGAAACATATGAAGAAACGCCTATTCCCAACGTTAAACCACGATTGCTGAGTGTAGTGAGTAATGTATTTAAGCGCGTCACTAATTCGACAAATATGAAGAAACGTCTAGTCCCGCCGTTAAACCGCGATTGCTTAGTGTAGTGAGTAACGTATTCAAGCGCGACACTAAATCGTTTACCAGAAACATTTGAAGAAACATCAAGTCCCACTGTTAAACCGCGATTGCTGAGTTTAATGAGTAAGGTATTTAAGTGCGTCACTAATTCGATGACCGGAAACATATGAAGAATTGTGTACTCCCACCGTTACACCGCGATTGCCAGTTGTCGTGAGTACAGTAGTCAAGAACTACACAAATTCGATAACAGGAAACATATCAAGAAACGTCTAGTCCCATTGTTAAACCGCAATTGCTGAGTGTGATGAATAAGGTATTAGAGCGATTCACCAATTCGATGAGCAGAAACATATAAAGAAACGTCTCGTCCCACCGTTAAACCGCAATTGCTGAGTGTAGTGAGTAATGTATTCAAGCGCGTCACTATTCGACGTCCTGAAACATATGAAGAAACATCTAGTCCCACCGTTAAACCGCGATTGCTGCGTGTAGTGAGTAATGTCTTCAACCGCGTCACTAATTCGATGACCTGAAACATGCGAAGAAACGTCTAGTCCCACCGTTAAACCGCGATTGCAGAGTGTAGTGAGTAATGTATTCAAGCGCATCACTTATTCGATGGCATGAAACTTATGAAAAAACGTCTAGTCCCACCGTTAAACCGCAATTGCTGAGTGTAGTGAGTAATGTATTCAAGCGCGTCACTATTCGACGTCCTGAAACATATGAAGAAACATCTAGTCCACCGTTAAACCGCGATTGCTGAGTGTAGTGAGTAATGTCTTCAAGCGCGTCACTAATTCGATGACCTGAAACATGCGAAGAAACGTCTAGTCCCACCGTTAAACCGCGATTGCAGAGTGTAGTGAGTAATGTATTCAAGCGCATCACTTATTCGATGGCATGAAACATATGAAAAAACTTCTAGTCCCACCGTTAAACCGCAATTGCTGAGTGTAGTGAGTAATGTATTCAAGCGCGTCACTAATTTGATGACCTGAAACATATGAAGAAACTTCTAGTCCCACCGTTAAACCGCGATTGCTAAACAAGGTGAGTAGGGTATTCAAGCGCGTCACTAATTCAATGACGAGAAGTATATTAAGAATCGTGTAGTCCCACCGTTAAACCGCGATTTCTGAGTGTAGTGAGTAATGTATTCAAGCGCGTCACTATTCGACAACCTGAAACATATGAAGAAACATCTAGTCCACCGTTAAACCGCGATTGCTGAGTGTAGTGAGTAATGTCTTCAAGCGCGTCACTAATTCGATGACCTGTAACATGCGAAGAAACGTCTAGTCCCACCGTTAAACCGTGATTGCAGAGTGTAGTGAGTAATGTATTCAAGCGCATCACTTATTCGATGGCATGAAACATATGAAAAAACTTCTAGTCCCACCGTTAAACCGCAATTGCTGAGTGTAGTGAGTAATGTATTCAAGCGCGTCACTAATTTGATGACCTGAAACATATGAAGAAACTTCTAGTCCCACCGTTAAACCGCGATTGCTATACAAGGTGAGTAGGGTATTCAAGCGCGTCACTAATTCAATGACGAGAAGTATATTAAGAATCGTGTAGTCCCACCGTTAAACCACGATTGCTGAGTGTAGTGAGTAATGTATTCATTCGCGTCATTAATTCGATGACCTGAAACATGCGAAGAAACGTCTAGTCCCACCGTTAAATCACGATTGCTTAGTGTAATGAGTAATGTATTTAAGTCCGTCACTAATTAGACGAATATGAGGAAACGTCTAGTCCCACCGTTAAACCGCGATTGCTTAGTGTAGTGAGTAATGTATTCAAGCGCGTCACTAATTGTATGACCAAAAACATATGAAGAATCGTCTAGTCCCACTGTTAAACCGCGATTGCTGATTGTCGTGAGTACAGAAGTCAAGCGCGACACAAATTCGATAACGAGAAACATATCAAGAAACGTCTAGTCCCATTGTTAAACCGCGATTGCTGAGTGTAGTGAGTAATGTATTCAAGCGCGTCACTAATTCGATGACATGAAACATATGAAGAAACGTCTAGTCCCACCGTTAAACCACGATTGCAGAGTGTAGTGAGTAATATATTCAAGTCCCACCGTTGAACCACGATTGAATAGTGTAATGAGTAATGTATTTAAGCGCGTCACTAATTCGACGAATATGAAGAAACGTCTAGTCCCGCCATTAAACCGCGATTGCTTAGTTTAGTGAGTAAGGTATTCAAGCGCGTCACTAAATCGTTTACAGAAACATTTGAAGAAACATCTAGTCCCACCGGTAAACCGCGATTGCTGAGTTTAATGAGTAAGGTATTCAAGCGCGTCACTAATTCGATGACCTGAAACATATGAAGAATCGTCTAGTCCCACCGTTAAACCGCGATTGTTGAGTGTAGTGAGTAATGTATTCAAGCGCGTCACTAATTCGATGACCTGAAACATATGAAGAATCGTCTAGTCCCACCGTTAAACCGCGATTGCTGAGTGTAGTGAGTAATATATTCAAGCGCGTCACTAATTCGATGACCTGAAACATGCGAAGAAACGTCTAGTCCCACCGTAAAACCACGATTGCTTAGTGTAATGAGTAATGTATTTAAGCGCGTCACTAATTCGACGAATATGAAGAATGTCTATTCCCACCGTTAAACCGCGATTGCTTAGTGTAGTGAGTAAGGTATTCAAGCGAGTCACTAATTCGTTTACCAGAAACATTTGAAGAAACATCAAGTCCCACCGTTAAACCGCGATTGCTGAATTCAATGAGTAAGGTATTCAAGCGCGTCACCAAATCGATGACCTGAAACATATGAAGAAACGTCTAGTCCCACCTTTAAACCGCAATTGCTTAGTTTAGTGAGTAAGGTATTCAAGCGCGTCACTAATTCGTTTACAGAAACATATGGAGAAACGTCTAGTCCCACCGTTAAACCGCGATTGTTGAGTGTAGTGAGTAATGTATTTAAGCGCGTCACTAATTCGACGAATATGAAGAAACGTCTAGTCCCGCCCTTAAACCGCGATTGCTTAGTGTAGTGAGTAACGTATTCAAGCGTGTCACTAAATCGTTTACCAGAAACATTTAAAGAAACCTCAAGTCCCACTGTTAAACCGCGATTGCTGCGTGAAATGAGTGAAGTATTCAAGCGCGTCACTAATTCGATGACATGAAACATATGAAGAAACGTCTAATCCCACCATTAAACTGCGATTTCTGAGTGTAATGAATAAGGTATTCAAGCGCTTCACCAATTTGATGACCAGAAACATATGAAGAAACGTCTAGTCCCGCCATTAAACCGCGATTGCTTAGTTTAGTGAGTAAGGTATTCAAGCGCGTCACTAAATCGTTTACAGAAACATTTGAAGAAACATCTAGTCCCACCGGTAAACCGCGATTGCTGAGTTTAATGAGTAAGGTATTCAAGCGCGTCACTAATTCGATGACCTGAAACATATGAAGAATCGTCTAGTCCCACCGTTAAACCGCGATTGTTGAGTGTAGTGAGTAATGTATTCAAGCGCGTCACTAATTCGATGACCTGAAACATATGAAGAATCGTCTAGTCCCACCGTTAAACCGCGATTGCTGAGTGTAGTGAGTAATATATTCAAGCGCGTCACTAATTCGATGACCTGAAACATGCGAAGAAACGTCTAGTCCCACCGTAAAACCACGATTGTTTAGTGTAATGAGTAATGTATTTAAGCGCGTCACTAATTCGACGAATATGAAGAATGTCTGTTCCCACCGTTAAACCGCGATTGCTTAGTGTAGTGAGTAAGGTATTCAAGCGAGTCACTAATTCGTTTACCAGAAACATTTGAAGAAACATCAAGTCCCACCGTTAAACCGCGATTGCTGAATTCAATGAGTAAGGTATTCAAGCGCGTCACCAAATCGATGACCTGAAACATATGAAGAAACGTCTAGTCCCACCTTTAAACCGCAATTGCTTAGTTTAGTGAGTAAGGTATTCAAGCGCGTCACTAAATCGTTTACAGAAACATATGGAGAAACGTCTAGTCCCACCGTTAAACCGCGATTGTTGAGTGTAGTGAGTAATGTATTTAAGCGCGTCACTAATTCGACGAATATGAAGAAACGTCTAGTCCCGCCCTTAAACCGCGATTGCTTAGTGTAGTGAGTAACGTATTCAAGCGTGTCACTAAATCGTTTACCAGAAACATTTAAAGAAACCTCAAGTCCCACTGTTAAACCGCGATTGCTGCATGAAATGAGTGAAGTATTCAAGCGCGTCACTAATTCGATGACATGAAACATATGAAGAAACGTCTAATCCCACCATTAAACTGCGATTTCTGAGTGTAATGAATAAGGTATTCAAGCGCTTCACCAATTTGATGACCAGAAACATATGAAGAAACTTCTAGTCCCACCGTTAAACCGCGATTGCAATATAAAGTGAGTAAGGTATTCAAGCGCGTCACCAATTCGATGACCTGAAACATATGAAGAAACGTCTATTCCCACCATTAAACCGCGATTGCTGAGTGTAGTGAGTAATGTATTCGAGCGCGTCACTAATTCGACGACCTGAAACGTATGAAGAAACTTCTAGTTCCACCGTTAAACTGCGATTGCTAAATAAAGTGAGTTAGGTATTCAAGCGTGTCACTAATTCGATGACAGGAAACATATGAAGAAACGTCTAGTCCCACCATTAAACTGCGATTCCTGAGTGTAATGAATAAGGTATTAAAGCGCTTCACCAATTTGATGGCCATAAACATATGAAGAAACGTCTCGTCCCAATTTAAACCGCAATTGCTTAGTGTCGTGAGTACGGTAGTCAAGCGTGTCACTAATTCGATGACCTAAAACATATGAAGAAACTTCTAGTCCCAACGTTAAACCGCGATTGCTATATATAGTGAGTAAGGTATTCAAGCGCGTCACCAATTCGATGACCTGAAACATAGGAAGAAACGTCTATTCCCACCGTTAAACCGCGATTGCTGAGTGTAGTGAGTAATGTAATCAAGCGCGTCACTAATTCGACGACCTGAAACATATGTAGAAACGTCTAGTCCCACCGTTAAACCGCGATTGCTGAGTGTAGTGAGTAATGTATTCAAGCGCGTCACTAATTCGACGACCTGAAGCATGCGAAGAAACGTCTAGTCCCACCGTTAAACCGCGATTTCTGAGTATAGTGAGTAATGTTTTCAAGCGCGTCACTAATTCGATGACCTGAAACATATGAAGAATCGTCTAGTCCCACCGTTAAACCGCGATTGCTGAGTATAGTGAGTAATGTATTCAAGCGCGTCACTAATTCGACGACCTGAAACATGCGAAGAAACGTCTAGTCCCACCGTTAAACCGCGATTTCTGAGTATAGTGAGTAATGTTTTCAAGCGCGTCACTAATTCGATGACCTGAAACATATGAAGAATCGTCTAGTCCCACCGTTAAACCACGATTGCTTACTGTAATGAGTAATGTATTTAAGCGCGTCACTAATCAAAATCAAAATCAAATTTATTTCATTAAATTACAAAATACAATTATTAAAGATTTAGGTACGAAAAATAGTACCGCATAGGCCATGAAGGGCCTGTGCGCGGTACGAGTTCTTATCCACTATAAGAAAACCTAGTCATAAATTATACTTTTATTATAAATATTTTTAAAACTCGATTAAAAAACGGAAAATTCAAAACAGCTTTGGATATTAGAGAATATAGTAAAAACATAAATATTATGGTGATAAAAATAAATACATACCACAGCACAGCATCAAGATTTGAATTTAGAAAAAGAAAATTCGCTATTAGATTTAATTTGTTCTTTTAGTTTTAATTTTAGTTTTAGTTTTGGGGGCCGTTAACTAAACAAATTGTAAATTGTCCATGTAAAACGTAAATGTTATGTCATCGAAGAATAAGTACGTTAGTCAGTAGTAGATAGTAAGTGGGCGAGGGTCGAGTGCGGATGTAAGTCAAAGGTATTCGGAGCCGATAAGAAGCTCAGAACGTTCAAGGCCGAGCCCCAACAGCCAGTTATTAATTATACGCTTGAACGCACTATGCGACACCTGCAGGTCTCTTATGTCTGGTGGAAGATTTCGAAAAAGAAAATTTGCAATATAAAATGCACTAGTCAAATTAACTGTTTTGAACACTCGAGGTACCTGCAGGCCAACGCTCACGGCACTCCTAGTGTGATGTTGGTGACAAACGGGAGTGAGAAATAGTTCTTTGTGTGAGTTTAGGTATACTAAAACAGTTTTAATAAAAATCTGGCGGATGGATAGAATTTGAGATTGAGCAAAAAGCAGTTCAGTTGGGTAACGTCTATGTTTTTGGAAAGTTGTTTTTATTACTAGTTTTTGAATTACAAATAAGGGTTGAATGAGAGTTTTACTAGCTCCTCCCCAAACTAAGATACCATACTGTAGTAAAGACTGTACGTAAGCAAAGTAAACAATTTTAATTTCATTTACATTCAGAGTTTCCCTAACTTCTCTAAAAACAAATATTAGTTTTCTAAGTTTAGTTTTCACAGAATTTATGTGTTTTTCCCACCTCAATTTAGAATCTAAAATTACTCCTAGGTATTTATAATGATCGACCCTTTCAATCTCTTGGCAAGCACACCGGGAACCGGGCGGGTTGTTGCATTCATGCAAAATCAGTCTAAGGTCTGCAGGTGGCTCGCTCCTTGGTCGTAAAGCTATTGGCATGTATTTTGTTTTTCCAATGTTAATAGTCAAAATGTTTTGGGAAAACCAGTTCTGAATCAGACGTAACTCTGTTGCAGCGATGTTATATATTTCTTCCCATGTCTTCCCCTTAAAAATAACAGCAGTGTCGTCGGCGAACAAAAACAATTTTCCCGTTACAGGAAGCTTATCTAAATTATTGATGTATATTAAAAAAAGCAACGGACCTAAGGTACTTCCTTGAACGACGCCATAATCAATTTTAGTTACATTACTGTTTGTGCCATAAATAGTAACAATTTGGCTACGCCCTTCTAAGTAGCTTTTGAACCAACCTAAAGAAGTCCCCTTAACCCCAATGCAGTCCAATTTTGAAAGTAAAACACCTCGATCGACAGTATCAAATGCTTTCGCTAGGTCAATGAATACTATTAACACTTTTTCGTTTACATTTAAAGAATCGGTAATGTATTTATTCATTAAGAAGAGTGCATCGCTGGTATTCTTATTTTTCCAAAATCCAAACTGACATTGTGATAAGATATTGTTACCCTCAAGATAAGACTGCAATTGTAATTTGATGCATTTCTCAATGATCTTAGATATTACACTCAGTAAGGAAATTGGACGGTAGTTATTCAACTCATTTTTCACCCCTGATTTAAATAAAGGAATCACTTTAGCTAATTTAAAAGCTTCAGGAAATATTCCAGAAGATATGCTGAGATTTACAATGTGCTTTAAAGGTTGAATGAAGTTAATTATATTAAACTTTAAAATGTGAGGGGGAATTTCATCAATACCAGGAGCAGAGCCACCACGCATCCCTTTAATACATGATTCAATCTGGCTGTCGGTGACCGGCTCTAGCCTGAACTCATGCCTGGCTCTGTGATCGGAGTCATTAACCAGCGGAGGTCCGCTAGGCGGTGGCAAACGCTCTGCTAAATTTTTACCTACATTCGAAAAGAAATTATTAAAAGAGTCCGCCACCGCCCTGACATTACCCCCACTGCCGTCTTGACTGAAGTATTTCATAGGAAAAGGTTCTTTTTTTGTTTGACCACCACTAACCTCTTTCACAACCTGCCAAAATATTTTCGGATCTCCAGTGGATCGCAACAACTTTTCTTTGAAAAAACTTTTTTTTGCGGATTTGATTTCTTTAGTTAACCAATTTCTGTATTCACAATAATTACGTCTAAGTTCCTGATTGAATGGTTGTTTTTTTACTCGTTGACTTAATTTATCTCTTTCTCTTATTCCTCTAATAATATTAACATTGATCCAAGGCTTAAGTTTTCTATACCTGCTAGATTTTAATTTTGATTTTGTCGCTAAACACTTGATGTTATTAATTGTTTCGATGAATAAATCACAACTAGCATTCACATCTTGTAGAGCCAGGACATGATCCCATGTCTGTCGCTCTATCAGCCCGCGAAATACCTTCAAGTCTAAGTAAGTAACATTATCCGTAGCGTCAGAGTTAGTTTGGTCTCGGTTACCGTTGCAGTATTTTAGTTTAACCACAATGGCGTAGTGATCTGTAATGTCGGTTTTAAGTATCCCTGAAGTGACAGCGGTGTAATTTAAAATGATTAACAAAAATGTGATGGATGCAAATCTTAGACCGATCTGTCACTCTTGTAGGTTTGTCTATGTATTCTGTGAAACCAGCTCCGTATAAAATATTTAAGTAACTATCTTTATCGGCAGTTATATGGCTTTCGGGTAAAGTATCAATATTTAGGTCACCGATAAAGAAATATGTAATATTACGTGCTGTATTCTCATAGTGGTTTTTCAAGTCTGATAAAAAAGATTGGCAATTCATCGCTGGGCTACGATAAATAGCCACAAAGTTAAAGTGTCTGTTATCAGTATTAAAGTCCAGTTGCAGTCCGGTTGCCTCGCCAAGAGTAATCTGTTGGGATGTAGCGTATAAGTCTGATTTGCAGTAAACGATGACGCCGTCATTCCTGTTCCACTGTAATTCAGTAGAAAAAATGTCGTACTCGTCTAGAGTAACAAATCCATTTCCCACTTCAAGCCATGCTTCAGTAAAAACAATTATGTCAAATTTAACTTTAAGACTTTCCAGTAACACTAGGACGTTATCAATATTTTTATAGTAACTACGAATATTTAGATGAATAACTTTAAGACACATTTCCTGTAAATCTAAATTAAAGAAGTCATTAAGCTGGCCGTGGTTTTCAAATTCTAAACAATCAGTGTTTTTATAGCTGTCAAGTCCCAGTCTGTCCCTGTCTCCGTCCATCGTCAAGTCGGTCGCGCGTCGGGTCGTTTAGTAAAGCAAAATATCGATTGTTAGCAATTCCATTTACATTTTTCCACCAATTTAATTTCGACAGAGTTGGAGTTTGTATTAATAAGATTAAAAAAAGTTTAAAAGTCACCAACTCATTTCCAGGATGCAGAAATTTGTTATGAGTTTCTTCTCAAGACCCAAGGGGCTTAATGTTAGTAGATTAATAAATCTAAAAGCGAATTTTTCACAATAAATGACTTTTTGACTTAAATTATTTAAATATGAAAATAATAACATTTATCAAGAACTGTATGTTTGAGATATAACTGACATGCATGAAAAAAGAGAAAGTTTCAGATAACTAAGTTCAGACTTCGTCAGTTAACTAATGATAAATTCGGGTTGTTAAATAAACCCTTACTGTGCTATCTTGGCAGGGAAACCCCTTTTAAAATAAATTCGCTATTCTAATATTAAATAATTTGTGTCATATAAGATGGATTTTCTGTTGGCAAAAGAATAAAAAATAAAAGTAATAATATATTCAGAACTGCATCTTTCAAAATAATAATAATTTGTAAAAAAAACCTTTGTAATGAAGTATCTTGTATTATTTGATCTTTGAAAATATTTAATATGCCTTAAAATAAGTATATGCTTGGATTTCCCATCTCATTGCAATTAATCTGACATACTGAAATAAAAACTTGAAATAAAAAATATTTTTAATTAAATTTAGGCTTGTTTAAAATGGGTCATAGCAGCAAATGGAAATCGATTGTATATGATAGTAAACAATTTTTGTCTTTTATATCATTACTTAACTATAGTTGGGAGAGCTTAAAAATAATATATTCAATATAAAAATATAATAATAAATGAATGTTGTGTGAAATAGGAAGGCATTTTAAGTACTTAAATATTAATTTCATATTTTCAGAGAAGGACATGATAAGTGGTGTGGAAAAATGTATTATAAAAGTATAAAGTTTGCTTTATTAAGCTAAAATGTATGCATAGTTAATCATATATGAAATATGTATAATGTTTGTATAATGTATAATGTATGAAAACATAAAATTACTAACAAATTTGTAAAGAGGTGTTCAACATAACTAAATCCAGATCCTTATAATACCATAATTCATAAGAATTTGTAAATGAAAGTGTATAATCTTTTGTTTAGGAAACTCGCACAAGTAATAATGTATATTTAATAGTGTACAATAACATAAAAAATGTTTTAAAATAATTTACATAGCGTTTTTCAGCATTATTAATTAAAACTCTTCAGTAAAGTAAATCATAAGAATTCACCAACGAAAATGTGTGTATAGAAAGCTCAAACAAGGAATGTTACTATTGAGTGACAATAGAAACAAATTTAAGTAAAATATATAAATTTATCCTGCAAACTAAATATATTACTCACTCAGAGGCGCATCAAAACGTTGAGCCACACTACAAATACCATCTTTAACCTACCTACAAAAAAAAAATTAATTTTTGTACATAAAGTTTCTCAAGTTTTTTTATATGAATCTATCACTCTAAGAGTTTATCGAGGTCTTCCAAGGTGCTGAGCAGCGAAGGGCGGCACTGCGGGTCGTCGGTCTTTTTGGCGTAAACTCGGCAGTCCCTGGTCCAGGCACGTGCTAATTTCCTCTCCTTCACAAGCTTCCTGGCACGGCTGAGGATCGCTCGGTTGTGGATGGTCAGATGGTCGTTCACGTAGATGGGGTATGACGCCCAGGAGTCGCTGAGGCCCGCGCCGTTGAGTCGGTTCCTGTGTTCCCGGGCTTTTGACACCCAGAGGTGTTTGTAGTCGCGGCAAACAAACCTCACAATAATTGAAGGGTTCGGACGGTCCTTGGTCACCTGCAGCCGATGTACCGTGGAAATCTCAGCGCGCTCAAAGCTAATGTCTATAAGTTTGGCGATTTTGTCGAGAAGCTCGTACAGGTTTTCCCCTGCGGAAAAAGGCACTCCAACGATTTCCACATTATTTTTGCGCAAATATTGTTCAAGGTCTCTAAGTCACCAAGGTCTCAAGGTCACTAATTCGACGAATATGAAGAAACGTCTATTCTCACCGTTAAACCGCGATTGCTGAGTATAGTGAGTAATGTTTTCAAGCGCGTCACTAATTCGACGACCTGAAACATGCGAAGAAACGTCTAGTCCCACCGTTAAACCACGATTGCTTAGTGTAGTGAGTAAGGTATTCAAGCGAGTCACTAATTCGTTTACCAGAAACATTTAAAGAAACATC
Source organism: Flexamia atlantica (assembly GCA_035578135.1). NCBI lineage: Eukaryota > Metazoa > Arthropoda > Insecta > Hemiptera > Cicadellidae > Flexamia > Flexamia atlantica. The sequence goes on from JAQJVK010000013.1 coordinate 7,343,372, forward strand.
AAGTCTCACCGTTAAACCGCGATTGCTGAATTTAATGAGTAAGGTATTCAAGCGCGTCACCAATTCGATGACCTGAAACATATGAAGAAACTTCTAGTCCCACCGTTAAACCGCGATTGCTAAATAAAGTGAGTAAGGTATTCAAGCGCGTCACCAATTCGATGACCTGAAACATATGAAGAAACGGCTATTCCTTCCGTTAAACCGCGATTGCTTAGTGTAGTGAGTAAGGTATTCAAGTGAGTCACTAATTGGTTTACAAGAAACATTTGAAGAAACATCTAGTCCCACCGTTAAACCGCGATTGCTGAGTTTAATGAGTAAGGTATTCAAGCGCGTCACCAATTCGATGACCTGAAACATATGAAGAAACTTCTAGTCCCACCGTTAAACTGCGATTGCTAAATAAAGTGAGTAAGGTATTCAAGCGCGTCACCAATTCGATGACCTGAAACATATGATGAAACGACTATTCCTTCCGTTAAACCGCGATTGCTTAGTGTAGTGAGTAAGGTATTCAAGTGAGTCACTAATTGGTTTACAAGAAACATTTGAAGAAACATCTAGTCCCACCGTTAAACCGCGATTGCTGAGTTTAATGAGTAAGGTATTCAAGCGCGTCACTAATTCGATGACCAGAAACATATGAAGAATCGTCTAGTCCCACACTTGAACCGCGATTGTTAATTGTAGTGAGTACGGTAGTCAAGCGCGTCACTATTTGTATGACCAAAAACATATGAAGAATCGTCTAGTCTCACCGTTAAACCGCGATTGCTTAGTGTAGTGAGTAAGGTATTCAAGCGAGTCACTAATTCGTTTACCAGAAACATTTAAAGAAACATCAAGTCCCACCGTTAAACCGCGATTGCTGAATTTAATGAGTAAGGTATTCAAGCGCGTCACCAATTCGATGACCTGAAACATATGAAGAAACTTCTAGTCCCACCGTTAAACCGCGATTGCTAAATAAAGTGAGTAAGGTATTCAAGCGCGTCACCAATTCGATGACCTGAAACATATGAAGAAACGGCTATTCCTTCCGTTAAACCGCGATTGCTTAGTGTAGTGAGTAAGGTATTCAAGTGAGTCACTAATTGGTTTACAAGAAACATTTGAAGAAACATCTAGTCCCACCGTTAAACCGCGATTGCTGAGTTTAATGAGTAAGGTATTCAAGCGCGTCACCAATTCGATGACCTGAAACATATGAAGAAACTTCTAGTCCCACCGTTAAACTGCGATTGCTAAATAAAGTGAGTAAGGTATTCAAGCGCGTCACCAATTCGATGACCTGAAACATATGATGAAACGACTATTCCTTCCGTTAAACCGCGATTGCTTAGTGTAGTGAGTAAGGTATTCAAGTGAGTCACTAATTGGTTTACAAGAAACATTTGAAGAAACATCTAGTCCCACCGTTAAACCGCGATTGCTGAGTTTAATGAGTAAGGTATTCAAGCGCGTCACTAATTCGATGACCAGAAACATATGAAGAATCGTCTAGTCCCACACTTGAACCGCGATTGTTAATTGTAGTGAGTACGGTAGTCAAGCGCGTCACTATTTGTATGACCAAAAACATATGAAGAATCGTCTAGTCCCACCGTTAAACCGCGATTGCTGATTGTCGTGAGTACAGAAGTCAAGCGCGACACAAATTCGATAACAAGAATCATATCAAGAAACTTCTAGTCCCATTGTTAAACCGCAATTGCTGAGTGTAATGAATAGGGTATTAGAGCGCTTCACCAATTCGATGACCAGAAACATATGAAGAAACTTGTAGTCCCACCGTTACACCGCGATTGCTTAGTGTAGTGAGTAATGTATTCAAGCGCGTCACTAATTCGATGACCAAAAACATATGAGGAATCGTCTAGTCCCACCGTTAAACCGCGATTGCAGAGTGTAGTGAGTAAGGTATTCAAGCGCGTCACTAATTCGATGACCAGAAACATATGAGGAATCGTCAGTCCCACCGTTAACTCGCGATTGCTAATTGTAGTGAATATGGTAGTCAAGCTCGACAATAATTCGATGACCAGAAACATATCAAGAAACGTCTAATCCCACCGTTAAACCGCGATTGCCGAGTGTAGTGAGTAATGTATTCAAGCGCGTCATTAATTCAACGACCTGAATCATATGAAGAAACGTCCAGTCATATTGTTAAACCGCGACTGCTGAGTGTAGTGAGTAATGTATTCACGCGCGTCACTAATTCGATGACCAGAAATTTATCAATCAAAATCAAAATCAAAATCTTTCATTGTAGTTAGACAATACAAATTGTATTACAAACGTCAGAACTAACATCATAACATAAAACTAAATTTGTTTCCATACTTAATTATAATAAACATAAAGGCTAATTACAGTTAATACCGCTTTTCTTCGTTGTGAGTGATTCAGATTATAGAAAAATTTATCTACCGAGTAACACACACGCTCCAAAAGGTATTTCTTTAATATTTCTTTTAATTTTGATTCGGAGTTCACTGATTTCATGTTTTCTGGTAGTTTATTTAATAATTTGGGTCCGATATTTTTTGGTAGCGTAGCGGCTGATTCTAATCTATGGGGAGTTTGTCTATGATGGTGCCTGTACCTAGTATTATAATTATGAATGTCCGCGCCTGTCAGTGCTGTTGTTGATTTAAACTTGTAATATAGTAAAATTTCAAAAATATAAATTGAAGGTAATGTTAAGATTTCTAGATATTTAAAAATATTCCGGCATGATGTTATCCTGCAAACTCCAGCCATGATGCGCATGGCTCTTTTTTGTAATCTAAAGACGCGTAAAAAATTTGATTGGGACGTAGACCCCCATAGAATAGTACCAAACCTTAATCTTGATTCTATTAATGAAATAGTATATTTCACTACTAGAGACGAAAGTAGGCCATTTCGGGGCAAGATAGTGTTTTACTTGCGAGGCGGAAGCCAAGCAAGTAAAACACTATCGAGCCCCGAAATGGTACTTTTGTGAAGAGTTGTGAACAGTACTTTTCATCACGATGCAAATAAGTGACCAAACTTATAAAAAATTATCCAACATTTCATAGTTTAGTCATTTTTCTATAAGTAAACACAATACGGCTGAAATGTCTATTTTAGTTTATAAAGTCAGCTGGTTGAACTGTCAAATAAAGAATTCGTTTGTTTGGGTACGGCAAAATTTTGTTTTGGTACGGAAATAGTTTGTTTGGGTACGGGAATGAAATGTTTGGGTACCGAAAAAGCAGCTGATCATTACTTGTTTTAACGTAAGGAAATCGAGAGTTTTCGTAGATCTCAGCTGTACGGTAACGGGCAATTTTCGTATACAGAGTGATGAAAAATATATTAATCTCATGAGAAATAAATTTTGATATTTCGCAAATCTATTCAATAGAAACAATTGAGACGATAGCTTAGAACACAGCGCGCTAATGTGAGGTGTCCAAGGAAAAGATTCATCGAAAGTTACTCCCAAATATTTAACCTCCCTTACCAAAGGTAACTCAAAATCATTCATATATATGGTGGGATTGAGTTCAAGATGGGTAAATTTTGAAAAGTTTACATAGCTTGATTTGTCTGGATTTACATGTAAGTTATTGTAATTAAAATATTGATAAAGATTTGTTAATTTTAGAAAGCTGTCAATTTCAAGATTATCCAACGATTTATCTTCAAACAACAAGGCCACATCGTCAGCATACATAGTTATATTTAAATTTTTAAAAGTTTTTGCTATACTATTTGTGTATAAAATAAACAATATAGGCCCCAAAACTGAACCCTGCGGAATTCCGAAATTAACCTCTAAACTATTAGATTGAACGTCTTCACTAATTTTTACACTTTGAGTCCTATGTAGCGGATAGGACTTAATCCAGTCAAGAGACAAGCCTCGAACTCCAAGATTATAAAGTCTCTCAAAAAAAACGCTGTGATCCAAGCAATCGAATGCTTTTTGAAAATCTAAAAACACCCCTACTGCTTTATTTTTCTCATTTAACGCGCTGATTACTTTTGTGACATAGTCAACTGTAGCATCAGTAGTGCCTTTCCCTTTTACAAATCCGAATTGTTCTTTACACAAAAGATTATTTTGGAATACAAAATTTAGAAGCCTTTTTGCGAAAACATGCTCGTATATTTTTGAAATAGTTGAAATATTTGCAATTGGTCGCCAATTTTCCGGTAGGTTAGAGTTTCCAGATTTGAAAATAGGGCAAATTATTGTTTGTTTTAGAACATTTGCAAATAAGCCCTCTGACAAAGAAGTATTTATAACATCTGCAAGAGGCTTACAAATGTAATAGGCACAGTGTCGGATAATTTTGTGAGATATACCATCTTAACCATAAGAATTTGAATTTTTTAAATTCATGATTATTTTATAAACTTCAAGTGCACCCGTCGGGAACAGAGCAAGTGTATGAGGGCAGGTGATATCGATCTGATTTTGTAAGATGGGTTCAGTTATTAATTCATGTTTTTATTTACCAATATTAGAGAAGCATTTGTTGAATGACTCGGAATTTGGCATAGAAGTAGGTTAAGAGGTATGCGTCTTATTTCTGTCAGAGTCTATTATTTTCCAAGCCTCTTTTGCTAAATTATCTGTCTTAGTTAATTGTTTAGTTAGGTGAGCTGCTTTGGAAGCTTTTATAACTTTACGATAAATTCGTTTGTACTGCGCACAATACCTATGAAACTCGATTGATCTATTAGGTTTCCTTTTAAAATCTAAGTCTTTTAGCTTTTTTGATGAAATTATTATGCCTTTCGTTAACCATGTTTTTTTGTTTTATGACTGTTTTTCTTTTTCTTTTTTAAGGGACAAGCCAATGAAAAAATATAAATAAAAATATTCAAAAAGATTTGAAGTTTTTGTTGCGCATCCGTCACTTCTTTCAATGACTCCCAGCTCTCTTTTGAGAGAAATAAGCTTAAAATTTTCAAATTATCAACGCAAGTGTCATGAAAAGTTTCTGTTGCAGTTGTGAGAGTCAGTTCTTGTGCACAAGTATCTTCACTAGGAGGTGTTAGTGTGCCTACTTGAGCATAGTGATCTGTCAGTCCAGTGCCAACCACCTCCACCTGCAACACCTCCCGCCCGACGTTGGATAGCACATGATCTAAAAGTTTGGATGACGTAGGTGTTACTCTGGTAGCGGACATTACAAATTGCGAAAGATTAAATTCATTCATTAAATCCTTTAACCTATTAGTTTTAGAATCTTGTACAGACCAGTCTATATTTAAGTCGCCTACTACTAAACTTTTTTTTCTTTTGATAGGTGTTTTGAAAGTGATTCATACAATATTTCAAAGAAATTATTAACATTAATGTTTTGATTGTGCGGTGGGCGATACACACCAAAGACTGTTATTTTGGCATCATTGTTGACTATTAATTCAATCCCTGCTGACTCAAAAATCATTTCTTTATTATGACTACTAATATTTACATCATTTACATTAACTTGTCGTTTTACCAAAATAGCTAGCCCACGACTACTTTTGTGGTCTATTCTTGAGAAATCACTCACAACGTTATAGTCACCGGAATTTATACAATGCAATACCTCTTTTCTTAAACCATGTTCGCATATAATAACCACCTGGGGCTGTTCAGTTTGCAGAAGCACATTAAATAAATCAATTTTGTCCCTTAAGTATTGTATATTAATATGGATTATTTTAAGTTTATTGCACAACACGGTTTCTTTTATTTTGTGGTTTTTAACAAAATAAGAATTCCCCCTAGTTCCAGCAGAAATATTTCCTTTGTCATGGGCCTTTAGTTGAAATTCCTGCAATTTATTTTTCTACAATTAGACTAGTTAAGTTTGTTTTCCCCAACTATTAAAATGCAGGCCATGACGAGTGTAACTTCCTTTGTATAGATTTGAAAGAGAAACTACCTTAACATGGTCATACTTTAGTACTTCAATTACTAGCTCAATGTTTAACCTTCTTATTTGGCAATTGAGTTCGGGTCTGTCGTGTCTTAAGGGAATAGTGCACAAAATCACATTGGTATTCTTAGTTTTGCTTGCAATTTCTTTTACTCTAGATTTGACATCAAATTCCGTGGTCATGCTTACATTGTTACATCCACCCATGATAATAAGATGATCGCTGCTGCCAAGCCTCAAAGCCTCACTGTCTATGTCACTTATCACATTTTCCAGGGGTGCATTCGGCCTCACTACACTGAACACCACACTTTCTTCACCCAACCTGGTTTGTAACAAGTGGCACAGACCATGGCCATGACTGTCAGAGAGCAATGTTACTTTACGTTTTACCGACTTTTCTTTCAAGTGACTCATTGTTTTGTACTTTGTAATGCTTTCATAAATACCGTTAACAGAAAACCTTCGCGCATAGCAGCGATCATCCTGCACAGGTAAGTTATCTCTAATCCTAGAGGTTATCAGTTTGATGAAATGCAGCACACATGCCCCACACTCCACAGTTTGCTTTTGCCTACAACACCGCACTGCACTACACTCCCGCCGCGCCGGGGTCTCCGCTGAGGTGAGCTGCCAGCCGCTCCGCATGCTCGCCGTTGAGTGGCTCCAGGCTGTCGAGATGGTAGTATGTGTTGGTGTTCCTGAGCTGCCAGCCGCTCCGCATGCTCGCCGTTGAGTGGCTCCAGGCTGTCGAGATGGCAGTATGTGTTGGTGTTCCTGAGCTGCCAGCCGCTCCGCATGCTCGCCGTTGAGTGGCTCCAGGCTGTCGAGATGGTAGTATGTGTTGGTGTTCCTGAGCTGCCAGCCGCTCCGCATGCTCGCCGTTGAGTGGCTCCAGGCTGTCGAGATGGTAGTATGTGTTGGTGTTCCTGAGCTGCCAGCCGCTCCGCATGCTCGCCGTTGAGTGGCTCCAGGCTGTCGAGATGGTAGTATGTGTTGGTGTTCCTGAGCTGCCAGCCGCTCCGCATGCTCGCCGTTGAGTGGCTCCAGGCTGTCGAGATGGCAGTATGTGTTGGTGTTCCTGAGCTGCCAGCCGCTCCGCATGCTCGCCGTTGAGTGGCTTCAGGCTGTCGAGATGGTAGTATGTATTGGTGTTCCTGAGCTGCCAGCCGCTCCGCATGCTCGCCGCTGAGTGGCTCCAGGCTGTCGAGATGGTAGTATGTGTTGGTGTTCCTGAGCTGCCAGCCGCTCCGCATGCTCGCCGTTGAGTGGCTCCAGGCTGTCGAGATGGCAGTATGTGTTGGTGTTCCTGAGCTGCCAGCCGCTCCGCATGCTCGCCGTTGAGTGGCTCCAGGCTGTCGAGATGGCAGTATGTGTTGGTGTTCCTGAGCTGCCAGCCGCTCCGCATGCTCGCCGTTGAGTGGCTCCAGGCTGTCGAGATGGCAGTATGTGTTGGTGTTCCTGAGCTGCCAGCGCTCCGCATGCTCGCCGTTGAGTGGCTCCAGGCTGTCGAGATGGTAGTATGTGTTGGTGTTCCTGAGCTGCCAGCCGCTCCGCATGCTCGCCGTTGAGTGGCTCCAGGCTGTCGAGATGGCAGTATGTGTTGGTGTTCCTGAGCTGCCAGCCGCTCCGCATGCTCGCCGTTGAGTGGCTCCAGGCTGTCGAGATGGTAGTATGTGTTGGTGTTCCTGAGCTGCCAGCCGCTCCGCATGCTCGCCGTTGAGTGGCTCCAGGCTGTCGAGATGGTAGTATGTGTTGGTGTTCCTGAGCTGCCAGCCGCTCCGCATGCTCGCCGTTGAGTGGCTCCAGGCTGTCGAGATGGTAGTATGTGTTGGTGTTCCTGAGCTGCCAGCCGCTCCGCATGCTCGCCGTTGAGTGGCTCCAGGCTGTCGAGATGGCAGTATGTGTTGGTGTTCCTGAGCTGCCAGCCGCTCCGCATGCTCGCCGTTGAGTGGCTTCAGGCTGTCGAGATGGTAGTATGTATTGGTGTTCCTGAGCTGCCAGCCGCTCCGCATGCTCGCCGCTGAGTGGCTCCAGGCTGTCGAGATGGTAGTATGTGTTGGTGTTCCTGAGCTGCCAGCCGCTCCGCATGCTCGCCGTTGAGTGGCTCCAGGCTGTCGAGATGGCAGTATGTGTTGGTGTTCCTGAGCTGCCAGCCGCTCCGCATGCTCGCCGTTGAGTGGCTCCAGGCTGTCGAGATGGCAGTATGTGTTGGTGTTCCTGAGCTGCCAGCCGCTCCGCATGCTCGCCGTTGAGTGGCTCCAGGCTGTCGAGATGGCAGTATGTGTTGGTGTCCCTCGCATACACCAGTGTCCGCCGCCCTCTCTGCTGTCGTCATTACGGTTGTTTACAGGAGCCAGGATGTATTCATACGTATCTAGAGCGAGGTCTTCAAACAGTTTTTTCAGTTGTTCAGTATTTTCAGTGGACTTAATGAGTTGACTTACAGACGGTTCCAACACAATAGTATTCTCGGGGATATCCACTTTCTCCGAGTAAAGTTTCATATCTTCGTCAGGAAGAAGGTACCAGTTTTCTGTATTTTGATAGTTTTTTTTATTTTTGACCTTATTTGTGTTATGAACTCATTATGTGGAAGTCCGTGCCTGAGAATCCGTCTTGCCTTTTTGGTCCTTAGAGACGATAATAACCCTAGCTCCAGTGATATCATAAAACTGGTTAATCTTAGCGGCAAAGTGTTCAATCTCTATAAGGTCACGGACGCAACCCGTTGGGGAGCATATTAGAGTGCTGAATCCCTTATTCTTAAAATCCGCGGTAAAGTGATCGAAAGCCACGTCGTAGTCCTCCACAGTTGGTTTTCCCTCATAGTTGGGCTTGGTGATTAAGCTATATACCGCCGCTCCGTCCGCAGTTTTCTGGTAGGCCAAAGACTTAGTCAAGCAGTCACCTAACTGAGGTTTATCAAACCGCTTTTTGAATATCACCGCGACTCCAGCTGTCATTTGTCTGCGGTGGTAAAGTCTCCTGAAATGCAATGCGCAAATGCAATAAAAGAGTCGTTTTTCAGTTCGTCGATTACGTCATCCATATCCGCCTCCACAACATGAATACCATCGAGATTGCTAAAAATGAATGTTTTAGTTTGCGTTGAGATGCTCGCAACTTGTTTGGTTTCAGGTTTTAAGTTTATTTCTGTCAGTGATAATGATCTCTCATCACTCACTACATCGGAGCAGTTATTGTTTGAAATACTTCTATCCACCTCAGGAGTTGGTGTAGACGTGGACGATTGTGGACTATTTTGCGCCCCTGTTTCCTGTATTATTTTGTTTTTCAGTTCATCAATTGTGTTTTCAAGTTCAGCAATTTTTTGTCTTAATTCTTGGTTTTCTTGGACTAACCGAACCAGCTGTTGCGAATATGGAGTTATTCTAGACGTCAGGAGTCCAGTGAGCTGTGAAATTACAGGTTCTATTGGAGACAACACCGGAGTAGCAGTGGCTTTTGAATCCACTGAGAAGAGGGAGGGTGTCATTGATGTTGGCGTTGAGGGCTCCGAAGCAGATGGTGAGGAACGTGTGTCAGAGTCGGGTCCCATGGTTATGGGAGGATGGCTTATTCCTTATAACTGTTGTATTATGATTCGTTCTAAGCATTGCAGAACAGTTCCGGTTTTTACATCGCCAGCTGATTTCCCTCGTTACTAAAGTCATATGCTTTCTATGTCTAAAATTATTGACCAATATACCATTCTTACTCTTAACTGTGTTGATCGGTATTATTTTCATACTCTGTGTTTAGTTAGCGTAATTACTTGAAGTATTATATACTATTTATCAGTTAAGTTTTCTTGCAGTAAAACAATTAAAAAAACACTAATAGATATAAGCTTGTTTATTTGTATTTATACAGTTCTTACATGAGCTGCATTTGCATTTTGTATTCAGTGAATGGGAAATTAGCGTTATAGTAATTATCTCGCCCCTTCAAAACAAGAATGCCATTCAATGTCCTGTGTATCAAGATTGCATTGCAAGAAATGAAGGCGTTGCCTACAGCAGGGAAGCTTTGCCCTTATCAGTCAATTCCTTATTTCACGGATAGATAGCGCAGGCGTATACTCCGGTTGCACTCAGGGCGACGGTCACTTGCCGATTCCCCCGCGTTTCCCGCACGTACCCACTCGTGGCAACACTTGATGCGTGGAAGAGTTGCGCAAAGGAGTGGTCAGTTTATATTACCGACCTCTGCCGTTTCTTGCGTGGGACAGTGTACGTTTTAATCCCTTGATTACATAACCTTAAAGCAACGACACTATTTGTTAGTTTTACTTTTGTTTTCGATATCCGTATAACCATGAACTATACTCACTAGGAACAGTCAATGATTTTCATTCAAAATAGATACGTGCACTAGCCGCCTCTAACAAAAGAACATTTAAATTTCAACTTAATTAAATCCCCCTATTGTCACTTACGACCAGGTTGGCCAACCCTCCTCTTGGGACAGATACGTCTAGTCCCGCCGTTAAACCGTGATTGCTGAATGTAGTGAGTACGGTAGTCAAGCGCATCACTAATTCGATGACCAGAAACATATGAAGAAACGTCTAGTCCCACCCTAAACCATGATTGCTGAATCTAGTGAGTACGGTAGTCAAGCGCATCACTAATTCGATGACCAGAAACATATGAAGAAACGTCTAGTCCCACCCTAAACCATGATTGCTGAATGTGGTGAGTACGGTAGTCAAGCGCATCACTAATTCGATGACCAGAAACATATGAAGAAACGTCTAGTCCCACCCTAAACCGCGATTGCTGAATGTAGTGAGTACGGTAGTCAAGCGCATCACTAATTCGATGACCAGAAACATATGAAGAAACGTCTAGTCCCACCCTAAACCATGATTGCTGAATGTAGTGAGTACGGTAGTCAAGCGCATCACTAATTCGATGACCAGAAACATATGAAGAAACGTCTAGTCCCACCCTAAACCATGATTGCTGAATTTAGTGAGTACGGTAGTCAAGCGCATCACTAATTCGATGACCAGAAACATATGAAGAAACGTCTAGTCCCACCCTAAACCGTGATTGCTGAATGTGGTGAGTACGGAAGTCAAGCGCATCACTAATTCGATGACCAGAAACATATGAAGAAACGTCTAGTCCCACCCTAAACCATGATTGCTGAATGTGGTGAGTACGGTAGTCAAGCGCATCACTAATTCGATGACCAGAAACATATGAAGAAACGTCTAGTCCCACCCTAAACCGTGATTGCTGAATGTGGTGAGTACGGTAGTCAAGCGCATCACTAATTCGATGACCAGAATCATATGAAGAAACGTCTAGTCCCACCCTAAACCGTGATTGCTGAATGTGGTGAGTACGGTAGTCAAGCGCATCACTAATTCGATGACCAGAAACATATGAAGAAACGTCTAGTCCCACCCTAAACCACGATTGCTGAGTGTAGTGAGTACGGTAGTCAAGCGCATCACTGAATCGATGAAGAGAAACCCTAAGAAGAATCCTTTTGTCCCGCCGTTAAACCAACCACGATGGTTAAATGTAGTGAGTGCGATAGTTGAGCGCGACACTAATTCGATTACTAGAAAACCAAATAAGATTCGGCTAGTCCCACCGTTAAACCGCGATATTTGAATGTGGTGAGTATAGTATTCAAGCGCGTCAATAATTCAATTCCTAGACAACCAAAGAAGAATCGTCTAGTCCCCACCGTTACACCGCAATTGCTGAATGTGGTGAGTACGGTAGTCAAGCGCGTCAATTTCGATATTTTTTCTTTTCGGCTTTCCTGAAAGTTTTAGCGGTTTGGGCATTAATATTAATTGTCAGGAAGAAGAAAAATTGCATTGCAGAATTTATTATTGTTTTATCAAGCTACATATAATAACTTGATGGAGGTACCTATTCTTTACGTGTTCGAGAACACGATATCCAGACATCAATGTCTAGACCACTCTACACCATTGAAAATCTTGATGTTTTGCAAATGGAGGAAAAAGAGAAAAGAAAGAAATACCAAATTTGCGCTGGGGCTGTCGGGGCCGTCGAGTGGTTTTTTTGCGCCTGGAGCGAAATGTTTTGGGGCGCCCCCCACACTCAATGACGCTCGTTATACAAAGTTACGTTTTAAGGTGCTGCCATACAGACATACACATTGCATACACGTCACGTAACGCCCATGTTCGGCGATTTCGGAGAGAGTGTGCTTTACATATTGGCATTCGCACAGTCATGGCGTCCTCTAACCCCGGCACTCCCCGGCCGTGGCGCCCCCTGGCTGCGACGTCCTCTAACCCCGGCACTCCCCGGCCGTGGCGCCCCCTGGCTGCGACGTCCTCTAACCCCGACACTCCCCGGCCGTGGCGCCCCCTGGCTGCGGGGCCCGAGGCGGTCGGCCACGGAGGCTGTCGGCCGAGCCGTGGAGTGTAGGGGTCAGAGAGATGGAGGAGCGGGAAAGGGGAAGTAGCCGGTGTCGGGGTGGGGACTCTGTCGCCAGGTTGCTGCGAGGACCGCTTGGTCGCGCCACTGAACATCGCCGTGAAAAGTGCTTCCAGACGTTTACGTTCTGTAAAGGTACTCAGTTATCTTTAACCATAATTTAAATCGGACTGCGGCTTATTACTCCTTTAGATTCAAATCTATGATCCTAAAAGTTTAATTTTTTTCTATTTTTCTTGTGTTAAAGTGATTTGAAAATCGCATATTTTGAAGTAATTACCCGTCGTTCCCCTGTCCAATTTATCTTGTTAACAAACATTTTCAGTTTTAAATTCATACAGAAATATGAGATTAATATAATAGCGTAAAGTTATTTTCAAACGGTTAAAAATCAAAGCGGCAGTGACGCAGAACCTAAACCCTTACATTTGCGCGCGGCGGACTGGTAGGACGCACCCTTAACATTTTCTTTTTTTCTTTTTCAATGAATTTAAAAAATATATATTAAATAATTTTCAACCCCAAAAACTGATACAAGCCCTGTACTGACTTTGTTATATATTTTGCTCTGATCTGAATTGTGATTTGTAAATATAATAATGGTTCTACAGATATAAATTATTTACCTTTAAGGAGATTATTTTACGATGTGGTTATGAACTGAGAGCTTTAGTTCGCTTCAATTAGAGGTATAAATTGTATGTGCCACTATTTTTTGTAAGTCGGCTAGGAATTAATAATCAGGACTAACTTTAACTGGAAACTTAACCAATGAATAAATTATTTTATCGAGGGTAAAAAAAAAAATAATATAGTCAAGTATTTCACAAATGGACCTTCCTTTACATTTACTGACAAGTTAATCATTATGATACTAGTGCGAATAAATTATGTGTTTAAACTTTATGGAATTACGTTTTATTTATGATAAATGCATGGCTTCCAACTGATGTTTTACTAAAAAGGAATACAAAAGCTGCTTTTGAGCAAAGATATGATTTAACCAAAGTGACAAGCAATCTCAATTCAATTCAATTCAAAACATTTTTATTTAAATGAAAATTCATTTTTGACAAGGAGACAGATTTATATTAAGAAATTAATCTTCACATAAGTTGAAAACCTGTGCGTGAAGATTAGTCCGGTCTTGTATCATTTTTTGCCCGCACATATCATGGTTATTTTTGTTTCTGTTTGCCACTTGAAAAATCTACTTACAGATGGACAAACCCCCCCAAATAAAACAAAAAACCCAAATACGCGCGCGCGCGCACACACACACATACACACACACACACACACACACACACACACACACACACACACACACACACACACACACACACACACACACACACACACACACACACACACACACACACACACACACACACACACACACACACGTGCACACCAGTCTCATACATAAACTAACCATTGCTCTGAGTACCTACTGTCTGTATTGTGAAGTTAAGTAATTCGATATTTGTCCTGCCTAACTGTTCCAACCAAAGTTTGATATGTTTTTTGTAAGTACCTAATGAGCATGTACGTATATATTTTAACGTCTCAGGTAAGTTCCTGTATAGTATATGTAATATGTAGTGACAATTTGTGACAGAGTAGCTTTTTACAAGTCTAGGAATCAGTCTAGGAATCTGAATGCCCACTGTAATTGCGTTTCTAGTTGAATAAGTGTGATTAACTTCGTCAAATATAACATCTGAGTGCTTGTACATGTGAATAAGTAGAGTCCTAACAATTGTCTAATGTCAAAAACGTTCAAGTCATCGAAGAGAGCCTCCGTAGCGTAGCGCCGAGACCTCCCAAGAGCAGCTTTCATAATGGCTTTCTGGGTTATTGCCAGTGGTTGGAGGGTGGACTTATAAGCACCTCCCCAAGCTATAATGGTACCATCCAACACAGACTGGACATAAGCAAAATATGCCATCTTGATTTCATTTAGATTCAGGACGGAGCTCAGCTGGTGAAATGCAAAAATACATTTTCTCAGTTTCTTGTTTAGGTTACTAATTTGATAAGACCAACTGAGTTTACTGTCCATCACCACGCCAAGATATTTAAATGAGTCCACCCTTTCCACCCACTGGCAGTCACACGTAGTGCTCTCGAAGTCACCACATGTATGTCTTGTTAGTTTGTCTCTGAGCGTGTTACCTCGATCTCTTAAAGAAATTGGCATGAATTTTGTTTTGGAGACGTTAAGTGTCAAGACATTTTGATCGAACCATTTTTTAATAATCGTAATGTCTCTGACGGCAATTTGGAAAAGTTCGTCCCACGACTTATTGTGAAAGAAAAGTGCACCATCGTCAGCAAAAGGAATATTTTACAAGAAACATTGACTTGACTAATATTGTTTGGTATTATCTTACTGTTATCTTATCTTATCTAGTGTTATATTCAATAACGATAATATTTAGGTAGTATGTATTGTAGTCTACACTGAGCGAGTGGACAAGTGATTGTATCTCAGGCCATTCTCTGTAAGTGACCCGAAGACCGCTGGAAGCCGGCTGCAAGCGCCCTTCCGCCCCATCATCACTCCCTGGAAGAATAAATCGTGTCACACCCGCCTACTTCACTCTCTTCCCCTCCCCCACGGCAGGTATGTCGGACAATATGCCGACCCAAGAGGTAGCTCATTAAGGGTCCCTCCCTGACCAGACAATCTGTGACAATTTGTCCGGTTCCCTACAAATTCTCAGCACAGGGTATTTTGGGTTTGTTCAAGGGGTGGGTGGTTATTGGTGGTAGGGGGTTTTGGCTTTGGGGGTCAATTAATTATTCGAAAGAGGAGAGGGTTGGTAGGCTCAAGGTGTGAGACAAAAGTATTTATTTTCAAATAACAATGCCAAACATATGAAAAATGCATAATTTGTTTCATTTATTGGTCGATTTCGGGGTTGAAAGGGGTTGGAGCTACCTGTGAGCGAAAGAGACGAGATAGGGCAAAATATCAAGTCATACTTATACTGTTTGCAAATTATCAGGGGTCATCTAGGTAGTATATCAAGGTGATACGAAATACATTACCTCGATATATTGATTCTTATATATTTTTAACCAAGCAATCTCAAGAATACTTTGCTGTAAATATTCATCACCTGTAAATATCTTCAAATAATGTAATATAACCTAAAAAGTAATGCAAGTATACAATGCTACTGAAAATACTAGAAAACAAATGGTTTAAAGTTACATTATTAATTACTCGAATAATTAATTAATTAAATTTATCTATATTATTAATTAATTACGATATTAGGTCGATGCCAAATATACTTTAAAATAGTACATGGTTTAGTTAATAGTGTGAATAGTTTAAACATCGAACAGTTGAACTCGCGACATCAAATTTTGACGGTGGGCGAAATTTCATACCGAGCAGAGCAGGTCATGACGTCATCGTTGATCCGATCACCTTCGAGGGGTCGAAGTCGTCAACCGTAGATTGATCGATATTTGACTTTCGGTTACGGTATTGACTTCACTCAGAATTTGAAAGAACTATAAATACTGTCATTAATAAATCAGCGCCGTTGTAGTTGAAATCGTACAAATTTGCTTGCAATGTGCAGTGATGTATTGAAGAATTTTAATTAAGGATATAAGTATCATTACAATAATCAGATAGGCAGACTATTTTAGTCCGAGTCCGTCCATCAGCGTTAGCTTTACCGACGGCCTGGGTCACGTTATTTAACTCGGAATATACTTAAATATTCCTGTAAAACCATTTTATTTGGTTGAGGAGATGGTATCCATTATCCAAATATACCTTGAGATTAGCATACATTGAGTAGAAGAATTCCGAACTCGTGCTGATCAACAAGGGTTCACCTTTTTAACGCGGTGAACAAGCTGTTGTTGACTCAGAATTAAATTAAAGATCACGACATAACAATTTATTATGATCAAAATAAATCTATGAAATTCACAACTGCTCAAGACTTAGTAGATGATATTTGATAAGCCTATAACATGTTGAAAGGAATTAATTATTCTATGATTTTATAGGCCATCTGGTTTAACCCCTGAGAGCTATAAAGGGATCGATGACTATAAGTTTAGTTTATATTCTGCCAAAAATGGTTAACATGTTCTCTTATTTACAAAAATGAAGTAGCCTAAACTAAGTTCACTTCAGCTACCTCCATATTCCATTACCGTACTATATTCTGACTTTCAACTGGAATAAGTAGGGAATCACTCCATGAAATAGAAAGAGGAGAGACAGGCGACAGGCAACTAAAACGATTAAAGAGATGCGAAGTTGAAGTTGCAATATCGACTATAAACTATCGAGACTCACATCGATAGATTAACCATCGGATCAACGATGACGTCATGACCTGCTCTGCTCGGTATGAAATTTCGCCCACCAATTTTGACGGTGCGAGGTCCGTCATTTGAACAGTTGGCAACACCCTACACCTGTCCTCTCCCCCCACTCCTTGCGTCTGCACGGTTAACCCACCGCCGGCGCCGTCGACCCAAGCTTTCATTCGCTTCCAGTCACTCACGTCGTTCATTCGTCGTCTGCTGGTGGACTTGGCGACAAGTCACGACCGCGCTGACCGCACCTCTGGATAATATTAATCCTATACTCTTATACGAGCAGTGTTATCTTGTATGTATGTATGTATGCTTGCTTGCTTGCTTGCTTGCACAACGATCTCAAAAACGGCTCCGAGGATTTTCTCCAAAGTCTGGAAATTTATTTATTTATTTATTTATTTATTTCAAAATGCTACATAACAGGTCATGCCCAATTATAATGCAGCATTAATTACAATCAACATCAAAATCATAAACAATAAATCAGTGGAGGATTCAGTCCTTTCAATAGTTCAAAATCTTGATAACATGCACAATTAAAACTATCTCACAGCAGCCTAATCTTTTGTGTATGCTTAATTAATTAAGATAAATACAATAAATAATAAATAATACTGGAGGAAAAAATGTATAACTGAAAAATGCAACTTCAAATGCCAATCATATAGAAACAAGTAATAAATAAATCATAACATATTAACAAGTAATAAATAATTCATAACATAACAATAACAGTTCATGCAAACAGAGGTAACTAGGAGGTTATATTAAATTTTGCAATAAATTAGTAATAATGCGACGAAAGGACTTTAAGGAGCTATTAAAAATGTCAATGTCATTTACAGAATATGTATTGAACAGTCTAATCATTGTCTGCACTGGTGAATTAGCACCAAAATTAGTACGAGAGAACCAGGGTGTAAAAAGCAAGCGGGAACGGGAGTTGTGGCGAGGAACAGTGAAGTTGAGACATGATAACAACGGCATGTCGTCCAGCGAGCCAGTCGCCAGCCTGTGCAGATAAGATAAGGAAATAAGTCGCCGCCTTTTATCTAAAGAATCCACTTTGAAAATTTGCAGTAACTCAGGGTAGGGTATGATGTTGGTGTAGTGGCCAAAAGCTTTAAAATGTAAATACCTCAGAAATCGTTTTTGGACAGACTCTATATTCGAAATTTGGTATCTACGATGCGGAAACCATACAACTGAGCCGAACTCTAATCTAGAACGAACTAATGAAAAATAAAGGAGCTTCATTGCATTAATATTGTTTAAAAAATTGCCTGATCGCCTAATGAAACCCATAATATTGAAGGCAAACTTACATACGGAATCTATATGCTCATTGAAAGTGAATTTAGAATCAAAGATAATGCCTAAATCCTTTATTGAAGATTTCCTGTTGAGGAAAATGCCTCCTAAATTGTAACTATAACGAAGAGTGTTTTCATCGAATTTATTTGTGAATGATATTACTGCACATTTATCAACATGGAACTTGAGATTCTCCCTACTCCATAAGAGCAAACGGTCGATATCCTCCTGCATTCTTATACAGTCGGACACAGTACTAACAGCTCTAAAAAATTTCAAGTCATCGGCATATAAAAGAAATTTACTATTTAAAATGCACTTTTTTATGTCATTGATGAACAACAAGAACAGTAAAGGTCCAAGATTTGACCCCTGTGGGACCCCTGATTCAACGTAAAACTCACTTGATGAAAACCCCTCGAAAAACACATATTGTTTCCTGCTGCGCAGGTAAGAACAAAAAAACTTTATGAGTGGGCTAGAGAGACCAAAATAATTTAATTTGCAAAGTAAAGAAGCATGATTAACTTTATCAAACCCTTTCTCGAAATCAGTATATACAACGTCAACTTGACCACCAGTATCCAAAACTGGGATGCAATATTCAGAAAAGTTCAGTAAGTTGGAGTTAATTGATCTGTTAGTAAAGAAACCATGTTGTTGAGGACTAATAAAAGAACTGACATGCCTAAATAAATGCTTATAAAGAATCGACTCAAAAACTTTAACAGGAGCAGATAATATTGTCACGGGCCTGTAATTCCGAACATTGGCTCGGTCCCCTTTTTTGAAGATAGGTACAACTTTACCGCACCACCAAGCAGAGGGAAAATGATCTTGCTTTAACGATAGATTGAATATAAATGACAAAGGACGTACAAATGATTCAGCACAAGCTTTGAAAATATAAGGAGGTATGCCATCAGGACCACATGAACGTTTGGGTTTGAGATTTTTAATTGCAGCAAGCACTTCAGTTTCAGTAATAATTGTAAGCGACATACAAGGAACGTTAGGCATGGTCGGTGACTGAAGCGCGCGGCGGCAGAGTTCGCCGTTGTCCAGGCCACATGGTTCGTACACAGAACTGAAATACGAGGAAAACTTGTCCGCTATCGCCTCGCCCCCCTCCGCCTCCTCGCCATCAAGCATCATGACAGTCGGGGTATTGTTTACGTTCCTAAGCTTTTTAATAATACTCCAAAATGATTGGGGATTATTACTTATTTGATTTTCAATGACATTAACATAATTATTGTAAGCAGTTTTTATACTTAACTTAATTCTACTTCTTACTTTTTTATAATCAAGCAATAAACTTTGCATTTTAAATTTGTTATACTGTCTTCTTAGTTTTTCTTTTCTTTTTATCATTGAAATTATATTGTAATTAAACCATGGTGGGTACTTAGATTTGTTACTTCTCGATAAAGGCACAAATTGACTAACTGCATCCTACAAAACACTTAGAAATAATAATCTACAGCACCATCTACACTTGTAAAATTCATAATCTCGTTCCAGTTTAAACCTCTAAAAAAGTTATATAATTCTAAAAAATTTGCTCTTCGAAAATTATATGAACCAGTATTAATATTGGACTTATTATGCATGCAACCAGTAAGTTCAAAAACAATTACTAGTGGTGGATGATATTTATCTACTTTCACAAGTGATACTGGCTCTTTAAAAACATTCAAATCATCAACATCAGATATAACCAGATCAAGTGTCTTGCCGAGCTCATTTTTAATAAGTAAAAAATAAGTAAAAAGTAAGTAAAAATAAGAAATAAGTAATTTATGACTCAAAAACGTCTTTTATGCAGATTACTTGGCCAGAGAAAATCTAATATCGTAATAAATCGAATTTTAAAGTTGTAAAATTTTAACATTGGCCTTATGGGTTGCCGTGATAGCAACGAAAATAAACAAGGAAAGTGTAAACAAATGAAGTAATCATAACAGCTGTTTGGAATCTTCAGCCATTAAGGGAAAATACAGCAAGTGGGATGAAGAGTCCATAGAGCAATAAAAAAGGTTTCTATTTATCAATTTTATGACATTGAAATATTTTATAGTAACTGGATGAACTGGTAAACATGAAATAACACCGAGCAAGGCTCGGTCCGCCAGGTACTAATATTAATTTTACAGTACATTGCAATGTATTTATGCAAATGAATACAAATCAAATAAAATGTTAAACTAACCTAAAAGTTTTTGTTTATATATCTTAAAGAAATAAAACTAAAGAGTTTTATATTAACAATAGTGAAGCTGCAACGGTACTAAAAAAATGTAAGTTTTAAAAAACTTAAAAACTTAAAACTTTTTTAAGTTTTTAAGTTTTTTAACTTTTTTTAAGTTTAAAACTTAAAACTTAAACTTAAAAATTTTAAAAACTTTCTTTAAAACCTCCATGTTAAAAAAAACGTGTTGAAAAAACAGAGACTTGAAAAAGAAATAACATTTTCAGCGTTACGGATAAATTGTTGTTCATAGTGAAAGATATTTTGTTTGGTTTTTTCTCGACAGGATTTAAGTCAATTCGATCCAATCTTTCATTATTTATGCCGTAGCCACATGCTGTAATTGGGCACTTCATGAAGTGTCCAGCGCTGACCGGGCACTTCATGAAGTGCCCAGCTCGCCTGGGCACATAGTGTAATTGAACGGTTTCGTTCAAAATTACAGTATGTGACCAAGAAAACTGGGCACTTGCTGTAATTATTTCTATTACACTTTGTCCAGCTCCGATGCTGGGCACTTGATGTGAACACGCAAAACTGCTGTTTACGTTGCTTTTTTCTGTGATAGTATCCGATGTATTATTTTACTACATAAAATAATAACATTTTTAAAGAATTTTGTAAAACCAGACAATTCTTGCCTGTATTTTTATGATAGTTTCTTCAATGTTTTCTGAGTAATTTTGGATACATATCATTAATAATATTATTATCATCGTTGAAACAACAAACTGTTTAAAATTGTTTATTCTTTAAATAATACTACTAATAATAATATAAATAATGATGTGTAGCAAAAATAACTCATAAACTTAAATCAGTAATAAATAATAAATAAGTAATAAGTAATAAATAAACTTAAATCAGTAAATAAATAAATTCAGTCTATTTAAATTTTATGCTTTAATTTAATTTAATAAAACATGAAACATTTTACCTAACATATTTATGTTTAACCAGCGACCACATAGTACAAACAGACGGAGTGTGCCTGCCTATCTTACTAGCATCACAGCAAATTAAGTCTGGGCCGCTATAATGTCTAGGTATAGAGACATAAAACGGCGTTTAAAACCGCGTAATCTAGCAGTGCTCCCGTTTCAAATATTTCGTATTTTATACCATTTAGCAAAGAGACTTAAGGATGAAATTTTGCATATGAAGAGTCATTTAGTTTTAGACGGTAATGGGATCAATCATATTACCAAAATAATTTTTGTTCCATTTAAAAAAATTAAAAATCCATGAATTTAAAAACTTGATATACAAAAAGAAGGCGGCTGCTACTTTTTTATTTTTTGATCAGTTAAACTAAAAAATGGTGAAAATTTTTGCTAAAGAGTTGATTCTTTTAATCATTTTTTCGAAAAAATATAGCTGTCATACTTTGGTTGATAACTTAGTTTTCGTGTATTACCACCCTCTTATATAACCTACGATATTCTAAGTTAATTGACAGAAATAAATACTAACTGAGGTTGACAAATACAAGTTTAATGACCTTTTTAAATCTAGCCCAATTACAAATCTTTGATAATTCGAATTCTTCTATTTTGTGAGTTACTTCCCAGAAATAAATTAATTGCCCGATTCTTTCCCTGCTAGGCAGTCGATAATTGTTTGAGACTCTGGGTCGTAGTTCTTTGCCCTCGGTTCACTTGATATGTTCTTATTCCCAGACGGTATACTTCATTTATTCAGATGCAAATTTTTAAACAAAATCAAAGTTACGAATGTATATATTACAAAAAACGGGAGTCGGAATTATTCCCCTTTTAAACGTGCTTAAGATATACTTTGTTTTTAATTTGTTAGTCCAATAGGTCCATCGACACCTCGCTCGTTCACAAGTCCCATCTCCTCGTGTCGATAAAGAATTTCCTGAAACGATATTAGTGGATTTGGGTTACCGTAGTTTTGGCATCCTCCCAGATCGTCCTTCGGTCCAATTGGTGGTCTGATTGGGTTTTCCGCTAAACTTTATCTTCTTTTCTTTTATTAATTTTGTCGAGTAAATTTAGTTACGTCTTCACTTCTAAACTGTTGATTCGAAAGTAAATATTGTTCCGTAGCAACCATTTATTTGCAGCTGGCTTCACTGTCACTTGCACTTATTGATTAATTTCTGGGCACAGGTTTTTTGGGCATCACAGATTTATATTATATCATATAACGATCATATTGAGTATTCTTAAGCAATTTCGCGATAACTAGTATTCCGATTGCTCCCCAACATAATAATACTAAATTTGAAATTAAATTTACTTTCTAAACATATATGTATCGCGAATACCAAATATGACATCTCGCATATCGCTTACTTGCTAACAGAGGCCTAATAATTGTTTAGTAAATAATACTATCGAGAAAATATGACTAAATTTTAGACTAACGGTTGATATATTCCCACTTCATTATAACGCCCGTTGTTTAGTATGATTTTGGGTTCATATATTATATCTATATCCAATTGTTCCTTCCCTATGTCCTTGCCTTCTTTTAATTGCATTTCCCAATTTGTCAACAGCTAGCTGTTCCTGATGTCTTGAGACTACGATCTGTCACATCGATTTGTATCTTGACAACAAATAACATAACCATAGTTTTGGGGGCGTGGTCAGATGTACGGTTACATACTCTAACTACACGTTACTTTCCCGGAGGTGTAAAGTTCCCAGACTAGAGCGTCAGGGGCTCTACAAAGGTCGCCAACTGGTTGGCTGCAACTCAATCAACCAATTAAAGATAATTGCCGATCGCCTGCTTATTAAAAGATCAATTAAGGAGAGATGATATCACCTTCGGTATCGCCTTAATTACAGTCCATACACCACCTGGTATGTTATCCGCCTCGGCAGGCGTGACGTAATGTGGAGGTAGGAGACGCATTTTTTTATCACAGTACGGAAAACAGCTGCTTTCAAAAATTTATTAAAATATATCTAATGAGAAACATTTATGAACATGTTTTAATTTTTGGACAATGTACCGTATGTAATTTGTGAGCGATGATATAGTAGTTAACAAGGCAACGAAAAGGTCTAGGGGGAAATGTTTGGAACACAATTTTTGACTTTACATCTTCACTTGGACTAGTTGAGAGGTGAAAAACAAAAGGACAGGAACAACAAATACCCCCGTTGCAGCAGACCTGCATACTCAGCGAATTTCAAATGCAAAACAACATATTTTAATCCAATATAGCGAGATTCGACATGTTTTTGTAAGCTCCATAAGAATAACATGGGGAATGAGTATGCAGGTTTGCTGCTACAGGTATATTAAAACTGGCTGGTTTCAATTCAATATTTAGTAGATCTGAACTAGAAGAAGCTTTTACCAAGTTTTATCAAGATATGTTGACAAATAAGCGAGATATAGAATTTTACTTATTTCCCATAAGGTTAACATTGGGACAACGTACCGTGATGGAAGGTGTTACAAACACCTTGATTTCGGTTTGCTCCTTATGGGGCAACTGTTGAATTCAGTTGCTCATTTGTGTGTGTGTGTCTGTAAGCACGATAGCGGCCGTAAATATGGTCCGATCTTAATGAAATTTGGTACAGACATGTAAAGTGGTAATCAATTGGACGAGTTCGTAAACCAGTCCGATCGCACCATCGGAAGGGGGGTAAAGGGGGATAAACCCCCCAAAAATGGGTTTTTTGAGTTTTTGTACGTAGAAAAATAAAATTAATCAAATTTTGGTTGGCACCATTGAATTCAGCTCAAAAAAACAAACAATTTAGTACCTTGAATCATTGTTCTATCTCCATTGGTTACCGAGATATCGAAAGTGGTAAACACAGTACGTTGTCCCTATGTTAACCTTATGGGGAATAAGTAAAATTCTATATCTTGCTTATTTCTCAACATATCTTAATAAAGCTTTGTTTGTGGCTTCATCTACATGAGATCTAATGTATTTCAGTCTAAAACCCCCGAAATTTCCATTTTTGTGGCAGCAAACCTGGAGAATCATTCCCCATGTTATCCTTATGGGAAATAAAAAAATGCTATATCTTCCTTATTTTTTAACAATTCTTGATAAAACTTGGTATATGGCTTCTTCTAGTCAAGATCTACTAAATAATGAATTAAAACCAACCAGTTTTAACATACCTGTTGCAGCAAACCTGCATACTCATTCCCCATGTTATTCTTATTGAGATTACAAAAACATATCAAATTTCGCTATGTTGGATTGAATGATGTTCTTTTGCATTTGAAATTCGCTGAGTATGCAGGTATGCTGCAACGGGTGTATTATTCGATTTAAATGTGAATTGCCGAACACAGAACATGCTCAATTTTAATTGACGGACAGCATTTTTTAATTTTTGAATGGCTGCCATTTTGGACTAAAGCATGATATCGACCTCCGGTTTGCGGCACTGTGTTTCTTTTAACAAGCCCTTTAAAATAAGCAGTCGCACGATGGGGGTTTACATTTAAAATGTTGGGGCTACCCCCCCCCCTCCTAAAATCCAATTTTGGGGGCAGATGCAGAAATGACACATACATCAAAAATTAGTTTTTTTAGTACTAAAAGGTATGCAAAATATTGTTTTGATATCTTGCTTTCTTTAAAGATATTAAACCGTTCCGGGACTTTATGGACACACAGCATTCTATATGTGTCTGTAAACACGATAGTGCTCGCAAAAACGGTCCGATCGTAATGAAATTTGGCAAAGGCGTGTAAAGTTGTAATTATTCGGACGAGTTCGAAAACCAGCCCGATCGGACCACTGGTATGGAAGGGGGGGTAAAGGGGTATAACACCCCCAAAAATGGGGTTTTTGAGTTTTTCACATGAAAAAATAAAATAAATAAATTTTTGGTTTGCACCATTGAATTCAGTTCGAAAAAACAAACAATTTAGTATTCTAGATCATTGCTCTAGGTCCATTGGTTACCGAGATATTTAAAGTGGTAAACACAGTACGTTGTCGCTATGTTAACCTTATGGGAGTTAAGTAAAATTATATATGTCGCTTATTTCTCAACATATCTTAATAAAACTTGGTTTGTGGCTTCATCTAGATGAAATGTAATGTATTTTAGTCTAAAATCCTAATAATTTACATTTTTTATGCAGCAAACCTGCATACTCATTCCCCATGTTATTCTTATTGAGATTACAAAAACATATCAAATTTCGCTATGTTGGATTGAATGATGTTCTTTTGCATTTGAAATTCGCTGAGTATGCAGGTATGCTGCAACGGGTGTATTATTCGATTTAAATGTGAATTGCCGAACACAGAACATGCTCAATTTTAATTGACGGACAGCATTTTTTAATTTTTGAATGGCTGCCATTTTGGACTAAAGCATGATATCGACCTCCGGTTTGCGGCACTGTGTTTCTTTTAACAAGCCCTTTAAAATAAGCAGTCGCACGATGGGGGTTTACATTTAAAATGTTGGGGCTACCCCCCCCCCCTCCTAAAATCCAATTTTGGGGGCAGATGCAGAAATGACACATACATCAAAAATTAGTTTTTTTAGTACTAAAAGGTATGCAAAATATTGTTTTGATATCTTGCTTTCTTTAAAGATATTAAACCGTTCCGGGACTTTATGGACACACAGCATTCTATATATATATATATATATATATATATATATATATATGTGTGTGTCTGTAAACACGATAGTGCTCGCAAAAACGGTCCGATCGTAATGAAATTTGGCAAAGGCGTGTAAAGTTGTAATTATTCGGACGAGTTCGAAAACCAGCCCGATCGGACCACTGGTATGGAAGGGGGGGTAAAGGGGTATAACACCCCCAAAAATGGGGTTTTTGAGTTTTTCACATGAAAAAATAAAATAAATAAATTTTTGGTTTGCACCATTGAATTCAGTTCGAAAAAACAAACAATTTAGTATTCTAGATCATTGCTCTAGGTCCATTGGTTACCGAGATATTTAAAGTGGTAAACACAGTACGTTGTCGCTATGTTAACCTTATGGGAGTTAAGTAAAATTATATATGTCGCTTATTTCTCAACATATCTTAATAAAACTTGGTTTGTGGCTTCATCTAGATGAAATGTAATGTATTTTAGTCTAAAATCCTAATAATTTACATTTTTTATGCAGCAAACCTGCATACTCATTCCCCATGTTATTCTTATTGAGATTACAAAAACATATCAAATTTCGCTATGTTGGATTGAATGATGTTCTTTTGCATTTGAAATTCGCTGAGTATGCAGGTCTGCTGCAACGGGTGTATTATTCGATTTAAATGTGAATTGCCGAACACAGAACATGCTCAATTTTAATTGACGGACAGCATTTTTTAATTTTTGAATGGCTGCCATTTTGGACTAAAGCATGATATCGACCTCCGGTTTGCGGCACTGTGTTTCTTTTAACAAGCCCTTTAAAATAAGCAGTCGCACGATGGGGGTTTACATTTAAAATGTTGGGGCTACCCCCCCCCCCTCCTAAAATCCAATTTTGGGGGCAGATGCAGAAATGACACATACATCAAAAATTAGTTTTTTTAGTACTAAAAGGTATGCAAAATATTGTTTTGATATCTTGCTTTCTTTAAAGATATTAAACCGTTCCGGGACTTTATGGACACACAGCATTCTATATATATATATGTGTCTGTAAACACGATAGTGCTCGCAAAAACGGTCCGATCGTAATGAAATTTGGCAAAGGCGTGTAAAGTTGTAATTATTCGGACGAGTTCGAAAACCAGCCCGATCGGACCACTGGTATGGAAGGGGGGGTAAAGGGGTATAACACCCCCAAAAATGGGGTTTTTGAGTTTTTCACATGAAAAAATAAAATAAATAAATTTTTGGTTTGCACCATTGAATTCAGTTCGAAAAAACAAACAATTTAGTATTCTAGATCATTGCTCTAGGTCCATTGGTTACCGAGATATTTAAAGTGGTAAACACAGTACGTTGTCGCTATGTTAACCTTATGGGAGTTAAGTAAAATTATATATGTCGCTTATTTCTCAACATATCTTAATAAAACTTGGTTTGTGGCTTCATCTAGATGAAATGTAATGTATTTTAGTCTAAAATCCTAATAATTTACATTTTTTATGCAGCAAACCTGCATACTCATTCCCCATGTTATCCTTATGAAGATCACAAAAACATGTTATATCTCGCTATATTGGATGGAAATATTTTTTGTATTGAAATTCGCTGTGTATCCAGGTCTGCTGCAACGGGGGTATTTTTTATTTTAAAATCAAATAGGTTTAGATAGCAGCTATTTTTGCAGCGTAGATTTAACCAAATCTCTTTTCATAGCCTCCAATTATTTAGGGATTAGGGATAACAAAAGGAAAGGACTTTCGTCGGGACGTCTAAAAATCCGGGTTTAGTCCATCTAAATAACATGAGACAAAAATCAAAACGGATTAAGCCATCAGCTGTGTGGTAAAAAACAAACAACCAAACTAATATCTAAATAATAGTTTTAAAACACAATAAATCAATCACATGGACTGCTAGATTAACCCAACCGTCCTTCAGAAATTAGAAAATCTCAATTGATTTGCTCTATTTCTTTATAGGTACTAAATGAGGTTTTATTTGAGTTGATTGTATACTGTACAATATACATATTTTCGCTACACGAATGTGAAATCGCCTGTTTTCGTTATGTGTTTATCACCTGCTAAAACTCATAATTAAATTGTTTACTACACAAAAACTATGTTTACTGTGCAAAAAGTAACGTTTACTACTCTTTTTGGATTTTTATGATACATAAAACTAATATTTGTCATTAATTTATCAGCTGTGTAAGGAAATGTATCGTCCAAAACACGATTGAACGTGGTTTGACTGGTTTACGTATTCTGAACCATATGATCGAGGCTCTATAAATCTCGCACTTCAAACGTTTGGTCTTAAATATGTAATAACAAACTTGTCTCTGTTTTTTTTATGAATGGAATACTATTCCAATCTCCGATAAAAGGAAAACTACAAGAATGAATCAAAATGTTTACAAACCATACAAAAAAGTTGAAAAATATGTTTACTTGATTCTAACATTTAAGTCCTTTATTTGCGACATACGACTTAGACGATAACCTCATAATGTATTGTAGTGTTATTTTCATGCACATGAACATAGTAATCAAATTTATTTTCTTTTTTTTTAGGTAAGCAGACATGTAACGGGTGATTATTTTAGGTAAGTACAGTCTAGATTTAAATAATAATACTAAAAAAAACGTAATTCAAATTTTGAAACAATCCTTTTTCAATACTTGAATCGAGATTTTAAAATTGAAATACGCAGTAGCGTACAGTTGTTTTAGCCAGGCAAAATGGCTGTAGACCTATTTTAATAATTTTCAAACTCAAATAAAATATAAAAATATATATGCTGGTAATCATTAGTATCTTTTAGTAAGTTTGCCATTCTATTTTTTTTTTCAATTAATTCGACTCCTTTCAAATATTTATAATTATTAAAGATATATTTTTGGCTCTCCTTAGAATGTTTGTTTTCATTTTACTACAGCTATTACAGTTTTCCATAAAGCTTTATCTTGTAACTTACTGATTGATTGTTTGATCAAGCATCCGGTACGGATCTGAACTATCAGCTATATCATTATTTTACGACCACAAGGCCTAATAAAATCTAAAACTGTCATAAACTTACTAAATCTAAACCAACTAAAATATCTTAACCCTGTCGTTATGTCACTTTAAATTTATTTCGTATTTTGTTATACATGTTATCTTTCCTTCATTAAATTCTACGCTGTAATATTGAGAAACAAAAATCATATACAACATTTAAACAGGATTGGTGCTGAATTAACGAAATAATAATCTAAAAAGTTAGTTGTGGTGAATTAGCGGGAAAGATCCAATCATCTTAAGACCACAAACCAAAGTGAAAGTTCGTTGGTAACAGAACAACCTTAAGTATTCGCTGCACGTTTAATTAATTCTAAATATTCATAGCTACTTGCCAACAACATTTACAAACATGGAAAACAGGTGTTCAGCATGCGTCGGGTGTTATTAATCTTGTTTCCCTCCCTCTCACCTCCCTTCGTCCTATATTCACACCCCTTCTCCCGCTCGCTCGCCTAAATGTCATTTCAATGACATACATCAAGTTGGGAGGAAATATGCTGTAGTAAAATCTGGAAACCGCAGTAAAATATTGTTAATATATTTAAAATATTGTTATCATGTCCTTTAAATTACTTTTAAAAAGTGAATGATAAGTATAACTGACACGCCTTGTAATGTTCACCTAATAAACCATTTATAGAAATATAAAGTATCTTATAGAAATAATTCGCTGAAATTTTTCCAGCTTTCTACTAAACCAGATGAGGAATTATTTTACATCTGGTATAATTGAAAACTGTAAGAAAACCAATATAAGTTTATATAAGAATCACTTAAAAGTTAGTTGAGAGGAATAAATGTTTGGATAAGGAGATTAGAATATCTTTCAATTTCAGTCCCTATTATTTTTTTTAGATCCTATTACTATCCTATTATTATTATTATTATTATTATTTTTATTTTTTTAGATATTATTTTTTTTAGACTTGACTTTAAATGATAGCTATAAAAGATCATTATTGGGTCTGATAATAGATTTGCAACCATTTA
Source organism: Flexamia atlantica (assembly GCA_035578135.1). NCBI lineage: Eukaryota > Metazoa > Arthropoda > Insecta > Hemiptera > Cicadellidae > Flexamia > Flexamia atlantica. Next base: position 7,373,298 of record JAQJVK010000013.1, read on the forward strand.
TGGCTCGTTAAATAACATTTTATAGCATTATTTTTGAGTAAGTGTTTTATTGAATCTAAAAATATTAAAAGGTCCTTCATTACAAACCAATACAGCCTGTAGGGTAATTCATTACACTAATTAGTATTGTAGGGTTCGACAATGGACCCTTGTCATTGCATTACTAGCGTTATTTACAAAAGGGTTGATTGTTTAGACCGCTTCGTCTTGTAGGCCAGTAAAAATAAGATTGAGCCTGGACAAAATTCCCGGAAAGCTGGAAATCGTCTTAATATTTTCGTTTTACATCCAAGTATATGAATTTGAAGTTTGACCCATTTTTCCTAGTGTGCTTTCGACCTGGGACCACAAAAATATCAGAGTTTTGGGCCATTTTTTATTCTTTTGCAAATAAGTAAAAAACCGTTTATTCTACATAAAAAGTTTAAATACAAGAATTGTAGAGGACAAAATTCTGAATTTGTTGAGTACCTTCTGATAAAGATACTTTGAATAGTAATTGATTTATGGTAAGTTAAATAAAGGGTTTTGGCGAATTCCTCTTTTAGGGAAAGAGCTATTACTGTAAGTCTCATGGTAAGACCTAAGCCCGAGACCATGATAACTTTTAGTTTTGAGGCCCTCAGAAGCCAAAAAAACCCATACGTTCAAATATATATATATATATATATATATCAATATATATGTATATAAATATATATACTTATGTATTTGTTTCCTCGATAACCCTCGCAAAAATGGCCCGATCTTGATAAAATTTGGCATGGACGTGTAAAGTAGTAATTATTCACTTATGATAGAAAACCAGCCCGATCGGACCATCGGAAAGGGGGGTGAGGGGGGGGGGGTAAACCCCAAAAAATGGGGTATATTGAATTTTTCATTTAGAAAAATTAAAATATTCTAATTTTGGTTTATGCAGTTGAATTCAGCTTGAAAAAACAAATAACTTAGTATTTTGAATCATTGTTCTATGTCCATTGGTTACCGAGATACTGAGAGTGGTAAACACAGTACGTTGTCCCAGCAATGTTAACTTTATGGGAAATAAATAAAATTGTATATCTCACTTATTCCTGAACATATCTTAATAAAATTTGGTATGTGGCTTCATCTCGTTGAGATCTACTTATTTATGGCAAAAAATTCAAAAATTTATATATTCTTGAGGCAGCAAACCTGCGTACTCACCTTCCCAATGTTAACTTTATGGAAAATAAATAAAATTATACAGCTAGCTTATTTCTTAATATTTTGATAAAACTCTGTTTGTGCAACTTCTAGTTAAGGTCTATTTCACTAAGCAACATAACAAGTTTCAACAGATACGTTGAGAAATAAGCAAGCTACACACATTTATTTTTTTCCATATGGTCAACGTTGGGGAGATGAGTGGGCAGGTTTGCTGCCTCAGGAATCTATGTACTTGGGGATTTTTTACCGGAATCAAGTCAACCTTAACTTGATAAAGCCACATAACTAGTTTTCTTAGGATATATTGGGGGATAAGGAAGACGTTCAATTTTATTGATTTCCCATAAGGTTAACATTGGGAAGGTGAGTATGCGGGTTTGCTGCATCAAGAATACATAAATCTTTGACTTTTGTGCCTTAAATAAGTAGATCTCAACGAGATGAAGCCACATACCAAATTTTATTAAGATATGTCCAGAAATAAGTGAGATATACAATTTTATTTTTTTCCCATAAGGTTAACATTACTGGGACAACGTACTGTGTTTACCACTCTCAGTATCTCGGTAACCAATGTACATAGAACAATGATTCAAGATACTAAATTATTTGTTTTTTTCGAGCTGAATTCAACTGCATAAACCAAAATTAGAATATTTTAATTTTTCTACATGAAAAATTCAATAAACCCCATTTTTTGGGGTTTACCCCCCCCTCACCCCCCTTTCCGATGGTCCGATCGTGCTGGTTTTCTATCATAAGTGAATAATTACTACTTTACACGTCCATGCCAAATTTTATCAAGATCGGACCATTTTTGCGAGGGTTATTGAGGAAACAAATACATAAGTATATATATTTATATACATATATATTGATACATATATATATATATAGGGGACAAGACAAATGACCAACTCAGCATTTGACCAACTGGGTTCCCCATCACGTAGGGACGGCTTGCTCCATAGACGCCGTTTGATCACAGCTGTCAGACAGGCTCCGGCCGGCGGGGCACACGGGAGATTTGTGGATCGCTATGATGTCCGGCGGGTCCGGTTCATAAGCGGATGCGGGGCATATTCGATTTCGCCCATTCCATGTCTGAGATAGATTTCGGTTCGGTTTCTTAGTTTCAGATTCACGTCTTCCAACCAACCAATACCGTCTAATAACGAGTCTATTTTGTAGGCTCGGCTCAGTGTTTGTTTTACAGGCTTTCTGAACTCGCTAGCACTTTATAGAAAATACTGAGTTATTTATAGTGATAAATTACTGGGATTAGGATAATTCCTATAAGTTCATTAATTATGTGATTATACTTCTAGCTACAGCCACAGTGCCAATATATTTCGGAAAATTTATAGCACAACTAAATAAAAAGCGCGGCATTTGGCTTTCAAGCGAAATGGGATGAATTGGACGAGGCCCGGAGGCCAAGGCAAGTTGAATTCCCTTGTCTATGATGTAAGTTAAGAGTATTTATCATGAGTATTTTATATAAGTAAGTTTTATCATCATACTTAATGTGAGTAGGCCCTAGTTATAATTTCAATAACAAAATAGTTCTATGACTTGTGTGGGCCATGAGCAGGGGTATGATTTTTGTTCACTTTCATTAAGTTGAAGTAGGCCTAGAACAAGATCAAAATAAGAAAAAGGTAGAAAGTGATGTACAAATAGTAAACTTTTACCCGAGTACTATGCAATATAGACTCAAATTTTAGGTAGGGCTTAAGATTTTCAGATTTTCTGCCTTCACAGGTTACGTTCATACTACTTATTGTTTATATGTTTTTGCTCAGGTTTACTAGGCCTAAACTGAACTTCTCAATTGATCATGGGCGAAGATCAGTTTTGTTGTTGGTACTCAGTTAACTTTAGGTTTCTTTCGGTAGGCCTAATCCAAAAGCAACTATCAACCTAGGTATCGTGTTTAACTCAACCGATGTAGGCCTATACAACCGTCAGTAAATGATGAAACATCGATAGCAAACAATAACCGAAACCATTGTCAAATATGCATTTTACTGTACTTATGTCAAAATTGAAATTTTGTTTTTTCAAAGTGCTCGAAATAACGCGCTGATTCCGGAAATGATAGTTTTTTTGTCGGAAACGGCCAGAAAACCCCGGAAAATCAAAAAAAGGTAAAAATATTTTTTTCAAAATTGGTCATGTGGATACTCAAATTAACCGGGAGAGTAAGTGGAACAAGAATATGCAAGAATTTTCAAGATCTGACGTAGTTACGGCCGGAAAAGCGTCGGAAAACTGTCGGAAAAGTAAAAAAAAACTTTGTCCAAAATATATCATGTAGGTACTCTAATTATGCGAAATTGTAAGCTGAATGAATAAGAATATGTAAAGATATTTAGGATCTAACGTACAGTAACGGAGATAAAGCAAAAAAACATCGGAGTGTACAACTACTTATGGTTTGACTAGTTTGTGTTATATTTAAGTAGATTTCATTGAAATAGGTTGGATTAAGAATTCTTATGTTATTTTAGGTTGATTAAGGTCAGGTTTCGTTAAGTTAGGTTAGGATATGGTATGGTATGTTTAGGTTAGGTTAGGTTTAGTTTATAGCCATTGATTCAGCTAAGGATAAAGTACATGGGATTGTAACATGACTATCAGAACACAAACAAACATTAACAAACTAATATCAAACCTGAAATACTATACTGAACCAAAAATAACCTAACCAAACATAACCTAACCTAACCAAACATCACCTAACTTAACCTATCAAAATCTTACCTTATCCACCACTTATCAACCCAGTATGTTCTAACTCTACATTAACTCTCTCATCCTTACATAAACTGCCAAAATCTGACCCAAAATACCAAAACCTAACTCTAAATAGGCCTAGACCATTATAGACGATTTTCCTTGATTTCCGGCGCTTTTCTGGTCATAACTCCATTAATATACATTAGATCTTGAAAATTCTTGCATATTCTTATTCAGCTCGCTCTCCCAGTTAATTTGAGTACCCACGTGATCAATTTTTGAAAAAAAATCCGATTTTCCGGGGTTTTCCGGCCGTTTTCGACAAAAAAAACTGGTTTTCTTGGTTCCAAAGGGCACACCAGACCATAAATAACTAAATCTGTTCCAAACTATCTAGGCCCTTTTACCAATTGTCTGCCCTGTATACGATTGACCTTGGAAACGTATTCCTAGCTGTACCTAAATGGTATGTGAATGTAAAAATATTCAACATACTCAACATTCTCTCATATACTCAACATTTTTATTTAGGCCTTCATATTTTTTCAGTCAATCCTAAATTTAGCTATTTAAGAGACAAAGCTATTTTTATTTACGATTTTTGTTGACGCCTCATGCCCAAATTCTGGCCCGGGCCTCTAAAAGTATGTCGGCGGCCCTTATCACCGCTACATGCTAGTGTAATCTTAGAGTGTGACTAGCAATTTTCATCATTATTTCTTGATGTAAAATCAACATATTTCCTGATGTGCCTGATCAAAACAATTGGTTGTTTTCTAACAGGAAACTTGTCTAAAGACTAAATCTGCAGAATAAAATGAATTCTGATAACATTGAAGAAATGAATATTGAGGCAATTAATCAACCCACAGTTATTTGTGACCCTGATACAACTCGCAGTAGCAATACCTCACCTCAATGCAAGTTTTGTAACAAACAATTTCCCAAAACAACCTTAAAACGACATGAAAATCGATGCTCAAAAAATGAAAACAAGTCACGATTTGAGTGTCCAACTTGTAAAAATTTGTTCTCAAGGAAGGATAAATTGAAAGAACACCTTCAAAGACATGAAAAAAATGTTGAAAACCCATCTCGATTTCGGTCCATCAGTTGCATGTATGCTGAATGTAATTTGTCCTTTAATCATAAGACATCACTCATTGAACACCTCAAGGGTAATCATGAATGTTGCATTGAACATCCGAAAATCATCAACTTTGATAACATCGAGGAGTTTGAAAAATGGAAAGATGAAGAAGAAGAGAGGAGTTTTTCATATTATTCAAAGCAAACTGGCAAAAAACATTATGGTGATAATGAATTCATTTACTTCTATTGTCAACATGATACAAGAAATACATATGAGAAAAATTCAAAGCGCAAAGTCTTTGAGTCTAAAGCACTAGTCGAAAGCAGCACATTGGGCAGGTGAAAACTGGAAATCGATGTATTTCAATGATGCATCTAAAACTGAAAAAAAGTGGTGAATGCGAGGCCAAATATTTTCCTACTCATAGTCATCCCTTGTCAATTCAAGATTGGAAATTTCAGCCTCAGTCTAGGTCTGCCAACCAGTTTATTAACCAGCAGATAGCATTGAATGTATCACCTTCAAAAATTGTGCAGTCGTTGAAAGTACCAATGACTAATGAGGAAAGAGATGATGCCAGTAATAAGAAATTAACTAAAGCCCAATTAATAACAAGAAACCTTGTAAGACTCAGAGCTCTGAAGAAGAAAATTGCCAAAAGATACCATGAAGATGATGCAACATCTGTTCTTCTGATGGCAAAGGCCATGAAAGACGAGGACCCAAATAGTGTTTTGATATTCAAGCCCCTGGGACAAAATTGTGTTGAAGGGCCAGAAGGAGTGAACTATTTGCCTAATGCAGATAAATTGTTTATGTTTGGTTTCCGAACTAAAGCTCAGCGAGAGTTGATGGTTAAGGAAAATTCTATCCTTATCATTGATGAAACTCATGCTACAAATCAATATGGATACCGTTTGTTGACATGTCTTGTCAGGGATGACAACAATTCTGGCTGGCCAGTGGCTCATCTTATTACAAGTCGTTCTGACAGTGACACACTTAAGTATTTTTTTGAGTCCTTGAAAAATAACTGTCCTGAAATGTCGGTGAACTGTGTTATCACTGATGACGATGGAGCATTGATTAATGCAGTGATGTCAGGATTCCAGGACCGTAGCATTAAACACATTTTATGCAAATGGCATTTGCATAAGAATTGGAGAGCCAAATTAAGAGATCTAGCTCCTAAAGATTTGGTTGAGGAAATGTATTTAGGTTTGATTTTCCTCAGTGAGACTAAAAACATGGAAGAATTTGAGAATTTGGCAGATGGTTTTAAAATAAAGTACAAGAACTTGGCTCCTAAATTTCTTGAATACTTTGATAAGGAGTATATGATATCAGAGGATAGGATAAGGAAGTGGGCCAGTTCCTTCAGAAACTATTACCATGGAAATGTCAACACAACCGGGCATGTAGAGTCATTTCATAACAGGCTAAAAACAACTTACCTAAAGAGGAAGCCGAACAAAAGGATTGATGACCTCGTTCAAATCTTGTTAGTTGTTGAAAACGAAGACTATTGGAGAAGGAAAAGGCTAAGCACATTTGGAATCACTGTATCTTCAGATAGAAGACATTCAAATGGGTTAAAAATTCCAGACAATTTTGTTACTGTTGACGAGGAAAGCTTGCGGTGGACAGTTTCATCAGTTAGTAATGAAAGTAAATATGTTGTGTCGAAATTGCAAGAAAAGTGCTTCAATGATCTATGCTTTTTTAGGTGCAATGCACCATCTTGTACCAACTTGTGTTCCCATCTATACATTTGTAACTGTCCGGACTCAAATAATTTATGTAAACATATTCACAAAGTTCACTCTTTGGAATGTAGAGATTTGCTACCAACTGAAAGTGGGGAAGTTTTAGAACTTCATACAAGCTCTAATCCACATGTTAGCAATCGAAATGTTGTTCTGTTGAAAGAAAAACTTAAAAGATTGACCAGTTTACCCGCGAAATTACCCCATGAAACAGTTAACAATTTGCACATTAACGTTGATGAGTTAATAAAGAAATGTGAGGTTTTTGATCAAGTTCAATGTGAACAAGGAAAACCTATGTTACAAAAAATGAATAGAACTATTAAATACACTTCCAACGAAAAGTTGAAAACCCAAGCTGCTCAAACTATGAAGTTTGCTAAGCGTAAAAGAAAAATTGGGGGAAAAAATCATAGTTTAATCTCACCGACAAAGAAGCTAAAATTAAAAAATGATCTCCTTACATTGCAGAAAAATACAAATTGTCAGCAATTGTCAAAAAATTTGTCTGATCTTGAAGATCCGGAAACACAACCTCCAAGTCAACATTAAATTTCTACAGGAATTCGCCAACAATAAAGGAAAAATTAATATGTTGTGCATTGTTTTTTCTGTGTTTCATATCGGCATAAGTCCACATGATGATGTTTTGTGCTGCACCTGTACTAAAAGTAACAATATTTAAAAGCATTCAATTTGATCTGCACCTACGATGGCTGCATTCAGAACTGCTAGTTTTTATATAGGCTGCAATCAAAATTGCAAGTTTGTGCTCCGCCCATAATGGCTACAATCAGAATTGCAAATTAATTGTTCACTAATTTTTGCTGCGCCCATAGCGGCTGCAACCATAATACAAATTGTAAATCAATTTGAGCTGCGCCTACAAAGGCTGCAATCAGAATTACAAATTATACATAAATTTGTGCTGCGCCCATAGCGGCTGCAACCATAATACAAATTGTAAATCAATTTGAGCTGCGCCTCCAAAGGCTGCAAACATCATTACAAATTGTTCATCAATTTGTGCTGCGCCCATAGCGGCTGCCACCATAATACAAATTTTACATCAATTTGTGCTGCGCCTAAAATGGCTGCAATCAGAATTACAAATCGTACATCAATTTGTGCTGCGCCTGTAACGGATGCAATCAGAATGACAAATTTTACATCAATGTATGTTAAGCCTATAGTTAACACAGGCATAGGCCTATATAGTTACCTGCAAATTTTATTCAGTACAATGGCTGTAGTTTTATTTGTGGAGGATTAGAGGTTTTCTCTTCCGCTAAACAGTAAAATCACATACATTTTTGAATTTGGTTTGTGTGACCTGTCAATACCTTTTATTGGCACCCTATCAAAATCATTTTAATCATTATGTAATGTAACTACTTATATTTTGTAAAAAGATTGTTTGTCCAAACTTAAGTTGGTTTTTGCGTTCATTCAAGTTTTTTAAAGTATTCAGTTGCACCGTATACTGCTTGGCATGTGTCCTCTGGGTAATGCTTAATGAACGACACAAGCAATTTATTTTTTAGGTTTTCTTGCAGAATTCACGATTGAAACGTAAGCAATGGACAATGAAATCCAACCACTGAGAGAAATTTTGCTTGCTAACACTCCAGGGAATTAACAAGGATGATCATTGTGACATTGTCTTAAACAGGAAAAATAGGTAAGGTCTCACTAAAATGTTATTCTTTTTACAAGGTCTATTTTTGAACGAAATAATGGTACTTTGGTATTATACGGAGGCCACCTTCATACAGCGCGCTGCGGCGGTTATGTTAAGTTAGGTTTTCATAAATATGTTAGTAGGAGTTTCCTCATTTCGTTACGAATCGAACGATACCATATGAGTCATACTTTCACCCGACAAAACCCGTTGAAAGGGATGCGCGTGCTCCGGTCTACGACCAGACCTGTGCCTACTTGGACGGCGAAAGTATGACTCATCTGGTGTCGTTTGATCTGATATAACGAGGAAAGTCCTTCCAACATGTTTATGGTAACCGCCGCTAGCCGCTAACATACTAATATAACTGCCGCAGCTTGCTGTATAAAGGTTGCGATCGGGTGTGGACGATAGCGACTTGAACACTCAATCCTCACTGACATCGCTGCCTTCTGGGAGGCAGAACACATATACCGTTCATCATAATTAAGTCAAATTTGGACAGTAAGTCGATTAAAGTACGTTCTTCCCAATGATGTAGTTATATTTGGTGTCCAGCAAAACAATCTCTCTAAAACAGTGGCTTCCATATAATACCAAAGTACCGAAATGGTTCTTAGGTGAGGATTATTATTTCGTTCCTATTTGGGCTTCACTCACCTTAGTAAAATTTTCTTTTGGGCTTGTCAAGTTGATGAAAAACACACAAATCACATGCAACACTCACGACAGATGCTCGAACATTAAATATGTTCGTATACCTATTTAATGTTTGTGTGTTTGTCGTGGGTGTTGCATATGAGTTGTGTGCGTTTTTCATTAATTTGACAAGTCCCAACATTTCCAAAGGAAATGTTACTTAGGTGAGTGAAACCCAATAATAGGAGCGAAAGGTTATTGTCTATTATTTATTTCTTTGTCTTTTTAATTTTGGTAACGGTTTATTTTGATTTTGATTTTCGCGGACATTTGCTAGATCACCACGGCTTAATTTCTGAAAATAATAGTTTTTTTTTAAGAAAAAATGACAGGAGCTATGGCACATCGGTGGCCCGGTACGTATTGCAGGATGTGTCGCTTATCGCTCAACTGCATTCCCAGCTTAAGAAAGCATAACCATAAAATCCTACCACAGTGGTCAGACCAAATGGCCGGGAAACTCTCCTTAAACCTGTCATATTCATCTCGCCTTTTATTTACTCCCTTTGTAACTGGTACGAAATATTTCTCAATTCCTGCTCGAGCACCGGAGGACATCACTCTTCTCTGTGATATGGTGGAGAGTTCCAACTCATAAGAGTGATATGGTTCAGTCAGAGATAACCTTCTTCTGTCGTTGAATTAAATGTGTAAAACTTATTGGTTAGTTTGCATTAAATGGTATTAATTGTCTTACGACATTATCAGTTGAGTTAAATTTTTATATTGAGTTTGGTTGCCAATTTATTATGCCAGCCTAAAAAAACGGGCCCTCCCCCGGAAAATTTTTATAAATTGCAAATAAATTAAGAGCCTTTTAACGCCTATAACCTCTGTGTAATGTTTAGGCCGTGTTCAATTTCAGTTTTGCCCCTGCCACGACTAGAGTGTGCTAGTGCCATAGTAATCGTAAGGGTTGTGCCTCCAGCGCTACGTGCGTTAGCACCATTTATTTATTTTTTTCTAAACTCTGTTCTCAGGATTGCTGTTGGAGCTTGGAAATGAGAACAACTAAAAATAAAACACGGTGACTGCAAAATCCCTTGAATAACACCAAATTTTGGGTTTACAATCTCTGATTAGCCTCTTCTCTCAACTGCATCTACTGAAACTTAGATACCATATTTTTGTATTTTTTCGGTGCGGTATCATAGCACCGAATCTCATAGCACCGAAAGTGTATTTTGCGTCATAGCTCCGAAAGTACAAATGATGCATAGCGCCGAATGAAAAATATAAAAGTGCTTCATAGCACCGAATTGTAAGATTGTGTTATAGCTCCGAAAGTTTTACAATTTGTTGCATAGCGCCGAAAGTTATTAGACCGAAATCGAAAACTGTGATAGCTCCGAATCGCCCAACTGGTGCATAGCGCAGAAATGGCAAACTGCTTCATTTGACCTAATGGGGAGGATGTACGCGCGGCGGAACAGCGCAGGAGGAGCGAGAACCGCATGTGCCCGTCCTTGGCCGGGAGCATCACTGCTTCCATGCAGTGTGGCCGCTCGCGGGGAGGAAAATAAAAACCAGGGGCGACTTCTCGTATTTAATTCTTAAATAAACTGCTATTGCCTATATATTTATACCTTTTATGTTATACTTTACCTGGAAATGCTGATCTACCTAGGTAGATATTTTAAACCTAGTATAAATATTTGTAGCGGCTATGAAATCCTTTATGCTGAAAATCACCTGAATATTTTAGAAGTTTTAGTTCATTTTTTCAATGTAAGTTACATAACTTACTCATCCTATAACAACCCAAATAATTAAATGGTTGTCGAAGTGTTAATAATTTTACTTGACAAATTTAAATAGCATTGTTTTACAACTTGTGTACTTTGCGTTAATTCGTGTCTTGTTTTGAAATTTCACAAAAGAAATTAATTCATTATGTACGGAATGAATAAATTAAATTAACGTCTATCATACTGCACCTTTAACTTTTACCACGAGACTAGTGAAATAGGTTCTTCTTGCGTATATTTAATACGCAAGCGGTTTTCTTTTCACAGTCCAACCTCAATAACGGCTGGACGGATTTTAACGTTTGAGGTATCCCTTAACGTTAAATGGATTTTTATGTAAATTTGTCAATACGTCTCAGAATTTTAAAAAAAGGGCGCCACTAAAGTACAGTAAAGGGCTAAAGTTTTGGAACAGAAGCTCTATCCATCGACGTTTGACAAAGTTAAGATTACTATGTTTACAACCGAAATATGATCATGCTCTGAAATAATTCTACTGGTAAATCACAGATTGTAGCACTTACAATTTATTTGTCGAAAAGAGCGATTTTTTATTTTTACAGCTGCTTTGGGTTCTCTGGGACGCGACAAGAAATTGTTTTCAACAGTTTTAGTTTGTTTATTATCGTTTTTAAGGTAATAATATTGGCCTTGATTACCACAGAAGAGTTGTTTTAATTGCTTTATTCGGTTCAGTTACCAGTTTATCGTCTTACAATGTAATTTACGGTATATCAATACATTTCAGCATAGTACTTTTGTGATTTTATTAACTTCAGCCAATTTATGATTTCATAATTGGTTCAGTTAGTTATAAGAAGACGCACATGACTGGACGGAGGAATTACGAACGTAACTGCTGGTATCACACACCCGATGCGTTTGATGGGTGCAGAGCAGTATCACTAGATCGTCGTGGAGCTCCTTGCGAACCAATAAACTTAAAATGTTTACATTGCGGCGGCTTGCATTTCAAGAAGAGAGGTAGAGATAATGCATCAATATCATTAACCCTTTGCTGCCAAAAAGAAAATTTTGCAGCAAAGACTGACTGTCTAATTTGCGGATTTCGCTGTATTTGCAAGACATTAAAGAAAACTCTTGATCTGAAAACAGGCCTATATACTTTTAGTTTGGCCCTGGGCTGTTAGACTTAGATCCAGAAACCTTTGGGATAACATTCAACAACTGTTGCTATAAACAGAGCACAACTTTTGTCGGTATTAAAATATACATTTCAGGATCGAGAGAAAACCGGAAAATGAAGAAAACCGAACAAGGGACTACAACAAAAAATATCGTTTAGTCGGAACTTTTGCGGTGAATAAAATAAACTTTAAAAATTTCAGTAATTTAGCCATAATTTTGTTATTAATTTTAGCTCTTGGTTTACACTTTAAAAGTAATAAGTAAATTGTTCATTTTTTAATCTTTTACAATATGATTTTTGTTTTGCTCGATTTCGAGCAACCTATAGGGCCTATGTTATCTAGTTTTAATTAATCTACGACGTTATGAATCGCGTCGAATCACTTCAATGAGTAAATATACGTGTTTTATAGGGGCAAATATACAAAATAGCATAACTTAATGATATATACCCCTGTTGAAGCAGACCTGCATACTCAGCGAATTTCAAATGCAAAAGAGCATATTTCAATCCAACATAGCGAGATTTGACATGTTTAGTACATAGCGAAATTTGAATGTATGTACATAAAATAAATTGTACAAAAATACATAAATTGCCATAAAATAACAAAAAAATACATTATTTTCCTCAAAAGCCACAGAGAAACAAATAAGCAGAGTACGCATTCTTATGGAAGTAGTGTTTCGGGTAACTGCTCGTCACACAGGAAGCCAAACAATAGGGAGACAATAGACTTCCGGGCGCCCCCCTACCCCCCGCGCCCACTCTACGGCACTGTTCGACACATATTTAGCGAAACATTAGATGCGTCCTCTGTCTTTTTTCTTCTCTGTGCAAAAGACCAACGTCACCAAGCTGGTCGGCCTGGATACCGCCGCATTGCGCCCTCAGGAGCACAAGGACCCTCACCGACAATGAGCCAAAAACTCGCCCGTAGTGCAAAATTCTCCCTGGACCAGAAACCGCTTGAGCCGAGCCTTGAATCGTTTCCAATCTCTCTCCCTCCGAATATATTTATTGTTACAGGAACTTGATACCTGCTTGGGAAAAAACAGGTTCATTAAATTATATTCTTGAATCAAATTACATCCAAACTACCAAAGCTGTTGGAGAAATCGGACAAGCCGCTCCTAAACATACCCGTTCCGGTAAATTTTTAACAAATCGCGGGAAAGCTCATGGACCCAAACCAAGGAAATCAAACTCACGCAACAGAGGGCACCTGGCAACAAAATGAAACAGTCCTCTATTTCACTAAACACACACTAACTTATCAAGCTGATTCTTTGTCTCGTCCAAATTCCCCCGGTCTACTAATAACCGCACCGTATATTTATTCTCTGAACCAGAAAACTCGTTTACGCAAAATGTTTCTCGCCAGGACGTTAGATAGGATGTCAGGCATCTTCAAATCTTTCAAAATATAATTAAAATACAATTTTAGGCCTAATCTATCTATATAAAAAAAATCAATTCCACGAGTGGTAAACACAGGACGTTGTTCCAATGTTAACCTTACCTATCTATATAAATAAAAACAATCCTATTTCTTTGTAATTCAATAACCTTTTTATTTGTGCACCAAACTGGATAATTTTGTTTTGTTTTCTTTGTATTTTTTAGGACAAGGTTTGTGTAAAATAAAATTTTTAATTCGACCTTAGGGCTCTGTCCTACTGGCCTATAAGGTTAGTTGACATGTATGCATTCTGTGAACTTGAAAACTATTTGAAATTATAACCATATGTTGACATGTAAACAAATGTGAATTTGAAATATGTGTTTATTTATTTACACTTTGATTATTTACGACTAGATTATTAGAGTTCAAGGATTTTGTGAAACTAAAATGTTAAATCAAAAGTTAATTTTTGTGTTTGAAGAATTCTGATTACATGACACGTGAATCTACCTTTTTATCTAACTAACCTTTTATAGAATTTACAGAAATGAAGATAAATCCTCATAGTTTTGTTTGGTTTTTTTTATTGCGAGCTAGTATGAGTAGAAAACTGCAGTTTTTTATTTGACCAGAGAGGTTGAGAAGTGTTTGAGCTTTAGTTCACCATAATCATGACTATATTTTAAGTTTATTATAACATGGATTTAGTATTAATCTGATCCTTGAAATTGCCACTTTACCCTCGACGCGGCCGTAGAGAACGCAGAGCTGTGAGTGTAAGACACTTCGGGCAAGTCAAAATGAGAAGCAAAATGAGGCTCGAAATGGAGATGAACGTGCTTTATTTAATCTAAACCATCAACGAGAAGATCTTGCATTCAATCCCCATTGAGCTGCGTTCAATTATAACGCGACGATTGATTACAGTTTACTGCTAGTAGTTGCTGTTGGCTCAATAAACATTGTGTCTCAGCAGTTGCAATTATTTTAGGTTTAAAAATGAAACCCCTGTATGTGCTGGACCAGTGGCCAACTACAATTGACACCATTGGCATTTCAAGATGAACCAGGCAAAACTCCGTTCCGTGGAATACGTACATCTTCGGGATCATTATATTAGCTGATATTACATAACACATTGACTGCTAACATTTTTTTAATATACCGCCACATAGCTGTAAAGTTTTATTGCTAATTCACAAAGTTTATGGTTATGGAAGGTCAGTCATGGCGAGTAAATGTTTTTTCGGGCCACTTCCGGTTTGTAGGATGACGTCAAATATTTGGCATTTCAGGATGAACCAGGCAAAACTCCGTTCCGTGGAATACGTACATCTTCGGGATCATTATATTAGCTGATATTACATAACACATTGACTGCTAACATTTTTTTAATATACCGCCACATAGCTGTAAAGGTTTATTGCTAATTCACAAAGTTTATGGTTATGGAAGGTCAGTCATGGCGAGTAAATGTTTTTTCGGGCCACTTCCGGTTTGTAGGATGACGTCAAAGATTTGGTCGTCTTTAGACGTCTTCAGCCTCACTGGTTGGATTAAAAATATAAAAAAAGTTTTTTACGTGGTTTATATGAATATACTATACAAATATTGGTTTGTTCAGTTTTTCTAGTCAGTTGTAAGTTCTACTATGTCACCATATACCACATAAAATCGTGAAAAAAAAGAAGACGCCTTTAGACGTCCTACGGTTTACAGCACACACAAAAACTCAAAATCTCAAAATTTACTCATCTTATTTACGCACTATCTATAAGATAAACAAAACACACGCAAACTAACAAAAATCCTCACAGGAATACGTTAAAATAGGATGGTAGCACGTGCCAAACTGCTTTGATTACATGAGAAGAATCCCACATGTGCCGCTAGGAGCGCCACTAACTGAAGAGCGGAAACTGCAAGCGACGGTGATGACGTTAAACTATAGTATGTCCCCCAGTGGCTGACAGAGTTTCAATCCCCTACTACCAAAACGGAGTCGCCAGTAAGTCTGTTTGATAAACCTTGCATAAGGACGTCTTAGGACGTCCTCAGCTATTCATCAATGAATCGAAGACGTCTAAAGACGTCCTACGCGGACAAAGTGATAATCGATTTCATTCGGTTTTATCCCCTCAACCAACCAAACAAGGATGTGGGCGTGTGGCAACCCGTGTTCTTGCCATTCTATACTGAATACATCCAACAATGCGTCTCGCCGAACACGCAATGGTTAACAATAAAATCCATGGGTAACTTTGACTTTCTTTTAAAAACTCTTGTGGTAATATGGCGATCAACGGGAGATTGGCCAGGAAATAATTCTTGTAGAATTTCTGACCAATTTGAATTTCTCGTGAACGTAATAAACAAATCTGGTGTAATGAAGTACATTCAACTTAGCATCCTGAGCGTTACTCATGCATATGTCGCGGACTTCCGACGTATGTTGCTGGGAGAATAGGCACTCTATGCCATCATTAAATGCATTTCCTCTGTATTTGTAGCAAACTACAAAGGTGAAGACGTGTAATTCGGTATGTTTCGGGGTAAACCAACTATCTTTTTGATTAAGAAACGTAATTACTCTTCGTCAAGATCGTATTGCCTAAATCCCCTCACCAGAGTGGCGTAACACATAATCGATCTTACAACAGCATTGAAACATTCCAATTTTGATTTTCCGGAAATATACTTGTTTAAAAAACATTTAACCACATTGAATTTATTGCATTTTTTGATAAAGACAATTTTGCATAAAAATGAATCTTAAAGGAAAAATTTGATGAAAAAATTACCCCAAGATATTTTTTATACATTAACACATTTAACTAACTGTCCACTATAACGACACAGCTCGTCCGCACTCAATCTGCCGCATTCCTAAAAACTACTATTTTGGACTTGTGCAGGTTAAGTTTTAAATTCCACATGTCGCAGAATGACTGCAAATTATTAATCATGAGTTGTAAACCAACCACAGAAGGCGAAACCAGAACAATGTCATCTGCGTATAATAACACTTTTACCCTATTACCCCCAAAAATAAAACATCCTTTCTAAGACCTCGCGCGGGTAATTCGTTGAAAAATAATGGATAAAACAAATGACTACCCAGACATCCTTGGCGCAAGCCTTTTCAGGGCCGGATTTAGGGGGGGGCAGGGGGGCACCTGCCCCGGGCGGCAGATTTTGGGGGGGCGGCAAAAGATTAAGTAAATAACCAAAATTTATAATTATAACATATTTTTAAAAATTATGCAAAAAGTTCCAGATAAATATAGTGATGTGGTTTCAAAATGTATATGATCTTAAATGAATTTTTACCGTAAAAAATGTTTATTATTATTTGTGGGCTGGATGGGGGCGGATGGAGTATAAATGTACATAAAAAATAGAAGCCTTTTAGTTCAAGGACAAAATGCGTGTGCGTGCACATCTCTTGTATTCTCTCTCTTTCTTTGTTCCCTTATTATAGGATATTTGAAGACTTTCCAGCGTCATTCAAACAATATTAATGTTTACAACAGTGTTGAATAACAACTAACTGGGTTGCTCATTGCAATTTATAATCTCGAATTACTACATTGCAAGTTGAAGAAGACAAAATTTGACAATTTTTAGCGAATTCCCCTATTCCCCTATAGGGAAGAAGCTATTATGTACCATAGGTCTCATGGTAAGACCTAAGCCAGAGACCATGATAACTTTTCGTTTTGGGGCCACCAGAAGCAAAAAACAACATTCGTTCGAATTTATATATATATCTATCATACATATGTGTCTGTGAGCACGATAGTGGCCGTAAAATGGTCGGATATTAATGAAATTTGGCACAGACATGTAAAGTGGTAATCCCTCGGACGAGTTCGTAATCTAGCCCGATCGGCCCACTGAAAGGGGGGGGGAGGGTAATGGCAAGTAAACCTCCTAAAAAATGGGTTTTTGAAGTTTTTTACGTAGAAAAAAAACAATTTTTGTTATCACCACTGAATTTAGCTAAAAAACAATTTTTGTTATCACCACTGAATTTAGCTAAAAAACAAACAATTTAGCATTTTAAATCAATATTTAATGTCCATTGGTTACCGAGATATTGAAAGTGGTAAACACAGTACGTTGTCCCAATGTTAACCTTATGGGAAATAAGTAAAATTCTATATCTCGCTAATTTCTCAACATTTCTTGATAAAACTTGGTAAATGGCTTCTTCTAGTTCAGATCTACTAAATAAATATTGAATTAAAACCACCCAGGTTTAATATACCTGTAGCAGGAAACCTGCATATAGTCATTCCCCATGCTATTTTTATAAAGCTTGCCAAAACACGTCAAATCTCGTTATGTTGGATTGAAATATATTGTTTTGCATTCGAAATTAGCTGAGTATGCAGGTCTGCTGAAAAGGGGGTATTGTTTATTGTTCTAACCTCAAAATTGACATAGTATTGGCCGTATTAATTCTACTGTCGTTGGTTAAGTCAGACACGGATTTCAAGTTTATGTTTATTTTTTATGATAACGATTTTTATATTATTCTTTTATTTTATATACTGTAATGTCAGCAGCAGTTGAATGGCGTGATGTGTAAACTCTGGGGAAATCACAGTAAATACCTTGTGAACGGGAACGGCGCCGGCGCGGCGCCCATCTTGCTGTTTTTGATTTAATGTTAAAAATATTTTAAAACTAATAAACGTTGTATTATCTTTATTACTTTCCACGAAAAATAAGAAGGATTTAAGTCTTCAAATTGATGTAAGCTCAAGCCTAATTTTTCCCAAATTTACATCGTAACGTGAAAGGCCCCGAATGAATTTTGGAATCTGATTACACTTTAAAGCTGCCATAAAATGTTACTAATTTTCTTTAAAACGTATAAGTTTCTATTTGTATAAAACTTAAAAGAGAATGATCACAAATTCCAATAACTTTCCAATCATTTTTAATAATATGTTGTACCCTCCATTACCGTTGGTCTCTTTTTTTAATATTGGGAAACAGGGGGCGGCAAATTCGGCTTTGCCCCCCTGACAAATTTCTGAGTTCCGGCCCTGCCTTTGGTTGTTTCAAAGCACTCTGACTCGCCATCTTTACACCAAACAGCCGCTAACGTACCAATATAAAAAGCTTGCAAAACACGTATTGCATTCTTAGTCGAAATTCCTATACTGCACAGTTTAAAAAGAAAGGGTTCCTATATAAATTCGACCAAAAGCTGCGGAAAATCCACAAAAAAGAATATAATTTTCCTTTTTTAATAGATAATCTTAAATTAATCATGGCTGACAGAGAGAATATGTTATCAACCGTACAGTAACCTTTGTGGAAACCCGCTTGATATTCACGAAGTATATTTTTATCAGAAACCCAAATTTTTTAACACTTCAAAATTATGTCCACAATGGATACTGCATCCTTAAAGTAAATTCTCCGATAGTTTGAAACCACCCCAATGTTTACTTTCTTGTGAAGAGGATAGATAATAGATTTTTCAAAACTGTCTCCCGTATTAAGAATAGCGTTAAACAATTTAACTAACAGTTCTGACAACTTATTAGGGCCAAACGTAAAAAAACACGAATGGTATGCGATCGAAACCCGCTGTTTTTAGCGAATTTACCCTATAGGGAAGAAGCTATTACCGTAGGTCTCATGGTAAGACCTAAGCCCGAGACCATGATAACTTTTCGTTTTAGGGCCACCAGAAGCAAAAAACACCATTCGATCGAATTTATATATATATATATATATATATATATATATATATATATATATATATATATATATGTCTGTCAGCACGATAGCGGCCGTAAATATGGTCCGATCTTAATGAAATTTGGAACAGACATGTAAAGTGGTAATCGAATGGACGAGTTCGTGAACCAGCCCGATTGGACCACCGGAAGGGGGGGTAAAGGGGGATAAACACCCCCAAAAATGGGTTTTTTGAGTTTTTTACATATAAAAATAAAATTTATCGAATCTTTGTTGGCACCATTGAATTCAGCTCAAAAAAACAAACAATTTAGTGTTTTGAATCATTGCTCTATGTCCATTGGTTACCGAGATATTGAAAGTGGTAAACACAGTACGTTGTCCCAATGTTAACCTTATAGGGAATAAGTAAAATTCTATATCTCGCTTATTTCTCAACATATCTGGATAAAACTTGGTTTGTGGCTTCGTGTAGATGAGATCTAATGTATTTTAGTCTAAAATCCCCGAAATTTCAATTTTTGTGGCAGCAAACCTGCATAATCATTCCCCATGTTATCCTTATGGGAAATAAAAAAATTCTATATCTTACTTATTTTTTAACATTTCTTGACAAAACTTGGTATATGGCTTCTTCTAGTTAAGATCTATTAAATAATAAATTAAAACCAACCAGTTTTAACATACCTGTTGCAGCAAACCTGCATAATCATTCCCCATGTTATTCTTATGGAGGTTACAAAACATGTAAAATCTCGCTAAGTTGGATTGAAATACCGTTTGTTGTGTAGCATCTGAAATTCGCTGAGTATGCAGGTCTGCTGCAACGGGGGTATTTTTATTTTACAAACTTCAAAACTTGTTTTGGCTCAGATAACTCGATTTCCTTTGTCCAACAGTGGGTCAACAATAAAAAAAACGATGTACCGTACCGGATCGAGTAGCCTTTTAAAGTGTTCCACCCGGTTAGCGCCCACGAAATGTTTTTTGTGTTTTCGGATGTCTGATTGCACCCCTAAATTCATTATTATTTTTAACATTCTTTTCAATGAGGTCACCATTGTATTGTAACTGTTTAACTTACGACAAATTTTTATATGCTTGGTTTGCCTCTACATATAAGCTATGCGCAAAATCGGCATTGACTTTGCGATAGCATTTAAGAAGTCTAAAGCTTTTTTTCCTAGCCTTGCCGCAGTCATGATCGTACCATGGTTTTTGCAGCGGCGCCGGAGCCCTGCCTGCCCCGGAATGCCGCGGCCTTCACGCATGCTGTTAACTTATCTAAAAGAACACTCGGACCAACATCATCAAATGGCCCACTGCGTTTGAACAGTATGAAAATTTGTCTTTATCCAACAGTTCGTCTTAAAAACTCCATATCATTTTAGGCAACAAGGGAATTATTTTTGGATTAATGAGGAGTTTGTTTTCTCCTCTATCTAAAAATTAAAACCCCGACACGGTTTTTATACTATTTTAAAGTCCTATTCAAAGCTAAATCATAGTTTTGGTCATGAGTTTATAAATTAATATTATATGGGATCGTTATATTTTAAAGCTAAACTTCATCCATTTATCCCCTAGATATATTTTTAAACCATATTTGCCCATTGCCATGGACCAATAAGTGCGTAAATGAGCTATCTACCATTGCGTCAAACCATGAAAACTATTTTTATAATAGAAATACAATTTAGCCCTAATAAACTATAAACTACAAGAAAAAACCTTATTTACTTGATCGACATGATTCATGTGACACGAAAACCAAATATGCATTAACCTTCATTAATCATATATAAAATGTAGCTTTTAGTGAATTTCCTTAAAGGAATAAGCTATTACGGTAGTACTCATGGTAAGACCTAAGTCCGAGACCATGTTAACTTTTCATTTTGGGGTCCCCAGAAGCAAAAAACACCAATCGTTCGAATTTATATATATATATATATATATGTCTGTTAACACGATAGCGGCCGTAAATATGGTCCGATCTTAATGAAATTTGGTACAGACGTGTAAAGTGGTAATTACTCGGACGAGTTCGTGAACCAGCCCAATCGGACCACCGGAAGGGGGGGTAAAGGGGGATAAACCCCCCCAAAAATGGGTTTTTTTAAGTTTTTAACATAGAAAAATAAAATTTATCAAATTTTTGTTGGCACCATTGAATTCAGCTCAAAAAAACAAACAATTTGGTATTTTGAGACACATATATTTAAAAACACTAATATTTAATAAGCTTGTCCCTTTACTCTTTTTCTGAGTTCCTGGAGCAGAGTTGAAAAAATGTTTATTTTAATTTATACTCCATGACTGTAAAAATGTTTTTGTAATTTGCAATGTCTATTGCACTATAGTAGTGCAATAGTGGGGCTTCTGGGCCAAAACGCATTAATCAAAAGTGACAGCTACATCCGGTCTGGTGACGTCAGAGGCTGTGACGTAGCTGTGACGTGTAGGGTGGGCATTTAAAGTTTAAATGCCCGGCTGTGCTGGGTATTTAAACTTTAAATGGCCGGAAATGGGTCAAGGTCAGGTGAGGATGTTTTTAAAAAGATCTTGCATTTTCGGAAGATCCGAAAATGCAAGATATTTTTTTTATTTTACATTAAGGTTGAAAAGTTTGCTCCCAAATTTGAAAAGTAAGTTGTTGTCGGTGGTGAAATTTCTTGCTTATTTTCATTCTTTTTGTTGTTGTTGTAAGTTGGCAAAAATACATTCTTTTCGTTTTGATTGTTTGTTGCATAAAGTTCCAAAGATAAACCGAACCCAGTGGTTATAAGTTGTTTTAGTTCTTCACTAAGTTGTAGTGAATCCCGCGAATGTTGAGAGACATGACTAGAGTTGTTAACTCGACGAGAGGTGTAGCAGGAATGACTATTGCAAAGCCGGTGCTGCGGGTACCTCCGATGGTAGTGGGGGTAGTGGTGGGGGTAATGACAAGTGTTTGTTAAATCACTTTGAATTTAATCGTTGCCACAGTAGACCGAGCCGATGTTGCAATTCTTCTAGTTTATCCAACCGGTACTTTTGATATGTTTTGCAACTACATTTACAGTAGCAGAAAGAATTACATTTTGTACAAGCTTTTCCGTCAACTTGATCTTCAGGTATTTTAAAACATTTTTCTTTACAACAATAAGTTATAAGTGTTAGATTATTTCTTTTGGATGACATGTTGGTTGTAGCTTGTCTTAAACAGAACTGAGCCTCTCAACGTTAAAGTTTCGTATTTATATAAAGTATTCGAATAAAACAATCGATTAAAATAATCGAATAATACCATCGATTAAAAGTTCAAGGTCATCCGTTTGAGTTTTAAAAAATACAACATATCAGTATATAAAAACATATACTGATATGCAAAAACCAAGTTGTAAAGTAGCGAATTTCTTTCTTCCTCCGTTGTTGAATTTTTAGTCGAAACCAATTAATGATAACATTATTGCTTGCGCATCAGAACTAACAGTTGATGAAATTTCATTTACTTTTAGACTTGTAGTAGTTTCATTTGTAGTAGGTAATTGTTCGGAAGTTTGTTTAGATGTAGAAGAAACAGTATTATCTTGAAGCTCAGAGTCCATGTGTACTCGGGTGGAGAGCTGAAGCTTTAATGACGTATGGTACCCGCTGTCCTACCCCTTGTCAGCAGATGTTGGTGGTGGGCGGTCGTTAGGTTCATGCACCGAAATGTAGATAGAATCATAATTTTCTGGAGGATGTACTACAATTTGTTGTACAGAATCTGCATCAATAGTGAAACTTTGCGTTTCAATACAAAGTCCATCTTTGATAAAAGAAACATATAAAACAGAACTCATGTTTATTTAGATGTTTACTCTGCGAGTCCTACCTGCAAACTGATGTGTCGGTTGTAGTGCAGTGACCTTCCTCGAAATGACATGGACAGCACGGAACATCTGCCTTCCCCCACCACCATGAAAGACTCCTCGCAATATTTGGATATGTAGTGTTAGTCGTACTGTTGCTCTTGTTGAGTGAACATGTCGGTATTAAACAATCGTTCTTAACTTTTGGTTTTAAAATATTTGCAATAAAATATCGTTTTTAACACTTATTTAACTTTGTACAAGTTACAATATTTTAAAGATGCTACTTTCTTATATCACCTTGATACTTCTAAAAATATTTAGTTGCAGAAATGCAAGATAAACTACAGTTGCGATTAAATATAAACTTGGTTAAAGATATAAAATTGGTTTCTGTGTTATAACTTTTACATTGTTAGTTAATTAACAAATGTTACCAAAGTTTTTTGTTCGTCTCATTATTCTGCATTATTGAAGTACCACACGATAGGGTTTGGAAACATATAAAATAAAATATAAGATGTAGAAAAATATTTTTTTTTACGTTATAACTTTTATACCGTTGGTTTTATAAAAACATTTACTGGACCTTTATTGTATCTCTTTTAAATCTAAGTATTTTGAGTATCTGCATGATAGGGTTTGAAAAGATATAAAGTAAAATATAATGTAAAGAAAGATAATTTTTGAGTTTTTGTGTTATAACTTTTATACCGTTGGTTTTATTGAAAAATGTTACTCGACCTTTTTTGTTCGTCTTTTCATTCTGCGTATTTTGAATACCTACATGATAGGATTGGGAAACATATAAAGAAAAATATGATTTAAAAAGATTTTTTTCAGTTTTTGAGCTATAACTTTTATACCTTTGGTTTTATCGAAAAATGTTACTGGACCTTTTTTGTTTGCCTTTTTATTCTGCGTAATTTGAGTACCCGCACGATAGATTTAGAGCATTTTTGTTATATCCACTGCCACCGTGTATGTCGACGCAGCTCAAAAGTTGAACGGCGACGATATCAAGTGGGCCCCCCCCCATTTCGCAAAATTACTCTAAATCTATCGTGCGGGTACTCAAATTACGCAGAATAAAAAGATAAACACAAAAGGTCCAGTAACATTTTTCGATAAATCCAACGGTATAAAAGTTATAACGAAAAAACTAAAGTTTCAAGGTCATTTAAAACTTTTACAAAACCTATCGTGCGGGTTCTCAAATTACATGGAATTAAAAGACAAACAAAAAAGGTCCTGTAACATTTTTCAATAAAACCAACGTTATGGAAGTTATAACGCAAAAATTAAAGAAAAATATATATTTTACATTATAAGTTTCCAAACCCTATTTTGCGAGTACTTAAATTATACAAAATTATGGGCAGAGTAGAATAGCTTAACATACCTCAACGTTCAACAGTTCAAATAGTAGATGAATCCAGTACGTTTCGAAGTAATAACTCCATTACAAAAGGGTTTAAAAAAACGTTCATCCGGGTCGGAGTCGTCAGGACACAACAGCTAACACGCACAATACATATACACATTTAACACAGTACAAATATACAAACATTGCAGTAGACCAACTGTACCCGAGCCCTGGCAGGAAGCAGACTGGCGAAAATTATTTATCCAAAGCAGGGAATGAGCTGTTGAGTGTGTTAGCAGACGCAACAAGGTCAACCACTCGCATTGCCAACTGGTTACTAACCGAAGCGTGCGAGGTCACCAGGAATAGAAAGATGGCTTAGTGATAATGTAAAATATTTTTTCAGTTGTTGCGTAATAACTTCTATACCGTTGGATATATAAAAAAATGTTATTGTACCTTTTTGTTTGTCTTTTAATTCCACGTAATTTGAGTAACCGCACGATAGGTTTTGTAAAAGTTTGAAAATTACCTTAAAACTTAAGTTTTTGCGTTATAACTCCTATACCGTTGGTTTTATCGAAAAATTAAACTGGACCTTTTTTGTTTGTCTTTTCATTCCCCGCAATTTGAGTACCCGCACAATAGGTTTAGAGTAATTTTGCAATTTTGCCCCCCCCCCCCCGACAACCCCCCCCACCCCCCCCCTTCCCCCCCTCCCCCCTCCCCCCCTCCCCCCCCTCGCGACAACCCCCCCCCCCTTTTACAAAATTGCTCCAAACCTATCATGCATATACTCAAATTATTCGGAATAAAAAGACGAACAAAACATGTCCAGTAACATTTTTTGATAAAACCAACGGTATACAAGTTATAACGCAAAAACTAAAAAAAGTATTTTCCAACATTTTATATTTTACTTTATAAGTTTCCAACCCTTATTTTGTGAGTACTTAAATTATGAGACCAACAACAAGCTTCGGTAACATTTGTTATAAAATCAACATTATTTTGTAAGAAATTAACAATATTTTGTAGCCTGGACGTTTTTACTAAAACGTCCAGGTTACCTGGACGTTTTGTAACCTGGACGGTTTTAAATCTTAAGTTTTCGCGTCATAACTTCTACACCGTTGGTTTTATAGAAAAATGTTACTGAACATTTTTGTTTGTTTTTTTATTCCACGTAAATTGAGTAACCACATATCGTCGACGTTCAACTTTTGAGCTGCGTCGCCATACACGGTGGCAGTGGATATAACAAAAATGCTCTTAATTTATCGTGCGGGTACTCAAATTACTCAGAATAAAAAGGCAAACAAAAAAGGTCCAGTAACATTTTTCGATAAAACCAAAGGTATAAAAGTTATAGCTCAAAAACTGAAAAAAAATCTTTCAAATCATATTTTTCTTTATATGTTTCCAAATCCTATCATGTAGGTATTCAAAATACGC
This sequence comes from Flexamia atlantica, assembly GCA_035578135.1. Classification (NCBI taxonomy): domain Eukaryota; kingdom Metazoa; phylum Arthropoda; class Insecta; order Hemiptera; family Cicadellidae; genus Flexamia; species Flexamia atlantica. Next base: position 7,399,154 of record JAQJVK010000013.1, read on the forward strand.
AGAATGAAAAGACAAACAAAAAGGTGTGGTAACATCTTCTAATAAAACCAACGGTTTAAAAGTTATAATGCAAAAACTAAAAAAGAAAAAATATTTTTTGTACATCCTATTTAACTTAATATGTTTCCAGACTTTATTATGTAAGTACTTAGAGTACATTACGCTAAATAATTAGACAAACAAAATTTTTCGGTAACATTTGTTATAAAATCAACAATATTTTGTAAAAGTTTGAAATGACTTTGAAAGTTTAGTTTTTGTGTTATAACTTCTGTACCGTTGGTTTTATCAAAAAATGTTAATGGACATTTTTGTTTGTCTTTTCATTCCATGTAATTTGAGTACCCGCATGATGGGTTTAGAGGAATTTTGCCCGTTATAGAAGTTATAACACGAAAACTAAAAAGTATTTTCCAACATTTTATAAGTTTCCAAGCCTTATTTTGTGGGTACTCAAATCATTCAAAATGACGAGACAACCAAAAGGTTTGGTCCAAGGTCACCAGTGTCCAAGGCAACCAGTTGGCAATACAGGTGCTCACACCAGGTGGTCAACCAGCTGCCGCACCAGCCCGGCCCGGTATGCCAGCTGCCGTGACCTCGAGCCGAGTTGGGGTCCGGGATCTGCGCGTGTGGTTCGGCATCAGTTGCTCGCTAGACAGTGAGGTGGTAACATGTTCAGAAGGCGCCCTGAACATTTTATCATTTTTGCTGTTTGGTGAAAATATCTTGGTGTTATTTGTATAATAACATCTTGACGTAGGACTGATTAATTTTAAGGCATGGTAGTTGTTTGTGCTTGTAGATACCCTAGGGTTTGTAGTTTGTTTTTAATTTGCTGGTTTGGTAGTTAGTATTATTTTAAAATCTTTCTTTTACTTACAATATATTTCTGCCTGGAATGTTTAAATTTAAAGTAAAATTTTTGTTTTTAGGAATGTTATATGATATGTTTTTAATACCTTTCTATTCCAATTTCCTTTTTCCAACAAGCTTGTTGAGGGCATTCCCTCTCTTGTCTTGTACTCCTTTTTAGTTAGGGACACCTTTCAATTCCAATTTCCTTTCCTTTTTTCCTTCCATCTTTTGCATGGTAAAACCAATAATGGTAAAACCGGCTACCGCTTTTGTAGTGATTACGCTCACCAAAGCGGGTCACTTACAACCTCTATACGTGCTGGATGGGTAGTTCGCCTACCTCTGGAGTTTCGCTAGACCTCAGTTGTTCTGCGTCGCTAATGGCGAGACACTGGCTCCTTTAGTGTTAGGAAATAAAAAACATATTTGTATAACATTTTTCCTAAATTTAGTTAAGCAACTTGCTATTTCAAAATAACATTTTTGTTTTAGCTTAGCGTTGTGCGCTTATGGTGAGGTGTGTGAGTTCGCTTACGTGATGATCACACTGTAATCATGATGTGCAGCGCTGGGCTGTCTAGCTATTTTTTTTAAACTAAATTTTATTTCTTTATTTTTTTTATTTTTATTAATTCTTAAACTCTAGGCAGATTGTATTGTAAATTAGCTTTTCTTCTTTTAGGTTTCCGGGGGTGTACGGTTCTGTAAAACCGTACACCCCCATTTTCTTTTTAGTTATCGAATGACCTTGACCTACTTATTTTCAAGGTCAACAAAAAGACTTAGCGAAAATTTCTAAGTCTCAAGGTCATTTTTGTAAAAGTTTAAATTACTTTGAAACTTTAGTTTTTGCGTTATAACTTTTATGCCATTATATTTATTGAAAAATGTTACTGGACCTTTTTTGTTTGTCTTTTCATTCCTTGTAATTTGAGTACCTGCACAATAGGTTTTGAGTCATTTTGCAACCCCTCCCCCCCCCCTTTTACAAAATTGCTCCAAACCTATCATGCATATACTCAAATTATTCGGAATAAAAAGACGAACAAAACATGTCCAGTAACATTTTTTGATAAAACCAACTGTATACTAGTTATAACGCAATAACTAAAAAAAGTATTTTCCAACATTTTATATTTTACTTTATAAGTTTCCAACCCTTATTTTGTGAGTACTTAAATTATGAGACCAACAACAAGCTTCGGTAACATTTGTTATAAAATCAACATTATTTTGTAAGAAATTAACAATATTTTGTAGCCTGGACGTTTTTACTAAAACGTCCAGGTTACCTGGACGTTTTGTAACCTGGACGGTTTTAAATCTTAAGTTTTCGCGTTATAACTTCTACACCGTTGGTTTTATAGAAAAATGTTACTGAACATTTTTGTTTGTTTTTTTATTCCACGTAACTTGAGTAACCACATGATAGGTATTGTAAAAGTTTTAAATGACCTTGAAACTTTAGTTTTTTCGTTATAACTTTTATACCGTTGGATTTATCGAAAAATGTTACTGGACCTTTTGTGTTTGTCTTTTCATTCCGCGTAATTTGAGTACCCGCACAATAGGTTTAGAGTAATTTTGCAATTTTGCCCCCCCCTCCCCTCCCCCCTCCCCCCCTCCCCCCCTCCCTCCCCCCTCCCCCCTCCCCCCCTCCCCCCTCCCCCCCTCCCCCCCTCTCCCGACAACCCCCCCCCTTTTACAAAATTGCTCCAAACCTATCATGCATATACTCAAATTATTCGGAATAAAAAGACGAACAAAACATGTCCAGTAACATTTTTTGATAAAACCAACGGTATACAAGTTATAACGCAAAAACTAAAAAAAAAGTATTTTCCAACATTTTATATTTTACTTTATAAGTTTCCAACCCTTATTTTGTGAGTACTTAAATTATGAGACCAACAACAAGCTTCGGTAACATTTGTTATAAAATCAACATTATTTTGTAAGAAATTAACAATATTTTGTAGCCTGGACGTTTTTACTAAAACGTCCAGGTTACCTGGACGTTTTGAAACCTGGGCGGTTTTAAATCTTAAGTTTTCGCGTTATAACTTCTACACCGTTGGTTTTATAGAAAAATGTTACTGAACATTTTTGTTTGTTTTTTTATTCCACGTAACTTGAGTAACCACATGATAGGTTTTGTAAAAGTTTTAAATGACCTTGAAACTTTAGTTTTTTCGTTATAACTTTTATACCGTTGGATTTATCGAAAAATGTTACTGGACCTTTTGTGTTTGTCTTTTCATTCCTTGTAATTTGAGTACCTGCACAATAGGTTTTGAGTCATTTTGCAACACCCCCCCCCTTTTACAAAATTGCTCCAAACCTATCATGCTTATACTCAAATTATTCGGAATAAAAAGACGAACAAAACATGTCCAATAACATTTTTTGATAAAACCAACGGTATACAAGTTATAACGCAAAAACTAAAAAAAAAGTATTTTCCAACATTTTATATTTTACTTTATAAGTTTCCAACCCTTATTTTGTGAGTACTTAAATTATGAGACCAACAACAAGCTTCGGTAACATTTGTTATAAAATCATCATTATTTTGTAAGAAATTAACAATATTTTGTAGCCTGGACGTTTTTACTAAAACGTCCAGGTTACCTGGACGTTTTGTAACCTGGGCGGTTTTAAATCTTAAGTTTTCGCGTTATAACTTCTACACCGTTGGTTTTATAGAAAAATGCTACTGAACATTTTTGTTTGTTTTTTTTATTCCACGTAACTTGAGTAACCACATGATAGGTTTTGTAAAAGTTTTAAATGACCTTGAAACTTTAGTTTTTTCGTTATAACTTTTATACCGTTGGATTTATCGAAAAATGTTACTGGACCTTTTGTGTTTGTCTTTTCATTCCGCGTAATTTGAGTACCCGCACAATAGGTTTAGAGTAAGTTTGCGAAATGGGGGGCCCCCCACTTGATATCGTCGCCGTTCAACTTTTGAGCTGCGTCGCCATACACGGTGGCAGTGGATATAACAAAAATGCTCTAAATCTATCGTGCGGGTACTCAAATTACGCAGAATAAAAAGGCAAACAAAAAAGGTCCAGTAACATTTTTCGATAAGACCAAAGGTAAAAAAGTTATAGCTCAAAAACTGAAAAAAAATCTTTTAAATCATATTTTTCTTTATATGTTTCCAAATCCTATCATGTAGGTATTTAAAATACGCAGAATGAAAAGACAAACAAAAAGGTTTGGTAACATCATTTAATAAAATGTTTATATTTAATTGCAAGTGTAGTTTATTTTGCATTTATTCAACTAGATATTTTTAAAATAATTTGAATACCCACATGATAGGGTTCGGAACAATTTACATAAAAATAACCTTGGGACTTAGAAATTTTCGCTAACTCTTTTGGTTGACCTTGAAAATAAGTAGGTCAAGGTCATTCATTAATTAAAAAGAAAATGGGGGTGTATGGTTTTACAGAACCGTACACCCCCGGAAACCTAAAAGAAGAAAAGCTAATTTACAATACAACCTGCCTAGAGTTGATCAATTAATAAAAAAATTAAGTTAAAAGAAATAATAAATAAAAAGTAAAAGATAAGTAAAAAAAAAGCTAAACAGCCCAGCGCTGCACATCATGATTACGGTGTGATCATCACGTAAGCGAACTCACACACCTCATCATAAGCGCACAACGCTAAGCTAAAACAAAAAAATGTTATTCTGAAATAGCACGTTGCTTAATTAAATTTTGGAAAAATGTTATACAAATATGTTTTTATTTCCTAACACTAATGGAGCCAGTGACTCGCCATTAGCGACGCAGTACAGCTGAGGTCTAGCGAAACTCCGGAGGTAGGCGAACTACCCATCCAGCACGTATAGAGGTTGTAAGTGACCCGCTTTGGTAAGCGTAATCACTACAAAAGCGGTAGCCGGTTTTACCATTATTGGTTTTACCGTGCAAAAGATGGAAGGAAAAAAGGAAAGGAAATTGGAATTGAAAGGTGTCCCTAATTAAAAAGGAGTACAAGACAAGAGAGGGAATGCCCTCAACAAGCTTGTTGGAAAAAGGAAATTGGAATAGAAAGGTATTAAAAACATATCATATAACATTCTTAAAAACAAAAATATTACTTTAAATTTAAACATTCCAGGCAGAAATATATTGTAAGTAAAAGAAAGATTTTAAAATAATACTAACTACCAAACCAGCAAATTAAAAACAAACTACAAACCCTAGGGTATCTACAAGCACAAACAACTACCATGCCTTAAAATTAATCAGTCCTACGTCAAGATGTTATTATACAAATAACACCAAGATATTTTCACTAAACAGTAAAAATGATAAAATGTTCAGGGCGCCTTCTGAACATGTTACCACCTCACTGTCTAATGAGCAACTGATGTCGAAGCACAAGCGCAGACCCCGGACCCGAACTCGGTTCGAGGTCATCCCCCCTCCCAAACCACAGGAGCCTTGCAGCGAGTTTGGTTTGCATCATTCTTTCGCCAGTGTTCCAACAGGCGACAACACTTCTTTCTTTATTTTACTTTACATGGGACTTGTAAAATTTTAAGTGTTAAAACTTCCTAATAATTAATCCTTCTGGACTTAGAAAATTTTTTCAAACATTTGCTCCAACATTTATTTTACAATGTCAAGTTTCTTTTTTGCTGCGAGTTTGGTTTCCATCATTCTTTCGCCACTATTCCAACAGGCAACAACACTTCTTTCTTTTTTTACTTTACATGGGACTCTCAAAATTTTAAGTGTTAAAACCTCCCAATAATTAATCCTTTTAGACTTAGAAAAATTTTCAAACATTTGCTTCAACATTTATTTTACAATATTAAGTTTCTTTTATGCTGCGAGTTTGGTTTCCATCTTTCTTTCGCCACTGTTCCAACAGGCAACAACACTTCTTTTTATTTTACTTTACATTGGACTTGTAAAAGGTTTAAGTGTTAAAACTTCTCAATAATTAATATTTTAGGACTTAGAAAATTTTTTAAACCCATCATTCTTTTGTTACTGTTCCAACAAGCAACAACATTTCTTTATTTTACTTTACATTGGACTTGTAAAAATTTTAATCGTTAAAACTTCCCCTTAATTAATATTTTAGGACTTAGAAAGTTTTTCAAACATTTGCTTCAACATTCACTTTACAACGAGATTTTTTTAAACTTGCATTATTTGACCTTGACATTTAGATTTCTTTTGAAACTTACATTGGATGGTCTTAATACTTAGGGGTTTTGAAATATAAAAACATTTAGCAGTTATTTACACTTTCTATGTTTAATACAGAAAAAGAGATTTTTTCTAAAAAACTTGCATTATTTGACCTTGAAACTTGGATTTCTTTTTTTAAACTTTCATCGGATAATCTTAATACTTAGGGGTTTTTAAAATAAAAGAAATTTAACTGTTATTTACACTTTTTGTGATGGGGGAAAAGTGGTGGGGGTAATGCTATAAATAGGGGTAGTTTTAGAGTGGTTTTCATTATTACGGCAACTTTTGTGGAGAGCACACCTACGTCATGTATTACTGCATTAGTTGCGAAGAATCTTTTGAAGAGGCAATTTTACTACAAATACACAAAGAAGTTTACCATAACAACGAAACAAACCAAGAAACAAACCAAGAAACAAATAACAATGCAGAAGAAGAATATTTGGAAGATTTAGATCAAATACTGGCTACCGTACAACAACAACTAAATTCAAGATCAAGTGTTATTCAATACGCACCCGGACCATCTTTGGATGTGGAATTATACGCCCGAGCCTTACCAGGTAGTGTAGTAACTCATTTTAAGATCGACAATGCTCAATTGCAACTCGCACAGTTTATTTCAAAAGCAAAAACATTAGTAACAGAAACATTGAACAATGAACTAAGAAGATTAAATTTTATAAAGTTTGGAATATTATTAGATACAGTATTTACAAATGTTCAGAATGAAACATCACCAAGAGGATTTTTAACTAAAAACAAAACCATCATGTTTGCATCAGATATAAGCTCAATTGTGGATGATTGTTTTGAAGAACTTTTAACAAAATTACAAGAACATGAAGGAAGAGGTTCTGGATGGAGTTTGTTAAGTATAACAAGCTTAGATGTAAGAGTTCATAAACATGGATATGGAATGAGAGGTAGTAGTCATATTGAATTGCCAAAGAAAATTCAAGACACCAAATCCTGTATTAATGTTCAAAATAAAGATGCTGAATGTTTCAAGTATGCAATGCTTGCAAAATATGTAATAAATCATGCGGAACGACCGAGTATAGCATACAATGAGGTTTACCATAAGTATAATTTTCAAGGCATGAGTTATCCTGTTTCAATTCAAGACATATCAAAATTTGAAAAGAAAAATCCTTTTGCATCTGTAAACATCTTTGGCTTAGATTCATCCAACAATGTTTACCCCTTACGTATAACACCCACCGAACGCAGAGATCATACTGATTTATTATTAATAACAAAAGGTGATATTTCACATTATGTATATATTAAAGATTTTGAAGCTCTAGTTTACAAACAGTTATCAAAACGTAAAGAAGGAAAAACCACTTGTAAAAGATGTTTCTGTTTTGTAAACAAACCTTTGAGAAGAGGAGGTTCAGAATGGCTGACGGAACACCAAAGACTATGCAGTGGAAACTATGAAGTAAGAATTAAATTACCACACCCAAGAAGATCGCAAGTAAAATTTGGCAAAGTTATCCAACAATACAGAATTCCCGTTGTAGTGTATGCAGATTTTGAATCTTCATTGCTTCCACTTGACCAAGAAGAAGGAGAGGAAAATACCAGCAGAACAAAGTATCAACTTCACAAACCAAACAGTTATTGTTTAATAGTAAAATCCACTTTATCTGAACAACATCTTCAAGAATATGGTTTGACATCTACACCGAAGATATATCGTGGAGAAGAAGCAGCTCGATACTTTGTTGATGATTTATATGACATCGCTGGGAAAGTGGAAGCAATGTATAGCAATGTGGTTCCTATGTCACCTATGACACCGGAAGAACTTTATCTTTATGATTCGGCAACAACATGCTATTTGTGTAATAATGAATTTACAGAAACTAAAATTAAAGTTCGCGACCATGACCATCTGACAGGAGCCTACAGAGGTGCAGCTTGCAACGGATGTAACATCAACTACAAACTACCATCTTTCATTCCAGTGGTTTTTCACAATCTTAGCGGATACGATGGACATTTTATTATTCCCGAATTAGCAAGAGACAACGGTGAAATAGACGTTTTGGCACAAACTATGGAAAAATTTATAAGCTTTTCAAAAAAGGTGGGCAAAATTAAACTTAGATTTGTTGATTCTTTTAGATTTATGCCTTCCAGTCTTATGAAACTTTCTGAAAATTTAAGAAGACAAAATTTAATAGAAACAAGCAAAATTGTACCTGCAGAAAAAATGGACTTGGTTCTTCGGAAAGGAGTTTTTCCGTATGATTACATCGATGGACTACATAAATTTCAAGAAACATCACTTCCTCCACCAGAAGCATTCAAAAGTAAACTTACCGATTCGGACATTTCACCTGAAGACTATCAACACGCATGCAGAGTTTGGGACGAATTAGAAATGAACACTCTGGGAGATTATTCTGACTTTTATGTAAAACTTGATGTGACCCTTCTATGCGATGTGATGGAAGAATTTAGAAACACTTGTTTTGAAGCCTACGGATTAGACCCTCTTCATTCTTATACTTCTCCAGGACTAGCTTGGCAAGCTATGCTAAAAGAAACAAAGTGCAACCTACAATTATTAACAGATATTGACATGGTGTTGATGATCGAATCGGGCGTTAGAGGTGGATTGACCCAAAGTGTTACTAGACATGTTAAAGCTAACAATAAATATCTTCCAGACTACGATGAAGAAAAACCATCAGTGTTCTTGGGATATTTTGATGCCAACAATTTATACGGATGGGCCATGTCTAATCCACTTCCTTTTGGAAACTTTGAATGGGTTAATCCAGACTCTATTGGCGATATTATGCAAATTTCAAAAGACGGAGACACTGGATACATATTAGACTGTGATTTTGAATATCCAGAACACTTGCATGATCTTCATTACGATCTTCCGCTCCTTGCAAAAACAGAAGTTTCACCAATTGGCAAACATCCAAAATTAATGATGACTCTTAAAAATAAACAAAGATACGTAGCTCACTTTTGGGTTGTTCAACAAGCACTCCAATTGGGTTTACGTATAACCAAAATTCATAGAGTTTTAAAATTTTCCCAATCGTGCTGGTTAAAACCGTACATTGATTCAAACACCAGAAGAAGAGCAGCTGCAACATCAACATTTCAAAAGGACTTTTTTAAATTAATGAATAATGCGATATTTGGAAAAACATTGGAAAACAAAAGAAAACACAAAAATGTTAAATTAGTTACAGATCCCATAAAACTAGAAAAACTTGTACAAAAACCAAACTTTGGAACATCCGTTATCATCAATGAAAACCTTGTGGCAGTATCTATGAAGAAGACAAGCGTGATAATGGATCGTCCGTTGTACGTTGGAATGTCAATCTTGGATATTTCCAAAACTCACATGTATGATTTCCACTACAACAAAATGGTTGCCTTCTACGGTAGAGATAACATCGGAATCGCCTACATGGACACGGACGCTTTCATCTACTGGATTCTTACTGAAGATATGTATTTGGATCTTCGAACATTTGTTCACAAAAATGAATTTGATTTTAGTGACTATCCAAAAGATCATTTAAATTATGACAATGATCGGAACAAAAAGAAACTTGGAAAATTTAAAGATGAAGCAAATGGAATTTTACTGGAAGAACTTATTGCACTAATGTCAAAATTGTATTCACTACAATTGCATAAAGAAGAAAACAATGTTATTAAAAAAGCTAAGGGTGTAAAAAGTTTGTATCTTAAAAAGAATGTAAATTTCGAACACTACAAAAAATGCTTATTTGAAGAAACGACAATAACTGCAAAATTCAACACCATCAGAAGTTTCAACCATCAACTGTACAGCGTAAAAGAAGTGAAAAAAGCACTCTGCTCCAATGATGACAAACGACACATTCTTCCAGACAAAATTCACACTCTACCATTCGGCCACTATTCTCTAAATCCTATTGATGAGTAAAAAAAAGAAAAAAGAAAAAAGAAAAAAAGAAAAAAAGAAAAAAAGAAAAAAAGAAAAAAAAGAAAAAAGGGGAAATCACAGCATGCTCGCTGTGATTTCCCCTTTTTTTAATATGTTGAAATGACCTTGAACTATAAAAGCGGATGCAGAAAAAGAAACACTCAATACTAACTTGACTTTGTTAGTAAAATCATCATGACAGACTTAAAGGAAAAGATTGTTAATGAACTTCATAAACCTGCAAGAATAAAGTTTCCACGACGAAATACTGTTGTAAAAGGAATAAATGATTTATATCAAGCAGATTTAATTGAAATGCAACCGCATAGTAAAATAAATAAAGGATTTAAATACATACTTACGATTATTAATTGTTTTACTAAAGTTGCAGATGCTTTGCCATTAAAAGACAAAACTGGTAACAGCATAACAAAAGCTATGGAAGTAGCTATAAAAAGAGATAAAAATAAAATTAAACATTTACAAACTGATGATGGTAAAGAATTTTTTAATAAACCTTTTGCCTTGTTAATGAAAAAATATAACATAAATCATTATTCCACAAATTCTGAGAAAAAGGCAGCTATAATTGAAAGATTTAATAGAACCTTAAAAGGTGCAATGTATAAAATGTTTTCGAAAAGAGGTTCTTACGTATGGGTTGATATCTTACCAAAATTAATAAGCGATTACAACAACAAGTTTCATAGAACTATCGGTATGGCACCTAACAAAGTGAATAAGAAAAACGCTAAACTAGTTTTACAACGAATTAAAAAGAATACACAGCCAAAAGCGGAACAAAGAAAACCAAGAAAATTTAATGTAAATGATAAAGTTCGAATTAGTAAATACAAAGGAGTGTTTACTAAAAAATACCTGCCCAATTGGACAAACGAAGTTTTTACAGTGTATAAAGTACAACCTACTGTACCGGAAACTTATATTTTAAAAGATAACAAAGGAAATTTGTTACAAGGCGGTTTTTACGGACATGAATTGTTAAAGTCAACAGTAGGCGATGTTTATCTTGTTGAAAAGGTGTTGCAAAGGAAAAAAGACCAAGTTAAAGTACGTTGGTTGGGGTTTGATAAAACTGAAGATTCGTGGATACCTATAAAAGATTTGATTTAGTTTTAAATCAACTTATTTACTCTTCTGCCTTTGAATAAGATGGAGATTGTTCACCATAAAGATAAATTTAATATTAATAACATTGATGATTTAACCGTAGATAACGTTAAAATCAACAATGGTAAACACGGCAGTTTATTTCCAAACACTGTACGATGTATAGTCAGCGGTCCTTCAAACTGTGGCAAAACTAACGTTGTGTTTAACTTAATTACAAACACAAAAGGATTGCGATTTAATAACCTATATATTTTTTCAAAGTCCTTACATCAACCAAAGTATCAATTGTTGGAAAAGATCCTGACTGATGTGCCTGATGTTAACTATTACAAATTTAATGCTAGTGACAGTGTTATGCAACCAGACCAGGCTAAGCCGTATTCTGTATTTGTATTTGATGATGTATCTAGTGAAAATCATGATACTATTAGAAACTATTTTGCCATGGGAAGACATAATAATATTGATAGCATATATATCGGACAAACATATAGCAAAATTCCAAAACAACTAATTAGAGACAATGCAAATATTTTAGTTTTATTCAAACAAGACGATACAAACCTAAAACATATATACAACGATCATGTAAATGCTGATATGTCATTTGATAAATTCAAAGAGCTTTGTGGAAAAGCTTGGGCGGAAAAATATGGATTTTTGGTAATTATGAAAGATAAAGCTATAACAGATGGTCGTTACCGCATAGGTTTTGATAAATTTGTTTTAATACATTAATTAACAACATTATCGTCCAAGTCTCCATGGTGTAAACATGGTTAATCAGGAAAAGCTATTAAAAGAAATAAAATCACTTAGTGATTCTATTAGACATAAAAACAGAGCGTTAAGATTAGGAATAAGTGAAAGAGAGAAATTTCTGGAATCAACATTTAAACCTATTACTGAGCCATTAAAACAATTGGGGCAAAATGTTACACCTTCAACATTTAATTTTTCCGGAGATGCTATTTTACCCATTTCAAAATTTGAACAAAAAGAAGAATATGAAGGTGATACAAGTTTTACGCAACAAGGAGAAACAACTGAAGAAGAAAGCGAACTAGATGAAGAAACGGATGTTTTAACAGAAAAAGAAGGTCTTTCTACAAGCGAAGAACAACAAGAAGAAGAAGAGCCTATTAATCCATCCAACTTGAGCAAATTGGGCTCGGATATTGCGTATAAAGGGCCGCTTGCAAGACAATTTGTATTAAAAATGTTACATTCTGCACAACCAACTCGAAAGTATCATACTTTTGGTGCTAGAATAGAAGAAAATGGCCTAATGATTGGAGATAGCAAGCTTGATGTAGACGAACATGACAATATTATTATAAATAATAAACAATACAAAGGTACAAAAGGATTGTTTGAACTTATTTTTAAACCGAAACCTAATAAATATACTAAAAAGGATTTAAACATTTTTAAACAAATATTGGAGGATACAAATTCGCATAAGAAAAATTATTCTAAAAATTTCAATGTTTATAGAAATAAATCAGAAAAATATAAAACTATTATTGCTAAACTTTTCCCACCAAAAAGAAGGGCACCCATTAAAAGAAAATCATTATCTTCTGCTGAAATAAATATTTTACATAAAAGGAGAAAAACAAATCAATCAAGTTTATCAGGAAAAGGATTATTGAAAAACTTGTATGATACTAATATAATATACTACAACGATATAAACAAATTGGTTGATAGAATGAAGTTGATATATGAAGCAAAACAAGCCGGACATAGCGGTTTAGAAAACGAATGGGTAGCTTTGGTCGGCGAATTGCGAAATCGAGGAGTAATTGCATAAAAATATGAGTATATAGAATACAAGCATAACCGATTAAACATTCAGTATAACCATGAGTGTGGATAAGTTTGGACGGTATTCCGAAACTGGAAGCAAATCAGGATCTTATGGAAAAAGAGGTGGTTTACCACTAACATCCGATGGAGATTATGATATAAGTAACAAACGTTTAAAGTTTGTAAATGATCCAAAAGATGATAATGATGCAGTAAATTTCAAAACTTTAAAAAGTGAAACATTACCTAGCTTAAAGCTTCAAAATGAAGTGTATAACGCTAATTTTTATAGAATTGCAAATCTTCCAAAACCAATAGATAAGAATGATTCGGTAAATAAAGAATATTTAATGTGGTACATAAACCAAACCTTAAGATATGATCCTAAAAGTAATAATAAAGCATATGATGCAAAAGATCTTAGAATAGCCAATATAGCAGATCCTGTTAATGATCAAGATTCAGTTACCAAAAAGTATTTACATTCAGTCATACCTGAAAAAAACAGATAAATTTTCCTTTTACAACTTTGTAATACACGATATTGGAGACCCTAAAGATATGAAAGATGCGGTAAACCTTCAATATGTTACAGATCATTGTATTACACATGATATTAAGTCAATTGATTGCAAAAATAAAGTGTTAACTAACGTTAAGGAAGGAACTGCAAAATCAGATGCAGCTACAATAAGTCAAATAATGAAATTAAAAGATAACAAATGGAATGCGGATGCAAAAATAATTACTAATGTTAAAAAAGGGTTGGATGAAACTGATGTAGCAACAATTGGACAAGTTCCTGTAATAAAACAATATGAAGACGGTAAACAATACTTTGATTGCAAAGGGAAACCACTATTCAATGTTGCAGAAGGAATAAGAGACAATGATGTAGTTACAGTAGCACAAATGCGTGAGAGGGGAAACATGTACTATAATCTTTTTTTAAGAAAAGATTTAAATAAGCAGTCTTTTTTTTGTGAAGACTTGCGATTGACTAGCTTAAAAGACCCTATTAATTTTACTGATGCTGTTAATGTAAATTACATTGTAAGACTCTTAAGTGTAGTATTATATGATATTTATAACACAATAAAGCCCATAAAATCTGATCAAAAATTAAATTGGGTTAAAAAGAATGTTATGGAAAAATATTTTTTAAATAAGGAAACTGATACTTTAAGAACTTCTAAAGATGATGATGATGAAGAAGATACAATCCTTCCACAAAACTGGAAAAAAATTTTTTACCCATAAACAAACATACTTATAAATAAACAATGTCAAAGGATAAGTGCATCATTCATTATAAAGCATTTATAAAATAAACAAGTATCGACATTTCCTTTCACTATAAAAGACCATGTTGAAAGTTCAACGCATCAGTCATAATCGACACGTTATAAAGAGAGGAAGAGGAATAGCATCAACAGCACTTTCTCTTATTACTAAGCCGGTTGGAGCTATAGTTAATAAAGCTATCGATTTATTACCTGTAGAACTACATTTACCAGGAGGTTATCAATATTGTGGTCCTGGAACAAAATTGAAAAAAAGACTTGCTAGAGGAGATCTTGGAATAAATAAACTTGATCAAGCCTGCAAACAACACGATATAGCATATTCAAAGTTTGCAGATACTAAAAATAGATCAATAGCGGATAGAGCACTTGCTGAAAAAGCTTGGCAAAGAGTAACATCCAGTGACGCTAGTATCGGTGAAAAAGCAGCAGCTTTAGCGGTATCAGCAGCAATGAAGGGTAAAACGATGTTTGGAGGTGGAAAGAAGAAAGGAGGTGGAAAAAGGAGAAGAAAACCTGCAAAGAAACGTGGAGGAAATATAAGAAGAAAACGACGATCCACCGCAGGTAAAAATAAAAAGAAACAAACAATATGGTCAATGATAAAAAAAGGAGGAGGATTATACCTAAGACCGTATCGTGTGTATTAAACAGAAAAAAACAATTACTAATTCCAAATAAAGAATTAACAGATAAAGAATTAATTACTTATGTTTCTTGTTTAAAAATTCCATTTTTTAGAGGAGTGTTTATGAAAGATGCATTACCTGTTAAAATATGGAAAAATGAAACCGGAATAGTAAATTTAGATAATAGTAAAGGATCAGGCACTCATTGGGTATGTTATAAGAAACTAGGATCAACTATTTACTACTTTGATAGTTTTGGTAATCTCCCACCACCAAAAGAACTACAATATTACTTTAAAACAGCTAAAAATGTACTATACAATTATAAAAGAGAGCAACCTGATGATACGGTAATCTGTGGACATTTATGTTTAGATTTTTTAACAAAAAGCGTTAGTCAACTTTAAGATGTCTTCCTATACAGTATCATTAACTGGAACTTCATCTACTTTGCGAAGTGTTCTTTTCCCTGCGTTACGTTTGGAAAAAGATAAATTATGGGAAGCCGCATTATTAGATATAACAACTTATAATTCTATTCCCAACGTTACTGAAAATGTTAATGACAAAATACATTATTACAAAACAAAAGATAAAAATACAAACAAATATTCAGATATACAAGTATTTAGTTTACCCACTGGAGCATATGAAATTGATGATATAAATGAAGCGATACAAAATCATATGGGAAAAGATAATATAACAATAAAAGGAAATAACAATACTATGAAAGCTGAAATTAAATCTAAATATTATATAGATTTTAGCAAAGAACATTCAATTGGTAGTTTATTAGGATTTCCTAAAACAACAAAAATTTTAGAACCTAATATTAACCATTCAGGTGCTAGAACTGTAACAATAATGAAAGTTAACAGTATAAATATTACATGTAATATTATACATGGTTCTTATAGAGATGGTGAAAATACTCATATATTGCACACATTCTATCCAACGGTCGCTCCGGGTTTTAAAATTGTGGAAAAGCCACAAAACTTGGTGTACCTACCGTTAAACACCAGTTTTATTTCAGACATTGTGGTGAACATACTAGATCAAGACGGAAATCATATTGATTTTAGAGACGAACCTATAACTATACGAATACATATAAAATCAACCGTATAACAATGGGGTTATCATTTAAAAAGAAAGAGCTGACTGGTAAACAAGTCAGTAGCACTTCAGCTATAGAAGGATTAACAAGTGATAACATTCGTTTTCTAGAAGAAATTGGATTAAAACTTATTAATAATGGAAATATTGGATATAGCGCAGGGTCCGACATTCGACGAAACCCTATGGGAAAAGGAATATCATACGCACAACCCTTACGCTTCATCAAAATTAAATAATAATGATGAAATTAGAATTCCCATACAACAACAGGATATTTATACACTTCCATGTGAAAGTTATTTGTATATCGAAGGAAGAGTAACAAAAAGAGATGGAAGCACTGCAAGTACTGTTCCGTTCATAAATAACCCCATGGCATATTTGTTTGATGAAATAAGATATGAAATTTCCGGAGTTACAGTAGATTCAACAAAAAAGGTGGGAATTACAAGTACATTAAAAGGATTAGCATCTTTAACACCGAGTGAAAAAAATATGCTGGCCGCCGCAGGATGGGTAGCACCCGATTCCAGTACAATCACTCCAAACACTTCAGGCAATTTTGACTTTTACATTCCTTTAAGATTACTTTTAGGCTTTGCCGAAGATTACCGAAAAATAATAATAAACGTAAAACAAGAATTAGTTTTGTTAAGATCATCAAACGACAAAGATATTATTCAAGCAACTGATGGAACAACGGAAGCTACTTTAGAATGGAAAATGCAATTAGACAAGATTGTTTGGAGAGTACCGCATGTACGGTTAAACGATCAGAATAGAATTTCTTTATTGAGAACTTTAAAATCAGATCGTGATATCGTAATACCATTTAGAAGTTGGGAGTTTCATGAATATCCGGTTTTACCGGAAACACAACGTCATACATGGACTGTAAAAACTTCTACTCATTTGGAAAAGGCAAGATATGTAATATTTGGATTACAAACAAAAAGAAGAAATGAAATAACTAAACATGCTGGTGAATTTGATCATTGCAAACTTACAAATTTTAAGGTGTTTCTAAACTCGCAATTCTTTCCATACGACAACTTCAACATAAACTTTACAAAAGACAGGTTTAGTGTTTTGTACGATATGTATGCAAGATTCCAAAATTCATATTATGGAAAAACAAACACACCTTTATTAACGCCAAACCAATTTAAATCTAACTATCCGATTGTTGTAGTTGATTGTTCCAAACAAAATGAATCTGTAAAATCTTCCAGTGTAGATATAAAAATAGAAATGTAATTTGAACAAAATGTACCCAAAGATACATCTGCTTATTGTTTAATTTTACATGATAAAATTGTTACATATACACCTTTAACCGGTATTGTAAAAGCAGTGTTGTAAAATGAAAAGAAAAAAAAAACCCCACCACTCGGCTATAAAAGCAGGAGCGGGAACGCAAATTGTTTAGTTGACTGTCTACAGTTGTATGGGTAACATCGTCTACAGCATTATAAACAAAATGAGTTCTTTATCAGTTGTACAAGGCGTTTCCGAAACAACACCTTTATTGGAAAATGATGATGATAAACATTTTGAAGAAAATGTTGTAAAAGAAATTGATGAGTTTTTAAAGTTTGGAAAACAAAATAAAAAGTTGGAAAATAATAAAACAAACGTAAGAAAGAAAAGAAAACTTGAAGAAAATATTCCACCAAACATTTTAACTGAAGTTTTCCTTCGCATCTTTTATCCTATTTCATCTTGCATGAGTAAAAGTGTGTCGATAGGATTGGTAAAATCATTAGACTACTCTCCCGCAGTAATACTAAGCCATGGTACAAAGATGGTTTTATTTTCAGAAAATGCTTGGGATTCCTTTTTAAAACATCTACATCTTATTGAATGTTATTTAGCCAACAGTTTCTTTGGAAGAAAAACTAACATTCGACTTTTGGATTGTGACAATGAAATTGACATTATTAAACATCGTGGCCAACAACAAGTAAGAATTAGAGACTCGAAACAATTTGAAAATAAAATTCTACTAACACGTGAAGAATTCTACATTTTAAACTATGCAACATCACCTATCACTAGGTATATGAAACAATTGGTATTTTCAAGCTCTGTTATTAAGGAATATCTGGTAGATGCATGCGAAAAACAACCTGACAGCCCTTTACAATACGGACCAATAGACACATCCATTTTTAATAGAATACCTCACGAAGTGGAAATGTGGAGGCAGTTGAGAAACTTTGAACCTTTTACTGAAATCACAATGGAAGCTACAGAAGAAGAAACCAACAACAACAACAATACAGAAGAAGAAACCAACAACAACAATACAGAAGAAGAAACTTTGCTAGTTTAAAAAAACTACAATGTAGTTTAACAAAAGAATAAACCGTGGGGTAGGCCTACTGGGGACGGTGCCCACGTTAAACATACACCAACGCGCCTACAACTGTACGGCCTGGTTTATATATCTAACCTACCGTGGTGTGGAAAACAGTTAATCACCAGACATCGTGATGAGCGGACTGGATGAAGAAATGGCAGCAAAACCTTGTGTAATTGAATTTCAAGCATTTCGCGGAAACGATGATAGATTTATTATAAAAGAATTGGTGATTTTAGATTTGCTCACACAAGTAGCATACCCGTTTTTATTTGAAGCACCGTGTTCTATCCATGCACTAAAGTCAAAAGCTAAAATAACAAACAGATGGTTAACAAACAATTTTCATCATATACATTGGTTTGAAGGTTTTCTACCGTACAACAATGTACACAAAATTATGTTTCATTTCTGTAAACAATTTACGCACATATACACCAGAGGATTGGAAAAAAGAAGTTGGATACAACAGTACACAAACAAAGAAGTTTTAAGCATAAAAATGGACAAAACCTTTCATTGTGATGTTAGAAATATTTGTGTTTCTACAATAGATCCAAAACACAACCAATCTCAATGCGCATTACAAAACGCATATCACTTGGCTGCTTACTTACAAGAAAAAGAGGAATGTGGTGGGGGTTACGAAGGTTATAAATACGAGGAAGCAACACACCCCGAGTATCACTCCAACTCCATACTCCGAACAGACAACATCTCCAGTGAAGAACATGGCATCACAACAGTTTCTCCAATGTTTAGTTGAACAATTCAACTTACATTCAAAATCAAATACTCTAATTATCAAGAAATGTTCAGAATTAAAAGAACAGAAACATTATATTGTTCATGAAATGAAAAAAGTTGATACAACGCATGGAGACGCAGTCGTCGCATCTTTATCCGATGCACCATATACACCAGGTGATGAACCAAAGTTTCAAGTATATCTTCCAAAACGATTCGTCCAGTTGCTGCAAAATGAAGATCTGCGGGAAATTCAGCCAGGATCATTATATTTGGTGTCACACGGAATGAGCGGAAACAACTCTACGGAACTTACTCTGCACATCGCACAGAAATAACATTGTAAATATTGTAAAAAAAATGTTTTAAATAAAAAGATAAAAAACAACATATCAGTATATGTTTTTATATACTGATATGTTGTATTTTTTTTTAAAAACTCAAACGGATGACCTTGAACTTTTAATCGATAGTATTATTCGATTATTTTATTCGATTGTTTTATTCGAATACTTTATATAAATACGAAACTTTAACGTTGAGAGGCTCAGTTCTGTTTAAGACAAGCTACAACCAACATGTCATCCAAAAGAAATAATCTAACACTTATAACTTATTGTTGCAAAGAAAAATGTTTTAAAATACCTGAAGATCAAGTTGACGGAAAAGCTTGTACAAAATGTAATTCTTTCTGCTATTGTAAGTGTAGTTGCAAAACATATCAAAAGAACCGGTTGGATAAACTAGAAGAATTGCAACATCGACTCGGTCTATTGTGGCAACGATTAAATTCAAAGTGATTAAACAAACACCTGCCATTACCCCCACCACTACCCCCACTACCATCGGAGGTACCTGCAGCACCGGCTTTGCAATAGTCATTCCTGCTACACCTCTCGTCGAGTAAACAACTCTAGTCATGTCTCTCAACATTCGCGGGATTCACTACAACACTATCAATCTTACAACCTACAAGGATTTGGAAATTTTTAGTGAAGAACTAAAACAACTTATAACCACTGGGTTCGGTTTATCTTTAGAACTTTATGCAACAAACAATCAAAAGGAAAAAAATGTGTTTTTGCCAACTTACAACAACAACAAAAAGAATGAAAATAAGCAAGAAATTTCACCACCTACAACAACTTACTTTTCAAATTTGGGAGCAAACTTTTCAACCTTAATGTAAAATAAAAAAAAATATCTTGCATTTTCGGATCTTCCGAAAATGCAAGATCTTTTTAAAAACATCCTCACCTGACCTTGACCCATTTCCGGCCATTTAAAGTTTAAATACCCAGCACAGCCGGGCATTTAAACTTTAAATGCCCACCCTACACGTCACAGCTACGTCACAGCCTCTGACGTCACCAGACCGGATGTAGCTGTCACTTTTGATTAATGCGTTTTGGCCCAGAAGCCCCACTATTGCACTACTCACTATATTTGTTTAATTTGTGTATTGAATATAGTTATTCAAAGATTGACACCATTCATTGTACAGTGTACAAAATATGAATAAAGCATTTTTGAATTTGAATTTGAATTTGAATTTGAATTACTGCTCTATGTCCATTGGTTACCGAGATATTGAAAGTGGTAAACACAGTACGTTGTCTCAATGTTAACCTTATGAGAAATAAGTAAAATTCTATATTTCGCTTATTTCTCAACATATCTTGATAAAACTTGGTAAATGGCTTCTTCTAGTTCAGATCTACTAAATATTGAATTAAAACCGACCAGTTTAAACATACCTGTAGCAGCAAACCTGCATACTCATTCCCCATGTTATTCTTATGGAGCTTACAAAAACATGTCAAATCTCGCTATGTTGGATTGAAATATGTTGTTTTGCACTTGAAATTCGCTGCGTATGCAGATCTACTGCAACGGGGGTATTATACTGGGTGTCCCGAAATTATGGTAAAATATTTTAGTATATGATAGTACAGGTAAAAATAAGAAAAAAAGTTCATATAAACATAGGTCCAAAAGTGCTTCGTTTTCCGTCTGTGTGTCTGTTTGTGATTTTTACATATTTAATCATATCTCATAAACCTCTTAACGTATAAACTTCAAACTTGGTACATGGATGACCACTATTAAGACCTATTTTTGTAAGAAGTATCAAATTTCTACTTTGTACCATTTCAAAATGGCGACTGATTTTTGTTTTCAAAGCTAAATATCTTAAAAACCGTAAATTTTAGAAAAATTATACAAGAGACAAAAAAGTTGTGAAATTTAATCCAATTAACGCTGATATTAAGATTATGATGATCGGATTACTAATAACGGAGAAATTTTAATTTCTCTGAATAAAAACATGGAAATTTCTGACAGTTTGTTCTAAAGGACCATGTTTTTATTCAGAAAAGTTAATATTTCTCCGTTATTAGTAGTCCGATCATCATAATCTTAATACCAGCGTTAATTGGATTAAATTTCACAACTTTTTTGTCTCTTGTATAATTTTTCTAAAATTTACGGTTTTTAAGATATTTAGCTTTGAAAACAAAAATCAGTCGCCATTTTGAAATGGTACAAAGTAGAAATTTGATACTTCTTACAAAAATAGGTCTTAATAGTGGTCATCCATGTACCAAGTTTGAAGTTTATACGTTAAGAGGTTTATGAGATATGATTAAATATGTAAAAATCACAAACAGACACACAGACGGAAAACGAAGCACTTTTGGACCTATTTTTATATGAACTTTTTTTCTTATTTTTACCTGTACTATCATATACTAAAATATTTTACCATAATTTCGGGACACCCTGTATATTACATGCCACTTAAATAAAAAAAAAAGTAATAACAGGATCGAAACTGTCCAGTATTCTTCGTCTTAGTTGGCCAAAGCATATGTAATACAGCTCATCGACATTTTATATCCAAGTCGCCTTGAAACATTGTTTGAAACAAATGTATTGTAACAAATGGTATTTGTTTACTCTTTCTTCAAACTGGCAAATCTCCGCGTTGAACGTTTGTTTACAATATGTTTGCTATATATAATGGATATATATATAACAATACTAGCTGATCAACACGGTTTCACCCGTCGAAAACATAAAAACTTCCCCTGTCTTTTTTTAGGATTTAATTTGTCAGACTTCTTAAGGTTGCCATGACAACCTTATATCCTTCCCTATAATTTAACCTTAAAACTTTGAAGTACCATAGGGCAAAACCCTTTGGGAATTTTGTAAAACCGTTTCTTAGTGTGCATCTAAGACCCAAGGAGAGCACATGTGCCAAATTTCAACTGTTTAGGTCTTATAGGTTTGGAGATTTGCTGTCCGATAGAAAACCTCTTCTCCTTTATATATATAGATAACTGTTTTGATAATCATTGAATAGGTTAAAGAATACAGTATTTACATCATTAGTATTTACAGTATTATTTATCAGCTGATTTGTTGATCCATACTCTCTTATGGAATTATCTTTAGCGTAGGTAATCGTTGCGCACAAAGCTTATTATAATTATTCACTCCTTCATTGATGGGTGCGCTCTACTTTCGACTCCCGCGCTTATATTATAGCCACCGTGGCCGAGGTTGTCAACAGGCCTGGCCTGACCCCGACCATTCGACACATCGTCGGCCTTAATGAATACAGAATCTATAAGAAGCGCAATCTTTATGCAGAAAAGTCATCGGATTTTTATTCGCGCCAAAACGAGCTCCGTACGATGGACGATACTGTAGGGAGCACGGAGCGCGCGCTGAGAACAAAACACCCTCTCCTTTCCACCCCCGCCCAGCCCTCACATCCCTGACACGTGATTGACACATGATCCCTTCAATGAATTTCGCGTGACAACTGGTTTTTGTCATTGAGCGACAAGTGTCACAGGCACAGCCTTTCCAAGTGTCGAAATTCGGGCACGGATAAGATAGAGTAAATCGTTTTGTTGCAAATTAAAATAAACGGTATCAGGAAACTGACACATACTTTCTCATAAATAATTCATATAACCTAATGGGAGGGGGATTAACAGGAATCATCCTATCAAATTCATCAATTGATATTATTCTACATGACACATACAATGTAGTTGCACACTTTCATTACGTACTTTCAATAGGAGCAGTATTCGGTCATCATCTTAAAATACCTACCATGGGTAGGTCGCCATTTCAAGTCATTTATTATGTACTAGAAGAACCCGTGGCTTCGCTCACGATAAAAATTAAACATCACCCATCAATTATATCGTTTTGCTTTCCCATTTATTTTTCTTGTTGTAAAATCTACTTCTCTAAACATATCAAATGTACTATAAAACAAAAAAAAGTTTTTTTAGAAATTTGCTCTTAGTACGCATATGCTACGACGGGTGTATTCTATTCCTGCCTAAAGTGCCTGTCTATATAAGAAATGAGACCATATCCAGCGCCCCACCGACAAAGCCCCAAATGGTGTTGCTGCCCTAGGTAGGCTCATGCCCATTATCGGCGGTCCTTCCTCTTGCAAGTGCTGTTTGCTTGTATCGGCTGTCCAGTCGATCTTGCTATCAGGTGAAGAGGATTGCCTGTCTATATAAGAAATGAGACCATATCCAGCGCCCCACCGACAAAGCCCCAAATGGTGTTGCTGCCCTAGGTAGGCTCATGCCCATTATCGGCGGTCCTTCCTCTTGCAAGTGCTGTTTGCTTGTATCGGCTGTCCAGTCGATCTTGCTATCAGGTGAAGAGGATTGCGCTCACACACTCAAGAAGCGAATTTACAGAGACTGGCTCACCCAAGACAAACGCCGAGAAAATTTTATGGTCGTTTCTGCTTAACGCACGGTATCTGAGCTTGCCCTGATGATGATCATTGGGCACGATATAAGGAATGGCACCCTTGGCTTTTTCGACGGCTTTGAATCTGCTCGCATATGTAGCATAGCAAGGCCACACTGTGGGGCCTTGAGCACAGTTACCCTTAATTTGAATTTATTGCACCCCCGTCGCAGCAGACCTGCGTATTAGAAATCCTATTTCTTTACTTCATGAAGGCATACGTGTTAGAGGAACCACAGAACATGACTTGAAATTTTATTCACTGTAAAAGATCATTTTCTTAAGGTTTTAGGGTCTACCTTGAACAAAAAATTACAATTCCACTCCAGCAATTATCAAAAAGTGCCGTCTTACGTTTTTAGACCCTATATTGAACAAAAAGATTGAATGAGCCGTCCCGGCAATTTTTTTAAAGTGCTGTAGATAAAATTAATACTTTACAGTAGCACACTCTTCCTCTTTAAACAGTAGTTTGTTGTCACAAAAAGAAGTCCTTCAAGTATAAGTGATCAGTGATCACAGAAGTCCTTCAGTAATATCAATTATTTATTTTATTTTATACTACATACCATCTTTTTATATAGTGTATTGCACTTAAAATATATTCAAAAGTCTTAATTCATTAACCATCTGGCACCAAGTAGCAAATATTCATGTAAACAAATACAATTAAATAGCAGAAAGAAATACCATTAATTTACATCACCTGTTTTAGATTTTACTTTCACATGTTTTGTTAGTAAACAAATCTAACTCAAATTCTTTCAAAATCCTTGACATGGGTACCTTTAAGACGGTCCCAGGGCTAAGCCCTGAAAGTTATCACGAAATTGAAGGTGTATAAACCTACTCCATGAAATTCTACATGTATCTACCAAGTTTCGTGGCCATCGGTCCAGCGGTGTTCGAGTTTATCAATGCTCTATATATATATATACCAACATCCTCTTTTATACTTATACATATATGTATAATTATTAGTTTGAACAGATTGAAAAATCCACGGGGACCGGCAATCTCCGTCAAAACACAGTTTTGCTACAGACCCATTTAAATGCGGAGGCGACAACTAGCCAACTTTGCCGGCGCCCCATCCTTGTTGGCGCCCCACGCAACCGCGTTCCGCATGATATGCACCGGCCCTGAAGGGTATGAGCATAAAAATTAAATATCAGTGTTTTTTTTTTGTTTTTGCTTGGAAGTATTTTTTTGTCGGGCGCCCCTGTGCCCGGGAAAAATTGTATGGTTCTGGCTTTCGGGGAAAGGCCAAGGAAAGGATACGGACAACTCAACGTGGTTACAATTTGCTTGCTTCGTGGCTTAAAAGGAAGGAAGAGGAAGTCAACAAAGATATTACCATAGGTAAGTCACAATTATTCATTGTTTTTTTCTTGAAAACTATAAAATCATATATTTAATTTCGTAAGGCGATTCTTTGCGTCAAAATTGTGGGCGTCTAAGAAGTCGTAGAAAGATAGGATAGGGCTCAAAAAGGTCTCTGTTCCGTGATGGCGGGAAAAATAATGAAATTGTTTGAAATTTACCAGAAAACGAGAAATAACTTAAAATATCTGCCATTTAATAAGCATTGGGATCTTAACAAGTCAGCTTTGTTTACATAAAACATGTGATGCTGATACTTGATTGAAAACCATGTGGTAGGCTAAATATCAATTTAAGGTAGATTCAGTTTGCTATGAAGGTATTTTGTACTATAAAAAATAAGAATTATTTAAATTTGTCCTCATTAGGGGCTTTTAGCCCCTTCAAGCCACTAGTATTATATTTTTTACATTAACAATGATGGTCCAAATTACTTTGAGCATGCGCTTTGTTTTAGATTTTATCTCAGAGAGTCTATGTGTGATTTATATATATATTTGTAACGGAACGATTCGCGTTGGTGCGCGACCTAAATCGCCGCCGATACTTCATAGTCACACGTTGGAAACTTGTTATTACTCCAAACTTGCGTAGATCCCGTTTTTCGCGTTCGCTGTGTCCGGGTTGAGTGTTTATTTTTCACGTAAATTTTAGTAACCGACATTATGTTATTTCAACTAAAAGTTAATTACTCAAAATCCATAATTTCATGGTGTAGCTTTGACAGTCGTAAGATTTTTTGTTGTTGCTTATCGCAAATATTTATCACAATGATTGTGATAAATACCTAATTGGTCAATGCCCCAATGTTAAAGATTTTTATGTTTGTTAATATTGTTATTGTTTAATGAATCTCCGATAGTCATTAAGTTTGTTTCTTATAACGTTAATAATAGTATTCAAAACATAAGAAGTAAGGTAATAATCAAAAGTAAGGTTTCTTGAATATAGAAAAAAACCCTATTACCTATTTATTCAGTCAGTCAGGATGTACATAAAGGGTTTTTAAACATAATTTGGCATACTCACTCATTTTGAACCTTTTAGGGAATCCACCCTATAAACCTCGACACTGAATGAGGTCTTGAAGGACCTCTTAATAATTAATTGAGTTTCAATTTTCTGTTGTTCCGTCAACGATGTATCATTTTTGAAATGGAAGCCACTTTACTTTTTACTTTATAACTCATAAACAACTAAGAATCTCACTATTTTTTCCTGATGCAATATTAATGCTGTTGTGGCCGACGTGTATAAACGGATAAAATATGATTTTGTTTTGAATAAAGATCAAAGTTAATAAATAAATATTCCATTATTCTCAGACATCTTGTGCACAGCCATTGCTGCTCATAGATCTAGTATCAGTCTAAAACTACACAAGATGGTTTGGACTCAGTCTCTCGAGCGTTTGGGATAATTGTTTGTAAAATCAATTGTTATTGTGCTTCATTATTACGATATTTACCTTTGTCAGGCATCAGGAGAATAGTTCTTCTTTCAAACTGAGCAGATCTGATAAACTTGTAAAGTAATAAGTTTTTAATAATTAAATAATTATTCGTGACATGAGGGAGTGCAGGATAAAGTGGGATATTTCGTTTCATTCCCTGGGTTATTAATTCCCGCTAAATGGAAACACTGCGACGCTGCGCTGGGCGGCTGTTCCACAGCACGCACATCCTCCCCATTCGGTAAGATAAGATTCTGCGCTATAACCCAAATGGACACTTCGGTGTTATAACACAGATCGTCATTTCTTTCCTATACAAAATATTTACAATTATTGTTATTTTTGCTCTATAGCACAGAATCTCATTTTACCGAATGTCCAAATTGTTGCATAGCGCCGAAAGAAATGGCATTCTGTGTTATAACACAGAATCCATTCGGCGCTATGCACCGTTTGTATTTTCGGAGCTATAACACAAAATCGGCTTTCGGCGCTATGAGATTCGACGCTATGAGGCCACACGATTTTTTCATATTCTTAATTGTATTAAATATTAATTTTACAGTATTTGAATTTTTATTAAAAAATAATCTTATTAATAAATATATGTTGGATTTATATTGTGTATTTATTTGATGTTTAATTTAAACATTATTTCACTTGTCATTAAAGTAGCTTAAAAGTTACTTTTTTTATATTTTATTTACCCCAAAATGAGCATTATAGTTAGTATGCTATTATTCTGCAACCAACGTGGCAACTCATTAAGCTCTTGTTAATTCTTATATAGTTTCATATTCTTTGTTCTACGATTATATAAATTACAATGGGATTGTTGTGTACATATTCAGGAAAGACTTTTCTAACCGTGTGCTAACATTATTCTACGACAACCCACAGGCTGAGAAAAAAGGATTACAAAAAATCATGCTTGCCTATTAATATATGTCTATCAATATATAGATAATATCCATATATATAGCCCAAACTACCTGAAACTTTTGAGAAAACCATAAGTCTGACCTCTATCAACCCTATACCATACATGAATGAAATATCTTGGTCAGAAAATCCCAGATTCCTAGAAATATCCCAGAGAAAATAATGTAGATTTTTGATAACATTTTCCCTTGAGGCTTGAGAAGGGCTGAAAAGCTGATGATGTATTTGTTTTTTATTCACTATTATTTGTTTGTAATATTTGTTCACTATTGTATTATTTGTTCACTTTTGTATTATTTATTTACTTTTCCCAGCAAAGCAGGATACCATCAGCTAGTAGATAAAAACTCAAGCTGGCACTTAAAAAACCATGTCATGAGTCTATTTATAATTTCACCATAAAAATGATCAATGACATATTAGTGCATGATGGAAGATTCCAGGCTGCAGTTAGGTAGGCTAGAGATCAGTGGTCCTCAGTTTTAAATTGGGATGGCAATTGTTTTTCAAAATATCGATATATCGCTTATTCGATGTATCGGAACCATTAATATCCGAGACATAAGATGTATAGGGAGCAAAATATCCGAGACATAAGATGTATCGGGAGCAAAATATTGATACGGTACACCTCGGATTATCCGGATTAATGTGGCGGAACACCGATCCGGAAAGCAAAAAATCCGGATAATCCGAGGTCTTTACAATATAGCCTAAATAGCGATCGCGTACCTTAGCCCCTGCTAAAATGATGCTGCAAACGTCGTATCAGGACTGTACAACATGTTAGTCTTTCAAATTTTAAGAGGATTTTAATTTTGAAACAAATATTAGAACTAAATTTCGTTATTAATCATACGAATATTTACCGTACCTACGGTTTAGGTTTGGAATAAAACTCCAGATTAAAATATTTAATTTAGTAGGATTAAATAATCATAACTCAAAATAACCCAAGCTAGAAATAATAATGATGAAATTTAATGTAACTCAAAACTTATTAGAGTAACTTTCCTTAAGGAATAATGTAACACGTCAAATGACAGCAAGAAACAAACGAAATTGCCATAGGCTACGCTTTTGTTGATCACTACGTTCACAAAAATGCTGTAATGTATACTGTTGATTCCTTCAATTAATGTTATTCCAAATGCGTATACATCAATGAATTACATTTGTATTTCACTTTTAGAAGGCGCATTTCACCGGCAGACTCGCTACAATTATGATTTTGCCGTGATTTTAATTTTTCAGTTTCTCGGATAGACCGGTCCAGATAATCCGGGATCCGGATAATGTGAGGTCGGAATAATCTGAGGTGTATACTGTATTTCCAATACATCAATAAAAGGATATCTCTGGAGAAAAAGAACACACACAATTTTATAAGTTCCAAGATGAATCATATACGTGGTGTTTTTTAGGTATTGCCACCACGGAACTCAAGATTTTCAAAATCTTACTAGGGGAGATTTATTGGCTTTTAAAGGGCAAAACAATGCTGTACACATTTTTACTGCCTGGAAATAGCCTTAATAATTCTAAACTCCTTAAAATTTGTCTTCAAAAGCCTTTTTGATATGTATCGGAAAAGTAATATCGACACATCGATACAATTTCAACAGAACCAAATTCGATATACTTTTTCTGAAAGATCGGATCCAAAATCATCAATATTTACGATATATCGATATTTTGATGCCATCCCTAATTTTAACCTACAATGCTCTCTTTCACCTAAATACTTGTCTTTGATTCAGAGTAATTTACCTTGGAAGATACTTTACATGCTGGAAATGAAATGGTGGTTTTAGGAATGGATTGATTGTTAGGTAGTTAAAACCAATGAATACAGACCACTATAAGAAGCGAAACCATATGGGCCAAAAAGGGACGCCCTGGAATTTCGGTAGTTTGCCGAAATTCCACTGTGGCGCGCCACAAGTTCTTTTGCAGCGCCTGGAGACTACTGGCACTGGCAGCGCTTTAATTTCAACGCACAAGAAAAGAGCGGTGAATTTAACCTGCCCTTTCCTTTTCATGCACCAACTTCTAAAAGCTATTAAAGTAATTTCAACGGTTAGAGCAGTGGAAACTAACCAAAATTATTCAGTAAATGGTAATTTTACAAAGTATTATTCCCTATGTGTTTATTTATTGATGGCAGTGAATGCAATAAACTCCCCTTCAATTATTTTTCGCTCTTATATAATGGGCAATCTATGACTACTTTCCCAACAACTGTTTATTAAAAAGTTAAACAAGATACAGCTGAATGTATTATTTTTATTACTCTACTTTGTGGGGAAATATTATATTACCATATCTATATCCCTCCCCCCCAGGAAAAAGTCAAAGGAAAATATTTTTTCTTTGAAATAAGATATAAGGTGAAATATTTTAACACTTGTATATTCATTTTATGCTGAGCAACAATGAAACTTGAGTTGTGGTGTTTTTGTGTAAAAATGTACATTTCTTATATTGTACAGTTCTCATTTTAATTATTTTCTCTGTAATTAAAAATGAAAAAATCACTTAACTAAAAAGCAGAAAAACTGAAAAAGTATTATGGAGGTTTTTTAGAACAAACTAAAAAGTAATACACAATTCGTAGTAAAGTATGTAATACTCTGAGAAATACTTAAATCATAAGGAATAGTTAAAAATAATAATCATGGAGTACGTTTAAAACATGCTTGATGTTTCATTTTTAAATAGCTATCAATTCACTTAACATTAAATATTTATGCAAGTAAATATTTACAGTCCTTGTATACAGTTCGTGTTCAAGTTATTTTCTCTGCCACTACAAATGCAAAACATTTCCAAAACTGTAAAGCAAAAAATATAATTACAGATTTTTTTATATGTTTTTACAACAAACCAAAAATTATTAAACAATCTTCCATACACTAAAAAAATACTACAATCAAGTCTTTATTAGAAAATAAAAACGTGGAGTGCATTTTATACGAGCTTCATAAATTAGTTAAATTAATGTTAATCAGATCCACTTAACATTAAATATCTATGCAAAAATATATATACAGTTCTTGGATGCAGATTATATTCCAATTATTTTCCCCTACAAAAAATGGAAAAAGTCACACAACTATAAAGCAAAACATAGTATTTCAGAAGGGTCTGAATACGAGAACAAATATCCATCAGCCGTCAGATTTAAATAACATTAAATATTTCTGCAAGTACCAAAAATACAAAAAAAGCTAAACATACACTGGACGACTGTGATGTGCATCAGCATTTGTTCTGTAGTTAGAATCAGTTCTTATACAGGTTGGAAGGAAGTTAGTGTTGAAAAGGTTTTTGTGATAAACTACATGGTGTTTATTTCTGACAAAATGGCACAAATACGTTTCCATAACCTTGCAATAAGTCAATGATGGATAAAACAAGATTTTTTCAAAATTTTTATCCATGTTCAGATTAAATGGCTATAAGTGCATCAAAGATCGTGTTTTTATGGATTTCATTCCCATATTTAGAAGCCTTATAAAATTTCAAAAAAGAATAATACAGAAATATTCAGTTTCAACGCCCTTATAAACTGTTGTTTTCTAATTGAAATCTAGATTTGTGTTTTTGAGAAAATTTAAATTAAGTTTGAAGCGGGTTTTCTGTGTTATACTAGACTGTAGAATACGTCAAATATCATAAAAAACTTGCTCTTTTAATAAGTTTTAAAGTGGTGTATAAAAACCTACTATTGCTCTAATTCATTATTCATAAATTTAACAGTAGCCTATGTGGAGAAAAACAGGGTAAGGCTGAAGTTTCTTTTCTGAAAGAAAACCCGTATGTCCCTTGATAAAATGGCTATAACTGCACTAAAAACAATGTTTTTGTGGATTTTATTACCATTTTCAGAATACTCGTAAAATTATTAAGAAGAATATTAAAGTATAATTAGGACGAGTCATCGTTTTGAATTTCTGTTTTATTGTTTAAGTTTGTAATTTTGTTTTTTACGAACACGAATTGAAGCATACGATTAGTTTTATATCATATTTTACCTAAGAGTATGTTGAATATTATTAAAATATTCTTCATTTAATAAGCTTTCAAATGATATACTACACTTAAGATATTATCCGGGTATTTTTTGGGTTTTTTTACTAATAAATTGTGTTGAGGCAAAATCATGGCAGAGTTTCTCTTTCATTAGCATGTGTTTTAGCCCTACAATAAACTCACCTACTTTTTAAATTGATATAATATTTCAGTTAGATTGCCATAAAAACCTGAAGTGTAGTATATAATTTCAAAGTTTATTAAATGAAGAATATTTTGATGATATTCAACACACTCTTCAGTCAAATATGAATATGAATAATAAATTAGAGCGATAATAGATTTTTATACACCATTTTAAAGCTTATTAAAAGAGCAAGTTTTTTATGATGTTTGACACATACTACAGTCCAGTATAACATATAAATACCAAACACCGCTTCAAACTTAATTTAATTGTTTTCAAAAAACACAAATCTAGACTTTAATCAGAAATATATGTGTGTGCCATATTATATTTTTGCCATATTATATTATATTTGTGCCATTTTGTCAGAAATACCATTTAGTTTATCACATAAAATCTTTCAACACTAACTTCCTTCCACCCTGTATACAGTTCATATTCAAGTTATATCAATAAGAAATATATCAATCAAATAAATCAATACAGATAAATCAAGCATTTGATACGTGCTTGATGATTTATATAAATATCTATCAGATTCACGAAACATTAAATATTTATGCAAAAAATATACAGTTCTTAGATGAACAGCATTCAAGCTAATTTCTCTGCCACTACAAATGTATATACGTTGCAGCAGACCTGCATACTCAGCGAATTTCAAATGCAAAAGAACATATTTAAATCCAATATAGCGAGATTTGACATGTTTTTTAAGCTCCATAAGAATAACATGGGGAATGAGTATGCAGGTTTGCTGCAGCAGGTATAAGGAAAACTTTCAGTTTACTGGCGGTCTTGTTATTGGAGCTACACCTTGAATAGTGGCACTTTACATAACTACTCATTTTTAAAATACTTAAAACATGGTCACAACTATCACATGGGCCGCCGGCCGTCACAAACTCTCCAGACCTCCAAATTTCAGAAATTGGGGTTGTTACGAGAGAAATTGAAAGTGGCGATGAGGGACAGTACAGTCCCGGCCAAGGGTATAATGTACAGTCCACCAGCTTAAGCATCAGCGCAGCCTAGCCGGAATATCGGTGAAATAGAAATTCTCAGTGGTACTCCCGCGTTGCCTCCAAAAGCATTGGGGTGTCGCTTCTTAAGCCTCGTTTCGACTCTGCCTAAGTTGCCAACATTGTCGTAGACAATGTTGCCGACAGTGTTGCATGACCAAAATTACCATGTCGGCAACAGTGTCGGCAACATTGTTTCCAATATCTCGGCTGTTTCCACTCCGCAACAATCCAAAGCAACATTCTACAAACGTGATATTAGTATGGTGATGCTGTCCATCGATGATAGATTCACAAGAAATCAGCGCTGTGTTCCTTGTTTTGGCGGGGGCTTTATTGAAAAAGATGTAAAAGGCCAAAACGCTGGATTATTATGGTATTATTAAATTATATATTCAGATTTATTTATCCGTAAAATCACTTGTTGAATATTTTGTAAATGTTTCAAGGCTGAAAAAAGTATTCATAATCAAAACGTGACAAAAACCTTTATACAAGAAACGTAGCTGTTTTATGGTTTTCATACTTTGCATAGCATGTATATTATGCACAGTTTATAATTATTTTATAATAGAATAAAGGGTAAGAAAAAGAAGGTTGTTTGTGTCAATTCTCACGTTTTTACTTGGTGAGTAAAAATAGATGAATTAATTTATATGCTATTTATAGTTAGAATTAAAGAATAATCAAATGAGGTACACAACAATCGTGCGGTACATTATTTTTCAGTTATTTAGCCTCTGGTTTACTGTTTAGTATTTAATATGTGTTAACCTCCTTGCTTCAAGTAATCCAAAAATTCTTTTTGGCTTCAATCGTTTTGGGATTTAAAAGTACAATATATTGTACTAATTATATTCCTAAATCCATAGATTTAGGAATATAATTAGTTTGGCCAGGAATCTTTATTAAAAAATTAGTAGGGAAATCGCGAGGTAAGACTCACTTACTCGCCAACTCACTTTTTACCACTCTCTTCTCGCTTGCTTCAAAAATTTAACCCCTGATGCTGGCGTGCGTACTATCAGTGCGTATGCGCGAGGACGTGTTGTCAACGGTCGCCGACATTTTTCGGTTTCTATTCCTAGCCCTGTTTCCACTCTGACAAAATTTGTCGTCAACACTGTTGACAACAAAGTTGGCAATAAAGTTGGCAACTTTGTCGGAGTGGAAACACACATAAAAAGTCGCCAACAATGTTGGCGATAAATTTTTGTCGGCGACAGCTTCCTGGGTCAACATTGTTGCCGACTGTGTTGCCAACATTCGGTTTTTGGAATCGAAACAGAAAAATGTCGCCGACAGTAGACAACACGTTTTCGCGCATGCGTACGGAGAGCACGTACGCAGGCATCAGGAGTCATATTAGCGAATTTCTCATATAGGAAAGAAGCTATTACGGTAGGTCTTGTGAGGAAGTTCCTCGAGCAATAAGTTTTTACAGGGTTGGTCAGGGTAACTTAGGGAAAACGTCCGGTTTGCCAGTCACTTGGTTTATTAACACTTAAACACTATTTATACGGTTTGTTCTTATTTTCTTATGTACAAAGTTATACTATTCTCGATCCGGATCATTGGCTTGTAGTCCCGAACGCGACCGTCGGCAACCAGCTCACTGCGTCAGCAGGTGGATCAGTCCTTGTGCATCTGTGATGTCCCGGGGGGTTATTGCCATGTTCACTCAGTCCAGCCTCTGTATAATATGTCAGCAATGCTCCACACACGTCTAGGGTCCCGAGGTAGCGATCCTGGAGAATACCCAGAAGGGGAATGGACGGTCGTGGCAGGGTCTATACGCTGAACGCCTATCCTCGGCTTAACATCACTCTTAACGGAGACTCTCTGGCACTCTGGTCCAGAGGAAGCCCGGAGGATCTTCGTCTACTCTCTAATACTCCGCACTGGGAGTATGGCCTGGCTGCGCGCTCGCTCATCCGTTGGCTGCGACGGTCTATACGGGTCATTGCCATGGTTAAAACTAACGGCTGTAACATATGCATGTGTTACACATTAATTATACACCAAGTATACACTAAGTATACACCGATTAATATAACAAAACATAAAGTGGAAGGGGAAAACCATCCCCACTCCACCATCTAGTGGACTTCGAACCAATGGTGGGGGCTCAGCACGCCCGTCCAGCGTACCGGGGGCTCAACACGCCCAACCGGCCTTCCGCGGGCTCAAACACGCCCTTATATGTATGGATAGCTTTTTTATTCCTCATTATATCTTGATAAAACACGATATGTGTCTTCATTTAGCTTAGATATATTGGATTGTAGCCTAAGATCCTTCATTTTCAATTTTCAGTGGCAGCAAACCTGCATTTTTCCATACTAATCTTACGGAGAATAATTTATTTTTGAATGGCCATTGTAGGTATTTGGCAAGTAATAGGATGAGGTAAAAGGGCTCATATTAAATGTTTTAACGTCAGGGACTCAGAAAAAGTACTGGAATTTCTTAAAGTTTGCCAGAAAATAAAAAATAACATAAAATACCTGCCATTTAAGTATAGTAGCATTGGGAACTAAAACGTCTGCTTTGTTTACATTAAAACATGTGAGCTGATGTTTCATTCAGAGCCATATGGTAAATAAACACATATGGTTTATTTAAAGGCCAGTTAACGTAATATTATGTCAAATAAATGTACTATAGCGAATACAGATTTTTACTAATAATGTTTATGAAATTTTTCACACAAACTTAAACAGCTGGCCATTTCCCCGTGTGATTAAATTGGAAAAGCTAGCTGTTTTGAACATTGTATTTTCGTACCTAGCATAGGCTATTATTTTTTATAGCCTTTTGCCCCTAATAGCCACTAGTGGAGAGTATTTTTGCACGCTTCCTTTAGAACGTTCCTTTAGAGTATTGATTTCACTTGATAAGAGGCTTCATTTAAATTATTTACTTATGCACTAGAAATTCGCTGAGTATTCAGGACTGCTGCAACTGGGGTATTTTTTAAGTAATTGAGGAAGATAGTGGTAAAAGCGAGTTAGGGAGTCATGCCTCACGATTTTTTATGCTAATTCTAAAATAAATATACTGTACGAACAAAGAAAACTGATTATTTGGTAGTTTTAGTTACCTGCTTCAAGTAATACAAAAAGTATTTTATTATTACTTGGAGCAGGTTAATTGGAACTTCAAATGGTATTCAACAGTAATCCAGAGGCAAAAATGTTGATCAGTTGTTGTACCACACGATTCTGGTCGGCTGTGCTCATTTGACTGTAATATTATTTATACAAATTGATAATTTAGCTATAGAAAGCTTATAAACTGAGTACGTCAATTCACCTATTTTGCCACACCGAGTAATGTGCTAATGAATAAAAACGTACGATAGGTAAGAGTTGATACGAAGAACATATTTTTCCCTTTTATACTTATACATAATAACGATGATACAATACTATTCAAGGTGTACAGATAACTACACAAATATGTTAGCAATTATGAATATTTTTTAGCACAACCACGCTCTTCTCGTTCTCGCTTAGCCAGGAAACTCCGTACCCACCATCTTGGCCGATTCCGCCTTTTTATCAATGAGGCCCCGGCCAAAACAATTAATGCAGCACTTATTTCTTGTACATCCATCTTGAGTGGCGAACATTACCAAACTAAAATTACGTGTGTTTACAACGTTGCTTTTGATTGTTGCGGAGTGGAAACAGCCGGGATTTTGGATAAAATGTTGCCGAAAATGTTGCCGACATGGTATTTTTGGCCATACAACACTATCGACAACATTGTCTACGACAATGTCGGCAACTTAGGCAGAGTCGAAACGAGGCTGTTGGCAACATAGTCGGCGACAAAGTTGAACCAGGAAGCTGTCGCCGACAAAACTTTATCGCCAACATTGTTGGCGACTTTTGGTGGGTGTTTCCACTCCGAAAAAGTTGCCAACTTTATCGGCAACTTTGTTGGCAACAGTGTTGGCGACAAATTTTGTCATAGTGGAAACGGGGCTTTATAGTGGTCTGTATTCATTGTTAAAACTTAGGGCTGCTTTCGAATCGAGATAGGTCTAGCCTATTTTAGATATTTATTTTCTATTAAGTCAAAAATCAAACCAAAACCTCATTAAAAACTCACACAAGTAGGCTATTCAAATAAGTCATTTACAAACAACCTAGTTAAGAGTTAGTTACACGCAGCTTACCATCCAGATATTTTGTTTTGGGTGTAAAGAAGTTATAGTGTTCTTTTTCTACTACCTTGGTCATCAAGTAAAATAACTGATTTTTACTAGTTGGTGATATCTTAATGTTTTGGCAAATGTAACAGATTTTTGAAATTGGGTTTTTAGTCAAGAAAGAAAATCTTTTTCGTGTGCAATCAAGTCAATTCCGATTCTTCAGAAGAAAGCTATAACGGTTTAAATTTTTCAGCTGCAGCCACAGATCACAATCACTGCAAACCTTTTATTTCCTAAAAAGGTCTAACCCTATGAGACATCGATCTCGTAAACCCCCTAAGAGGAAGGAGACTGCTACAAAATAATTTAAGAAATAAATGCAGAGTTTATATTCAACAAACATGAGCAACTTATATTTATGCACTGATATGAAAGGAAAGATTTAGTAGCCTAAATAAATTTTTAGACCACAATCCATTTTCAGAAAAGCCTAGGAGCCATTAGGCCCTATAAAAATGCTCACAAAAACACTTGGGCGCACACTCGTACATAAAATACTATGGTCCTGTTTTTTTACCAGTGTATATATATATATATATATATACACTGGTAAAAAATATATATATATATATGTATGCTGGTGTATATATATATATATATATATAATTAATATGTACGAGCAAGCATGTTTGATGCGGTGATTGTCTGAGGAACGTACATGTCGGCCTTAGTGACAAGACTACAAGATCACGTCACAATCATTCACTCATCTGTTCAGTTTAGCTTGGCTTAAAAATATACCTACCTGAGTAGGTCGCCATTTCAAGAAAAGTATAAAGTACAGGGTGTTTTTTGTTTAAATGAACCCGAATTTCTTGCATTACTTTTGTTATGTTTGTTTTGAGGTGCTGAATCTTGGGAATTGTAGGCCTTACTTTTTAACTATTGGAGGTTTATGTAGGCCTATCAAATAATATAGTGGGTGGCGTCAAATCTGGGGGACCTTGGGGGTTAAACCTTCCTTCAGTGATGAAACGTAGTTTTGGGTTGCATTAAAAAACACCCTGTTTAAACTGACTAATGTGGAACGACTTACTAGTCGATGTTCATGGGCGGATTTAGGTCTTAATTGCAGGCATAACTCCAGTAATTTTATTTTGCCCTGTATGTAATTTATGTAAAAGCCAAAGTTATATTGAAAATTGATTCCCCCTGGCACCCCCAGAAACCCGCCTATGTCTTAAATTTATATTGGGGGTCCTCTCTCTCTCTGGGCCCAAATTAAAAAACCAAAATAAATAAATAGCCTTTTGAGGTGGTTCCAGCCGACACGAGGCTATATAAGAAGGGGGCAGGGATCTATTTTGCTCTATCTATGGTTCTTTGAGATGATCGGAACTGAATTTAATCAATCCTTTGCTGATGACAACTTCCATCAAGATTTAGTTTTAAATCACTCACCATTATTATTAATTAGCATTCTAAATTTTGCTAGCCTAATTCAATAGTAGTTGGAATCATTAGTTTTAGTATTTTTAATCTGTTTGTAAATATTAGGCTATAATATTTGTATACAGATTTTGACGATTGTCCATGCACTGTATTTATTTGTTTTTTATGACAATAAAGGATCTTGAATTTGAAATCTTTCAATTTAAATGCAAGTTAAACATAAGCGGACAGAATGATGACAGATGACACTGTCGTCTGCCATCGTCAACGTCATAGACCTGACCTGCGGAATATGGGAAATGGGCCAACATCATGACGTCATCCAATGTGCCCCGCAACCTCCTCTAAACCGGACCCATGTCCGGCAGGGCACATGGGAGACTTATGGACTGAACAGCAGCAGGTGTGCCAACCTCATCAGAATATTCATGAATAATAATTATTGTATTTTCTGAACGATAATGTTATGGTTTAAGCGGTTTGATGTTAATATTTAATTCGAAAAATATACAACTAATTACAGTCATAAAAAACCTAGATCTTATCTGATTTTTTACTATCGTTATTTAGAGCCTAATGATTATTTTAAAATTTAAAGTTGTGTAGACAAAGGGGAAACAAGGAATTAATGATCACAAAAAAAGAAGATAGCAACGGAAAGAGCAAAATATTACAAACTTTGCATTCCATATTTATTTTATAGGGGAATTATTTATTTTCCATGTTTATTTTTATCGAACGTGGTGAAGTGGCAGATTTGATGTTGTCAGCTGAGGGGCAATCTTAAATGTGTTCTTATGGTCAAGGAACAAATTTGGTTGCAATGTTTCACTGGAAAAAGATATTTCTTTTTGGTTAAAGAGAAAATTTAATGAACAAAAGGTTACTCTACCAAGAAATACTATAAACAATATCCTATGATATGCTTTTATATTTTCCCCCAGCTCATAACACACAATGCAATGGTCCCAAAAGGGCAGTTCAATAGGCCTAAACATAATTGGAACTATTGGAAACCCTCATAGAAATCCCTCGGATTTGAGTTATAAAAATAGATCCAGAAAGATTATTGTAAAGTGCTAGCTTTAAGTAGGCTATTTTTTATCGCAAATAATTGCCTCTGGGTAATTAGGGGGTTAGGTACTAGGAAAAGTACTTCTGTTGCTTTTCAATAAAATTTTAAGTCTAACCAACAGTATATCAACTTATGATCACAGAAGGCCTAGTTATAAAAATACAGTGACCAGACCTCAGCAACTTTTCGATGGTTTTAATACAAACTAATTTTTGTTTCTATACGGGTAGATTAACCATACGGTAACAAATTGAAGCTTTGAAGATTCAAAAATCTTATTCCCGCACTAAGGTTAAAATCTGTGCCAAAACATATGAACACGCGGTGGCTCAGTAGTCATCGCTCTTGGCCACTTAAGTCGAGGTCCCGGGATCGATCCCCACCTTACCACGAAATTTTTACATAGTAATCGGCACAAAGAATTTTTTTGGGTGTAAGTAAATGACTCCACAATAAATTAAATTGAACTTAAATGTCAACCTTATTTAGATTCGTTGAAGCTCTATAATTTTTACTTTCCTTCTTTCAATTAATTTATCAACTAATTATTACATTAAAATTCCATAAATGAATGTTCAAACCTACATTATTAAAGTCGTACGATTTCAGTAAGTGAACGCTGAAAAGCCGGTAGGCCTACTTAAGAATTTAAAACATCCATTAACTTCAGGCATCAAGACAAACTGTAGGCCTTGTATTATCTTATTAATTCATTAAACCCTTATACATAAAACAACTAAATCTAAGTAATATTTTGGTAATTGTATTAAGAAAGAAATATTTTTCAAGAGAATATATTGATTAGGTAACCGTTAACTTAACCGAATACAGATTCCTTGTTGCCTTCGAAAATATCAATTACCCTAATTCGAAACATTTATCTATTGGTTACTATTGATTATAACGTTAGGCTAATAATTATTGGCCTAAGTCAAAATGGTGTTATCATTCATCGCCAAAAACCCGGTGAGCCTAACTTAAATGGATTGATAGTATTAAGGCATTCATTAATTCCGCAAAACCAAAGTCTACATGGCTTATTATGGTTCAGAGTGGCTACAAATGCCTTTAAGACCGAGACGTAGCTCGGGGATGCGTATTTAAACAGAACTACTACAGCAAGATACAAAATACCAGAGTTATAAATTTATAGATACGCCGACTATTTCAATAATTAGCTATCTTTTCTAACGATTCTCCGAATTTTAACACATTTTATTAAACAAAAACTTGGATTACGAAACATAACATTTTATTACAAATAAACTTGGATTTATGTAAGCCGAATCGAAGGTTTCCATCATGTCAATTCTATTCTGGCATCGAGTTGGCAACAGCAACGTCGTGAGTGAGTTCGTTTATCGTCAGTATGGTGATGAATGAATGAAATAAACAACAACCAATAGCGTTCGACGTTCGACGATAGTGTCGAGCGGTGTGCTCTGATTGGTCAAGCGCTGCGTCACAGTGATGGAGAGAGCCTGTCGGCCAAACGCTCTGTACTAGCGTCTAAGGGCGAGAGATCACGCCGTGATGGGGAACACCAGTCGGCCCAGTTGGTCAAACGCCGAATTGGTCAAATGCATGGATCCCTATATATATATATATATATATAGATTTGAACGTATGGGTTTTTTGGCTTCTGAGGGCCTCAAAACTAAAAGTTATCATGGTCTCGGGCTTAGGTCTTACCATGAGACTTACAGTAATAGCTCTTTCCCTAAAAGAGGAATTCGCCAAAACCCTTTATTTAACTTACCATAAATCAATTACTATTCAAAGTATCTTTATCAGAAGGTACTCAATAAATTCAGAATTTTGTCCTCTACAATTCTTGTACTTAAACTTTTTATGTAGAATAAACGGTTTTTTACTTATTTGCAAAAGAATAAAATATGGCCCAAAACTCTGATATTTTTGGGGTCCCAGGTCAAAAGCACACTAGGAAAAATGGGACAAACTTCAAATTCATATACTTGGATGTAAACCGAAAAGATTAAGACGATTTCCAGCTTTCCGGGAATTTCGTCCAGGCATGACAAATTGTTTATCTAATTTTACTGGCCTATTGTGTGTACTGTATTTTGTTTTGTTTTTTTCTAGAGTGCACGTATAAATAATCACTTACCGAAATGTGCCTAACCGAAAAATAGATCACTAGAATAACTGGTCTATACTCGTGAGAGGAACAGTCTAATTCATTATTCGTTGTCAAACATTTTCACTAAAATTAATATACCACACCTTCTATGATAAATGAGGTAATTACGGATTATATCGTATTAGAGATGAGAGGTGATTCGTCTGTAAAAAATCTATATTATTAATTCTGTAAGAGATTTGTTTAAATCAAAATTGTGAGATTTTGACAGCTCGCAGGACGATGGGAGATGGCTCAATTTAAAGGTTTTGGTCCCAGGGGGTCGGGAAAATAGCAGATTATGTCCAAATCTACCAGAAAATGAGAAATAACGTAAAATATCTTCCATTTAAAATGCATTGACATTACATGCATTGCATTACATGCATTACATTAAACATGCTGTGATGCTCGATTCAAAGCCTTTGCTAGATGTTGATATATAGTTATTTTTTTAAGGCAGCTAAACATGCACGTTCAATGTACTACAAGAAATAAATATTTTAACTTTAAGATATTCCGATTATATTATTTGGGGGTTGAGTATATTCATAATTTAAAATTATAAAGGGTTAAAGGTCATCTATTTTGTTTACGTGATACGTTTACGGGTTATAACAGATGACGGTTTTTTTACTTTTAAATTTCCCGTTTTTATAATTTAGGGGCAATTTAGGGGCTCTAAATTACTAATTATAGTAATTAGTTATCCTACAGGCTATTAGTTTGTAATGAGGGGCCATTTAATATTTTTATCTTCAATAAAACACTGACTCAAATACAACGCAAAGTAATTTTATTTTCCGAATAATAAATAATTTAAAACATATAATCCAACCCAAGAATGATTGATTATAGCTTTCATTTAAAAAACAGTCTAATTAAGGATCTAAAAAGGTTATAGGGAATGAAATTGAAAGATATTCTAATCTCTTTATCCAAACATTTATTCATTACCTTCTCACCATTTAAAAAGGAAGGGGAATCAAATATGTCTGTTTTGTTTACATTATATCATGTATTAGTAGCTGATGGTATGTTGAGAATGCAGTCGTCAACGGGAGACCATTATTTTCTGATTTCATCCTTACTTATTTGCCTATTAGGTAAAAATTAGCCTCAATCGGAGGTTTCCATAAAAAGTTTGTCTTCAACTCTGTCCTATACTTTCCGTTGTACATATTGCTACACACGGGATTTCTTCAAATGTTTGTTTTGAAAAGTCGACATTCCTTGGGATTTTTAACCATTAAAGCTATGATTAGGATGTACTTGAGATTAACATGATTTTACTAAATATTTTTTCAACTAAATAAGGACCACTCCCCTGATAAGATTAAACAGGTACTCAACAGTTAAAACATTCTTAATGCGTGAAATTTCCGTGATTTTTATTGAAACTAACGCTTTTTAACACATTGAGTGCCACCACTATGGCAATGAAACCTACCCAGGGGCCAAACCTAAAAAAGTGCAATAACACATTCCTTTCATTATATATGTTACTGCAGATAATTTTAAAGTAGTTTTTATGACGTTTTATGACGTCATAATGAAGCGGTGTATTTGCACCGGTTGACCACTATGCTAGTCTGGTATAGGATATAGGCCTATTCCTCCTACTATATAAAATTGTGTATTGGTGAAATCTAATAAAAACTCAAAAAAATAGATCATAATTAGTTTTTATGACGTTTCATGACGTCACAATACAGCGGTGCACGAAAGGGATGCTGGAAAAAGACCAGCTCTCAATCACGACAAATACAGCAGAGTGCCATGTGCCCAATTTTGTAAACGCTGTGTTC
Source organism: Flexamia atlantica (assembly GCA_035578135.1). Classification (NCBI taxonomy): domain Eukaryota; kingdom Metazoa; phylum Arthropoda; class Insecta; order Hemiptera; family Cicadellidae; genus Flexamia; species Flexamia atlantica. The sequence goes on from JAQJVK010000013.1 coordinate 7,442,770, forward strand.
ACGAAAGGGATGCTGGAAAAACCCACTCTATATCATAACGAATACAGCAGAGCCCCATGCGGCCAATTTTGTAAACGCTGTGTTCACGAATGGGATGCTGGAAAAAGACTAGATCTCAAACACAGCAGCGCGCATTGCGGCCGATTTTGTAAAAGCTGTGTTCACGAATGGGACACTGGAAAAAGAAACCAAGGTCACCTAAATAACTATTAGAACCCTACCAAGTGGCCAATACCGAAAATAGTGTTTTTATAAGAGGCCTCGTCGTCATGGAAGCTATGTTCAACAATGTGTATTAGCGGTGCACCTGCACCGCTCGGCCCCCGGTTAGAGATTCGTTGCGGTGCAAACGCACCGCTTGGCACTCAACGTGTTAAGTAGATCTTCAAAGTAATTATTTTATAACCATGAAAAAACTTATATAAAAACACATGGCGGTGCCTAGTTATAAATACATTTACATAAAACCTAGCCACGCTGAAAGTTCCTAAAATTATTATTTACCAACTTAATCTAACGCATGATGCTATGACAATTAACTCAGGCCGGCTATATATGGCTGTGAAAATTAATATTTAACGAAGCAATATTGAAAATTCTTTGCAAAATGATCACTTTCTTAATAAAATAATTTATTTTTAATAGGAATAATGCAATACAATTATAATTCAAGAATTTGAGCATATCACTTTCCTCCCATCAAGTCTCTAGATTTCCTAATGATTTTATTTTCCTGATTCACACCCGGCTGTACAGATAGCAGCACAAAGCAGTGTTGTTTGAATCTGACGAGTGGCGCTCGGTGGCAGTCCTCTGAACTACGTCGACTCCTTATTGTAACAGTACAGTCGACTTCGCAGACCTCTTGAAACAGCGTGAAATATATAAAACCTTTTCATAAATATCAATGTATAAAACGATTTTCAGAGCGTTATACAAAAAGTATAAACAATGATTGAATAAATTAATTCAATAACTTAAATAAATAAAGTAAAGCATTGATTTAAGTAAATAAATTAAATAAAAATTATAATCTAGGACATCTTAAAGATTACAAACATCGCATTTTATCGTAACATACAAAATTTTCGTCGTTTTTTGAAGCTTGTCAACTGTTTCTTCAGGCTTTTAACTATCTGCTCTTATTTCAAGAGCGTGATCATAGAAGGAGTTTTTAATGTTAAAACGATTATGCTACTTTGTTTATTGAAGACATTTAGAGTGATTTTATACTTCAACTATTTATTCTAGGGTCTAAAACTTTAATAATATTCCACAAAAAAACTTTATTTTGAGTATTACTTGATTTTGAATTACTTATCCTGAATATTTTTATAATTTATTCGTCAAACCTTTTCACAGGCCACAGAACATATAAGAATTGGTAAGGCTTTTTATAACCTTAAAAAAACTTGTGATAGTTGCCTTATTTGAAAAAAAGGAAAATAAAACCCTTTTTATTTTATAAACATCAAGATTTAAAATTAGCATACAATATATACAGAATGAAAACAATTATATACTACCCCAAAATTTAAATTGGAGTTATATTTATCTATGATTATTTTAGTGTACAATTATACTAGTAGTATAACTATTCAGTTATATCCTTCTTATTTTAGTTATACTTATTTTTATTTAACCAGTATGCTGAGGATCACAACCATAAATTAATAACTAACTAACTGTTTTCATTTAAGGATATGATTACATACCTTTAGGTACATCATGCTTTTGATGAGTTTTGCTTCTAGCAAGAGATCAAAGAGATTAAATTGAAACGCTAATTAGCTGGTCCAGGGACATACAAACACCCAATAACTGGCACAAACAATACATAAACATGAGTTACCAAAACCCCGGAGTAGACGACTGCCGCCTGGCCGGCCGCCATCTAGAAGTACACACAGAGTATATGAGAGCTGAAAGTGGTAAAATTTAAAGTGTATATCGGATTACTTAAAACATTAGTAATAAGATTAATAATAAGAGTTCGCTTAGTGTCTTTTAGGCTTACAAGCATTGACAAGTGATATTACAGCGGTTCAGTACTACTAATACATTAACCTAAAACTAAGCTACCTAACATCAACATCAAAGATAATAATACAAAAAATAATAAAAACATTGATATATACAAGACATTGATACATGAACCTTGGAAGGCCTGCTCTCATCCTAAATTGGGCAAACTAAGGTCACACATTTATACGAAACCAATTTGAAATATACAAAATTAAACTATCTTTACAGAAAAACTCATTAATTGAGTAAAAACGATTCATACATAACCATCTGTAATATTTCTGTTTCAAAACCTTAATAATAGGTCTATGCTTTTCAACGAGATGACTAACCTTATCGTAAATCTTTAACGATAATTCTATGTGAGAAGATAATGATCTACTTAGACTGTTAAATTCAATTGCTGCCCTTTCTTTATTGCGAGTATTATACTCGTATAGTACTACTCGTAATAAACAAAAGGGCAGCAATTGAATTTATCAGGCTATGTAAATCATTATATAGTCACATAGTATTATCGTTAAAAGATTTAAAAATAAGGCTATGTGGATATGTAAATTATGAATAGGAATAACCAAGACCTATTTTTTAAACAAAAGGTAATAGATCGAAAATATAAATAATAATTGTTTGTATTTCTAGTTGAACAAATAAAGGTCTGCAATCAACTCTGCCTTCTGATTTAGTTATTACCTTAATTGATTTTTTCTGGAGGATTTATAAATCACCAACTTTGGAACCATTTCCATACAAAACCAGGCGATATCTAAAAATTGATTGAAGGTATGCAAAATAATCAGTTTTAAGATAATTTTCCAGCGATACTTGTAAGAACAAATACATACTTTGTTTAGGTAAAACAATCTCCCTAGGACCTTTTTGATAAGTGGTGGGATAAGAGAAATATTCTATCATCTTAAAAAAGGTTGTCAACATTTTGGATATAAGATTGTCATAAATACAGATTTTAAGCAAAATTATAATGAACGTGATGTTTTTTACTAGGGTTTAAGGAATTTTACCACCTTAGTAATAATAAATTTGTTGGCAACCAAATCAGATCTTCTCGGCTCTCATGACTCACATTTTATATATGGTCACAATATTTTTAAGTCCTCCAATATTGACAATAATAAAGTAATGTTTGTTTTTATGCAAACAATTTAGTATCTTGAATCACTGCTCTATGTCCATTGGTTACCGAGATATTGAAAGTGGTAAACACAGTACGTTGTCCCAATGTTAACCTTATGGGGAATAAGTAAAATTCTATATCTCGCTTATTTCTCAACGTATCTTGATAAAACTTGGTAAATGGCTTCTTCTAGTTCAGATCTACTAAATATTGAATTAAAACCACCTAGTTTTAATATACCCGTAGCAGCAAACCTTCATACTCATTTCCCATGTTATTCTTATGGAGCTTTCAAAAACATGTCAAATCTCGCTATGTTGGATTGAAATATGTTGTTTTGCATTTGAAATTCGCTAAGTATGCAGGTCTGCTGCAACGGGGGTATTTATTTTTCTATGTAAAAAACTCAAAAAACCCATTTTTGGGGGAGTTTACCCCCCTTTACCCCCCCCCCCTTCCGGTAGTCGGATTGGGCTGGATTACGAACTCGTCCGAATAATTACTACTTTACACATCCATACCAAATTTCATTAAGATTGGACCTTTTTTACGCGAGTTATCGTGCTTAAAGGCACATAGATATATATATATTTATGAAAGTGAACGAATGGTGTTTTTGGCATCTGAGGACCTCAAAAAGAAAAGTTATGATGGTTTTAGGCATAGGTCTTACCATGAGACCTACGGTAACAGCTTCTTCCCTATGGGCTAAAAAAGCTAAAAAGTTTCAGCCTCAGCCAGTTGCATAGGGAACACAACAAATATTTGTCCTTGAGCCATGGCCTGAAGAACAACATACAAAGAAGTTCATTTTTTAAAGATATTTCACTTGACCGCTTCTTGTTAAAATAATTTTACTTCATACTACACAGCGACATCTGTTTTCTGTGCCTTACTCTTGGCTGGAAAGTATCTCTTTGTCGATAACTGCACATGAATTTATCGTGCGGTTAGGGCACAGTAAATTTACCGTGCACGAGAAAAGGGAAATACCGTTGCACTTCCGTTATACAGAGTGGTGAAAGTATTTGTGACCATTAAAAGTCGAATTTGACTAAGGATCGAAGTAGTTCTTAAGAAATTCCTGATCGAATTATATTTTTCTCTTTTAGACATGACTACCTACACATTTAATACGAGAAATAAATGTAACAAGTATTCAATAAATTACCATACTGCGTCTTGAAAGTCCCAGACCGGTTTAATGACAGGTAAACTAAATACAGTTAAAAGTATTTTGCAAATTAGTTCCTACCAAAAAATACTATTTTTTGCTGTGTATGTCATATTTGCCCCATCCCCAAAATGTGATTTGGAGGGAAGGGGGGGGTTGCCCCAAGTTTTCAAATATTTCCATTGGGTAACCACTAATTCTGAAGGGCCTAATAAAAGAAACAAAATGTCACATATCAGTGATCATGCCCTCAACTCAAGTTACAATAACTAAAGTTACAGCAGTAAAAATTCAAAATCACCATAAGACTGGTATTGTAAAGTACCTAATTGACATGAACATCAAAAAGCAGTGTTTTATTAGACCACTTGCGTACAACATGTATTTAAATTTAACCTTTTAATCTTTTGCTGTTTAATTTAAAAGTTATTTACCGGTCTGGGACTTTGGAGACATACAAAATCAAAATAAAATTCATTTTATTGCTTTATCTTATTTTTAAATGTGTATGAATTACAAATCAACAAATTTAAGTTGAATTAAATTAAATTTACACACCATTAAAGTCACAGTCAAGTTCATAAAGTGGATTTTTATTTTATTAATATATTTTTTCAAATCTCTTATTTATTCTACTATAATCTTTGGATTATCTTCAAATTTATTTAATTTTCCACCAATCAAGTAATGTGGTGTCTTGAGGTATAATGAATTTTGTTATGTTTTATTTCCTACGGTGGATTGTAATATTGAAACGTTCTTTGTTTAGTAAAAAAAGTAAATAAATAATTATACTCAAGTTAAAAAATTAAAATCGTGGTTTTAAACAACTGCAAAACTTAGGAATAATGTTTCAGCAGTTGTAATAAATAATATTATTCATAAAAAAATATAAAACAATTGTATTACGAAATCATGTCGATTTTGAGAAGAATTAAAAATTCAGTTCTCGCAGGAATTGTCTGGAGTCTTGTCGGTGTATATACCGGGCCGGGGGGTGGCGTCAGTGGGAGGACCGATGCTGCTAGGTGTCGAAAGAGATTCAATTCTCTACCTACGATTAACTGATTGATGAACCTATTCCCGGGGTCATTAGATGATAACCGGGATAGATACTTACACCTTAGCAGCAAAATTGTTCTCCTTTTGTCGAACAGATGATTTAAAAAATACTGAACTCAGTGATCTCAAGGTAGCGTTATTAAAAGGATATTTAGTATTTTTGTTTATAATTTCTGAAACTGTAAAAGTTGGAAGTGCCTAAAACTTCTTCCTAGTTTTTAATACCTTAAGCTAAAACCCAAATAGTTTATGATAGGTTGCTATTTTTTTAACAACTGCTATTAGTTTGAACAAAAAAATTCCCCCGTCGTAGCAGACCTTCATACTCAGCGTATTTCCATAGGATTTATTTTGTATATATGTGAGCATTCAACTTATTTGAAAGAAAGTATTGTTTAAATACGTTAAGTAAATAATATACTAAAAACGTATATTTAATCATTCATGAGTTTTAAACATGAGGAAAATTAACAAAGAGACCACATTGGTTTTCATTAGTAATACATACACTTTTGCATTTTATATAATTCTTAGTCTTTTAATTTTTAGTAACCGTAGTCTTGTTATAGTATATAAATGTCAACAAACATATATAATCAATGAATTCAAAACACTCAAAACAAACAAATTACTTAATCTCATGAAAAAATTAAATTCAATCATATAGTCAGTTTTACAGTAATTAAAACATCCCTGTTGCAATAAATAAATAAATAAGGTCTTTATTTGCGAGCGAATTTCATTTTTACAAATGTTTTGCAAATTGACTCATGTCAAAAACTGTACAAAAACAGTAATTCTTAAAACTAAAACTAAAAATAAAAATATAAAATATTTGATCAAAATACAGCTTTGAGGGCGAGTTTGAATCTACTGCAAGACAGTGCCTTCATTTGAGAGGACAGTGTGTTGTATTGGACCGGCCCAAAGTACATATTTACATATTTCATTTTTGATGTGGTTTATTTCAATTCTTAATTAAAAGTATAAAGTATTATTTTATTTCTGAATCCGTCGTGAAGAAGTTATTATTTTCTAAAATCACTAAACAATTATTTTCTTTAAGCAAAAGCAAACCAAGGCGCAAACTTTATGAACAGTATAATAAAGTTTACTAAAATTAAACAGTGAAGCAGTCAAATCTCGAAACAACAGCTGGACGATGCCTTGATTTTAATTTTTAACGTTGCCCAACTCAAAACTTAATATGACTACGTAAACATAGAGTAATGTTATTCCATTTCAATTTTACAGTTAATTTTAAATAAAGGAGACCTCGGATATGGGCATGACTGATGACATCGTTAGAGATTCTGTGTAAAAATGGACGTCCAGCCTCTGCTTTTCCCGGGAGTGTTTTATCATGTTCATTAGCATTAATTCCACAAATATTCCATTGTTGTTTGCGTTAATCTGTTCTTGTTTCTATTTATTTAATCAAACTTTTTTGGCATGATTGGATTGTTGTAAATACTGCGTGTAATTGACAAAAAATCTTTCAACAGTTGAAAAATATATGTGTAGTCTACATTTTAGGAACCTCTTTTTGGTTGGAACTTCCGCCCTCCACCAGCCATCAGGATTTAAGAAAGGACGCCATCTTGGTTCCGCCATTTTGTAATGAGCTAAGTTATTTCAAATATGTTTGCTTCAGGGTTTGAGAAAACCTTCTAGTAAATTAGGTTAATATCCAGTATAGGTGATTATTTTGCATGTAAATATATTTATAATCTATTTCTGTTTAATATTTCTACACAGTTAAAGATTTTTCTTTAACTTTCGGACGTCGTTTTTTTAAGTTTATGTCCTAATTGATTGTAAATGTGAAAATGGCTTACTTTTGTCTAAGATAGTATACTATTTCTTACATATCTACTATTTGGCATTTTATTCGTAAAATGGCAACTATTCCTGTAAAGATGTTAGAGACATCCGCCTAATCCATATCGCCATGTAGTTATTTCTAAAATATTATTTTTTAGAGTTTCAATTCAACCTTTTCTTTTTCAAAATCATCAGAACATTTAAATTTGATTTTTTAGACATTATACATATAACTTTTCCCTAATCAAATTTGTTGAAGATGGAAATAATAAGAAATTACTAACAAAAACTTATCCAGAATAGAGACATTGTGTGAAATCTTTCAGTAAACGCCCACAAACAATTCGGAGATATAAATGCACGGAGCCATATATAAACGTCTAGATAGGATTGAAAGAGAAACAATTGCGCCCCTAAAAACGACCCTTGAGGGACTCCGTAACATTCATTGAGTGAATTGACATGTCATGGCAATTGCTCTGTAGACCATTACCGGTAATAGCGCTATCAGTTACTGCATTATTTGCAAAGACGCAAGTTGATCGCTGTTTTCTCTCTTTTGCTATTTTCTGGGCTGCACAATGACTATTGAAATTCTTTCTGTGGCCTTTCTAAATTTCTCTACATAAATCTCGGTTACTTTTGTGAGGTTACTGAGCTCAGCTTTCGTTTCCCATCAGACTGGGCATTAATAAAAATAACATCTCATTGATACCAACGTTGCTGAAAACGTTCTCTGACTTGACAATAATCAAGATTGTCTCAAGTTTATGGATGGTATAGGGTTGTCCTTTACTAGTAAACAATTTACTTTTTGATAATGTTTTATTATTTTGAAGTAAATGTTGTTTATAAGGAACGTAGGTGTGGGAATAAATATTAAGTAAATTAATGATTTATATTGACTTAAACATTATTGCCGATTGTTTTAATGTTTATTGATAATGTTTTATTTCGTTCAATAGATATGACGCACATATCAGCAATCCAATATTAATATTTCCTTCCTAAATCTGAAAAAAAACATTATGTATATGTTAAATCGTCAAAAATTAAAATTTAAAAACAAAAAAACTGTCATTCCCAAAATATAAGTGCTAAAGTTTTGTCAATGAATACTATTTTGTACAAACATTTGTTTTCAATTTAACATATAGCACAACGTTTGCCTATGCAAAATTTAATTGTTTCAATTTATAGTTAATTAATTGTTAGTTCCTCTACTTTTAACAAATCAAGGTCTGAGTAATTGGTTTTACAATATTTGAATTGCCTCATTTTAAAGCATAAATGACTAAATGACTAACCGTTTTAACAGTACGTTTTTTGATCCCTTAAAAATTACCTATTATTTAAATTGTTATGCGATAACAGTTTTGCCTATTATAATTATGCATTTCAATTTTATATAAATGCTGTTCAGTAATGAGTAATATTACCAAATATTTTTTTCAGTATTATTCCCTCGAAGATAAGAGGTAAAAAAGGAAATATTAATTGTATAAAAAAAATATTGCGATACATTTATCACGCAAAAACGTTACAGAACCGACCGGGCTAGTACTTTAGACAAAGGTAGCTCTTAAGCCAATGCGACACATAGGCCTATTCACTTCCTTTCGGTTCTCTCGGAGCTAACTGGTAAGCTTTTCATGCATATATTTTGTACACTAAACTTCAGAATTTCTGTAGTTTCAATTTAGTTTCCTTAGGAGTTTATTTTCCAGTTAATCCAAACGTGTTAAACGAATACCACAGCTTCTCTCTTACAGTTTTATTAAAGCCCAATATTCACAAAAAAGTATAGACCCTTTCTTTTACCTGTGTTAAAAATAAAACAAGATTAACACTCCCTGAATACTGAAATGTTAAACGCTTTTGCAGCAATATTTTTAATTAAATCAAGGCTTATATTTAACATCAGTCTAGATTACAATAGGATTAACTGTTCACATAGGGTAAATGCTGATTAAACAGTCTCCGCATGCTCCGAACGTTCAATATTGGTGTTGACTTTGTCGTTATCATCCATAGAAGGATAATCTGAGAACTTTATTTACCACTTGTTTGCAGCCGTAGCTTTAATTCGTCATAAGAATTCGTAATCTACACCCTAAATACCAAATTAATTTATCTTTATTTTTATTCAGACTTGTAAAGTATTTATAGTCTTAAAACATCCCCTAAAAGTTGTTGTGCCGTATTTAACGGCAATCGTTGTTGGCTTTTTCGTTTTCCACCATATTACACTACATAATATTTATTTATCTATGATAACGCGTTTGGTTCTTAACAGTTTTATTATTACGTTAGTCTATGAGACCATTGAATTAAATTATTAAAAACTACCCAAAGTGTCTTCATTAGAGGTTTCATTAGAGGTGTCTTCATTAGAGGTGCCTACTTAAAATTTCTCCTTTAAAAGGAAAGTCTCCATCAGTGTCATGTGAATTTGTAATCTAGTTTAAAATTACATTTTTACAAATCCTTATGACTTGGACAAAAAAGCTAAATCAGATAACTGTAAAAGCAGTCAAAACACCAACTCTCAAAAGAAAACAAGAAATTCTTCTAGATATTAAAACAAAAAAATGTACGAAAAAGGTCATACAAATATAGAAAAATCAAGCACTGAGACGTGATAACTAAATAATGCACAACGATTTGATTATTGAAATTAGAGGCACTCCAGCTTAGTTAGGAACTAGGAATTCTCTCCTCGTTAATCACATAATGAAACATGGTGATTAACATGCCTAACACGGTGGAGAGTTGAATGAACGTGTTTCCTTAATGAAGGAAAGTAATTACGTCATAAACTGTCTCATTAAGTTGTTTGAATGCGGTTACTAATGCAACCAGGTATTATTACTTATTATAAACCTATTGAATTTTTTTCAAACACCGTTACATATGTGGTTTCTCAAAACGCCTCTTATAATCAATAGTCAATCATCTGTGTTCATGGTCATCTATATTGGTGGTACAGAGAATAGTGTAAAGACAAAATAAACAAAATAATAAATAAACCTACAGGATACAACTATTTTCGTACATACAGTTACCTTTGGGAGTTGGAAAGCTCTTCTAATGAATATAGAGCTAAATTTATGATACATTCCTTAAGTATTGTCTTAAATTTTGTCCAATTATTTTCTTGTTTAATACTTTCAGGTACATGCTTTAAAAAAACATTACCTGCATATGACGGCTTTTCTCATAAAATTTTAATCTGTGAGGCTGAACTATCTCATTCCTTCTCAAATTATAAGAGTGAGAAAATTGTATTGATTAGGAGTCTAATGTCAGTTTCTTGGCTATTAGAATTGTTTCAAATATATATTGACTGTAAACCGTGAAAATTTTCTAATTTTTAAAATGTTCTTTGGCCGAATCATCACGTTTAAGATTAAGCATAATTCTAATAGCCTTTTTTTGTTGCTTCAAAATGCTATCCATATTTATTTTTTTCTACATCCATATAATGCTGTAACGAATAAAAGATCAGAGTGCACATAGGCAAAGTATATACTTTTTAATGTTTTCAGATTACAATCAAAAGACATGTTTGATGATACATAGATTCCGGAATTAATTTTGATTACAATTTTCTGTACATGGTCATCCTAATTTAAATTCTCATCTATTGTTAAACCTAAAAAATTCATTTGATTCTCCTTTTCAATGTTATTTGAGTTAGATATTGTTGGTTCCTTTGTAATTTTATTTTGTGCGGTTTTACAATTCATATATTTGGTTTTTGGGCATTCAATAATAAGTTGTTATTGTAAAAATAGTTTTCAATACTCTCTAATTCCACAAATGATAAAAGTTTAGTTTCTTCTGGAGATTTGGATGATATGATTAAGTTAGAATCAACAGCATATAGACATAATTTTGTATTTTGCCTGTAGAATAAAGTATCTTCCATGCCCCCAAGATAACACAAAAAAGCAAAGGCCCCAAAATTGACCCTTGGGGCACCCTCAATTTGATTGGTTGATAAGTTGAAGATGATTTGATAATTCTATTATGATTTGTCACATGAGTAATTTCTACAGATTTATACATATTTGTCAAATAAGAAGAAAACCAATTAAGATACCTTTTCGATATTCCAATGCAATTAAGTTTTTCTAACAGTTTACAGTGTTTAACACAATCGAATGCTTTATAATGGTCCATAAATATACCGGTCGTATATTTTCCTTTGTCAACGATCTCAATAATAGATTCAATAAAAGAAACAGCAGCGCTCACAACTGACCTCCCATTCCTGAACCATGTTGATTACCATGTAAAATTTAAAATTTTTCTAAAAATTCTGATGATTGTAAATAGACTGCTTTTTCATATTCTTTAGAAATTGAAGGGAGCACAGATACTGGACGATTTGATATATTTTCCGGGTAACTTTTTTATGTAAAGGGATTATTTTTGCCTGTTTTAGTTTGCTTGGAAAAATACCAGATACAAATGAAACATTATCTAAATGACACAAAAGTTTACTGATATCGGTTTTTACAGCTCTTATTACCGATACTGGGATTTCATCAAACCCACTGGGGTGTTTATTTTTAATGATTGTATGATTTTTTTCCAACTCCTTTTCATCTATTGTTTTTAATTAAAATTTTGGCTTTAATAACAAGGCTTGATAAATAAAATCAATTTCCAAACAATCTTCTCTGTGTGATTATTACTACTTAAATTTTAATTTTAATCTGTTACAATATTACTAAAATAATCATCGAACATATCAGCAATTTTTCTAAGATCTGAAAGAGTTTCTGAATTTTGTTTTAAAATTATGTTTATACAGGGTTCTCTTCATTTTCCCGAATTTCAGAGTCGATTACTCCAGACAGTTTTTTTAATGTAATTGGAATTTTCAATTTTTTTTTGAAAATGTTGACGTTTAGTTTTTTTTTTAATTCCTCTTTATAACGAGTCTTTTCCCTATCCAGATAAATTTTGAGGGTATTCCTTTTTTTATTTCTATATTCCTTTGTTAATTGAATGATATGTTTTTGTTTATCTTTTAATTCTTTAGGTATCCAGTTACATTTTTTTGGTATATGTTACATAATATTTTTCCAACCTGTTTTACTGTCGGTCCACAAGGTCTTTTGTTAAGATCCACGATTTACACCTCATTTTAGCGAATTTCCCCTACAGGGAAGAAGCTATTACCGTAGGTCTCATGGTAAGACCTAAGCCCAAGACCATGATAACTTTTCGTTTTGGGGCCCCCAGAAGCAAAAAACACCATTCGTCTGAATTTTTAGATATATATATCTCTATATATCTATATATGTATGTGTCTGTTAGCACGATAGCGACCGTAAAAATGGTCCGATCTTAATGAAAATTGGTACAAACGTGTAAAGTGGTAATCACTGATGAGTTCGTGAACCAGCCTGATCGGACCACCAGAAGGGGGAGGTAAAGGGGGATAAACCCCCCCAAATAGGTTTTTGAGTTTTTACTAAGATAAATCAAATTTATTGAATTTTCGTTGGCACCATTGAATTCAGCTCAAAAAAGCAAACATTTTAGTATTTTGAATCACTGCTCTATGTCCATTGGTTACCGAGATATTGAAAGTGGTAAACACAGTACGTTGTCCCAATGTTAACCTTATGGGAAATAAGTAACATTCTATATCTCGGTCATTTCTCAACATATCTTGATAAAACTTAGTAAATGGCTTCTTCTAGTTCAGATCTACTTAATATTGAATTAAAACCACCCAGTTTTAATATACATGTAGCAGCAAACCTGCATACTCAATCCCCATGTTATTCTTATGGAGCTTACCAAAACATGTCAAATCTCGATATGTTGGATTGAAACATGTTGTTTTGCATTTGAAATTCGCTGAGTATGCAGGTCAGCTGCAACGGGGGTATTAAAGTTTATCTTGCCAACTTATGACGAAAGTTCCACGGTTTAAAATGTGTCAACTCTCTGAATAAATGGACGGAATGGATCGCTGAAAAACATCTGTGAAGTTCTACACACATAAACGAAGTTTCATGGCAACCGATACAAAGGTGTCAAAGTCCATAAACTTCGACTATAGATACGGACAATATAGAGGAACGTACCCAAATTTGGACCCCCATTTTGTTTTTATATTATAAAATATATAAATTATTGAGAAAACTTCTTTTGCAACCACGTAATATTTACTTCATTATGCTATGTAACATTTGTAATTCATTTATGGCAAGTATTTACATAAATTATAGGAATAAAAAATATTTTTAAAACCCTTACACTTTTGTGATTTTCGAAAATGTTGCTTAAACTGGACCCCCAGGTAAAATGATTAAAAACTTAATTTACTGATCTAGGAAAGACAATAAAACTGAAAAAATCATTATAGAATGGTTTGACAAAAATATTTTTTTAATTTAACACTTTTTAATGTAAAAAAATTGAAAATGAGAAAAGTTAAGGTAAATACAACAATATTGAGTTCAGTGAAAAGGTCAGGTGAAAGGTCGTTAAAATATTAACGGAAAATATTTTTCTTTTTTAATCTGATAAAAATTAAAAAGGAATAGAATTTGACAAATAATACCTTGACCTGTTTTTACATAAAACATCACACATAATGTGTGGGGTCCAGTTTAGGCAACTGCTGGGGGTCAGTTTTGGGCACCTAACCTCTGAAGTTTTAAAACGCCGTATTTAATAAAAAAAGACAACGCATGGAAATAGTTAAATGGTTAAATGATTTCTCCAACATTACCATTTAGGAATATATAAGGGTTGAAAGGCTTACCTATCACTTATAACGTACAACTTGAAAAAACTGAGCACTCACAAAAACTTTCAATTTTGCAAAAACACGTAATGGCGAACTGACAGGAAAACAATTGAGCAAGTGACGCTAGCGTTCGCCTACTTTGTGGTGGAACCTAGCACTGGTATTTACACTGTCTCTTGCTAGGTTTCAGCACACAGCAGAGACAATAACCATGGGGGTCCACATTAGGGCACGGGTCCGTATTTGGGCACTTTCCTATATTTTCTTAGAAAAATAGAAGATTTGAAATGCAGTATGCTATTAATATTCTTTTAAAATGCAAGCATTGGACCTCTAGACATCACCAGGGCGTAGCCAGAGGGCTTTATGGACGTGAATAGGTCCATCCGTTGGCTGGGTTCATATCTTTATCTTTGTGTAACATTTATTGCATCCTTTGACGTTTTAGACAAATTTTAACACTTCCCTTTGTAACAAAGGTAGTGAAAACACCTCTCTAAATTAAGGGAAGTGACCAACTGTTAAAATGATAGTCGTGTCCAGTCAACGAAATAAAGGACACGATGATTAATAATATCCAAGAATGATAAATTGTTGTATAAGTGGATGAAAAAGATCTTGCGTTAAAATATATAATAATTTCAATTTTGTATCTTAAAATAACACACTTGAAAAGGTTTTACTTTATGTTCATCAAGCGAAATTAGGGAAACAATAGATATTACTTCGTTTATCTTATTTTATCACCTGTTGTTTGCTTCATCTCATGTGTTCAGATTGGTTTCGGCTCATAAAATGTCTGCCAACGCGTTGGAGAAGGTTGCTTCAAAAATTATTAAAATAAAAGTCACGAAATAGTTTTGTATATTATACTATTGTATCGGTTTTATTTTAGCTGAAACGGAGTTTTTTCACTTATATTTGAGTCGGTATAAATTGTTTAACTGATTATCGTTTCATTATTTTGTGCCGTCTCCCACGGTGAGTAAAAATTTTGTTGTTTAATGCTACACTGTATATGTGATATTATATGTACTTGTTTTGTTACATGAAAAAGTGTTTTTACTTGTGCAAGCTTTGTTACTGTTACACACGGCACGGCTAGATAAGTAACTTGAAACCCAACGTAAGCTCCTAAGGGAACCAAGTAGAAACGACCTAAATCTACATCTGGAGTACATTATATATATATCGAGCATTCAGGGCAAAGTCCGTAATGATTTCACAAACGTGAATAAGCCTATAAGTTGTTCGATGAATGGATGGTGTTTCTTTGTGAAAAAAGTTCAGGTTCAGGTTCGGTAGTTTTTTGCGTTTACCCCTTGCAAACAAAACAAGCAAAGAAAAACCATCACTTTTTGTAATATTTCTAGCAGATTTCCGTGGCCTCTTATAGGATGACAAATGAATAATTAAATGATAATTTGATTGCAATGTGCAATTAAAAAAAAAGTTTGAATTGGACTGATGATTTAAATCATATATGAAATCTTTACTATGAATTTTTAAGTGTTAAATTACAACCCTAAGGTTGATGATAGTGATTAGTTGAAATAAGAAGAGGGTTTTCTGTAAATGTTGATGTTTTCCTCAAGACGGACAAATACTATGAGTTGTCTCCTATTTAACAACATTTTCATTTTCTATTTAGTTCAAACAAAATACTGAAATATCCTTAATCCATTCGAGGACGTAAATTAAGTTTATATTAGTTTTAAAAAAATCATTGCTTCTTCAGGGGTACTGCACCTTGCACTCGCTTAAGCACTTTCGGCCACTTTGACTAATGAGAATATGAGGCATAACCCAGGATATAAAACCGAAATAAGCAACAAATTACAAGGGTTAACTCTCCAATTTACATTTGAATGCAGTAAGTTTTTCAGACATAGAAAGGAAACAAAAAGAAAAAAAGAAAATTATTGTATTGGCCAAAAACTTAGCGACTTAATTAATTTTCCTTAACGTTTCTCAAACATATTAAAAAAATACTCTACCATACTATATTGGTTGGCGGATCACTCTTTTGCCCCAATACTCCAAATTACAAATATTTGTTTGCTGAGGCTGATTAAATTTGATCCATATGAAAGACTTTTACATATTAATGCAATCGTTATTTTTAATATAAATTAGCATTTAAAATAATGTTATATCAAATCATAATCAGTTATTTATTTTATTTATTTTTCTTTTCATTCTACTCTTTCCACAACAACAGTCATTGTGCGATAGAGTACAAAATAATTTCAGGAATGGCATAATATTATTTACAATATTCCAAATATGCTAATGATAATACATGCAATAATATAAATGATACACAAGTAAAAGTACAAAATAATAAATATATTCTATTTGACATTTAATATGTTCCTGTGCAACCACAAATCATTCCTTATAATAATACCAATACAATTATCTATTCATTACATATCGCCATAACATGTAGTTGCCTTAAATACCAATATTAACACAAGCTGCAGTCTCTTTATAACAACAATCCTTATTACATATTTTAATTATAATAGTTTTACGTAACGTAAAGTATTTTATCAATGTCATATAATCTATATTAATTTCATTACAGTAACTAAAATTAATTCTTTTGTAACTTAACAAGTATCACATTAACCACAAAAACAGTATTTCTCTAACAAACAATATACATCTACCATTATAAAATGAATTAGAAATAACAGTATTTCTCTAACAAATAATATACATCTACCATTATAAAATAAATTAGAAATAACAGTATATCTCTAACAATCAATAGACATCTACCATTATAAAAATGAATAATAAATAATATGGAAATTTTTCAAACAATAAACATTATATAAAGTAAACAAAGAAATCAAAGTGGGATGGAACATAATGCAGCCTATGTGATAATGGAGATTATGAAGATCAAGCAACCAGCCCAGAGCTGCATTTTTAAAGGAATTTCCGCTCATGTTAAAAATGTCTATGTGGTTTGGAGGAAGATTTGACATTTTTGACTGGAGTTAATCATAAAAAATTGATTCTCAAATTAGGCACGTCAATGTTTAATATATCAGGAGCTTTGTGAATGTGCACTTTATGATAAACGCAAGCCTTTTTTAATATGCATAATATAAAACTTTGATTAATTATTTTTGCAAAGTACCTTGAATATTATGTGGGTGTGAACAATTTATTACGAATTTCCTTTCAGACTCTACAAATGGAATGGATACTGTTGACTGCTCTACTGACTTTGGCGTCTTTGGTCGAGGAAGGCAGGCCAATAAGTGAGGTAATTATAACTATGTTTTCCTTTTATATTTTTATGGACATTTACTCATCGGATCTTTTCCGTTATACGTATACCACCATTCCAAATTTACACCTCAAGCTTGATTTTTACCGAATGCTATAAACTAGGTTAAATAATTTTTATTAATCGTTTTAAAGTGGAAATTCCTTGAAAGAATATTTTACCTGCGGTTTCGTTACCTCATCTACCGTTATCTCTGCCTAGACGCGAGAAGCCAGCGTCTGGCCGTCTAGCGATTCTAATTCCAGTACGTTAGGTTAGGTTTGGTTAGGTTAGGTTAGGTTACCTTACCTAATCAATCCTAACCAAACTTACCAAAATCAAGCTTGAAAAACAAACCCGAAACAGTGGTATACGTATAACGGAAAAGATCCTTATCATCACTATATCTCAAACTGAAATGCCTAGGCAGACATTTTTCTTCATTTGTATCAGGAAAAAGGCTATCATTTCTGGTCAGATTTTTTGTGTAACTTTTCTTCATTTTTTCGGTTTATATTCTTCCAATTATGTAAGCTTTAAACTTTCATGGGCTTTCCTGTGAACTCTGTAATATTTCTAATTACTTTTTATGAGAAACTATGTCAAAAGCTTTCTGAAAAAAGTGGCCAAAGTATTTTTATCTACTGATTTTACTGCACTTGTTGATAATTTATAAATAAAATTTCTGGAATTGGTTTCTTTCTAAAATCATGTTTGTTTTCATCTATAATAATATACTTTTCTCCAAAAAAAAAAACGCACAAAGCAATCTAGTGTTTTTTCATAGATACAGCCAAATTATGATAGAACGTAGATTGGTCTATAGTTGTTAAGAATACTTTCATTTGGGCTGTTTTATTTTCTCCCCCCTATACACATAGTATATGGAGAAAGTATTGTTTTCGTCAAAATTTTCGAATTTGAGTTATTTGTGGATATATTCGTTTTAGTGCTCCCTGAATCCAAAAAAGTGGTTTTTGGCGTGGTGTCTCCAGATGTGGAGACGACACCAGTGGTCCGATTTTCATTAAATTTGGCATGTTGGTATAAAGCCGTGGTATCTCCAGATGTATTTTTAATTTTTTTGAATTTTAGATTTTTAAGGGTATTTACCCGATAAAAACCCATAAAAATGACAAAAATCCAAATTTCTCAAAAACGGTGCAAACGTATTCGATAAAAATTTCGTGGTTTTTAGTGGTTACGATGACAAACAAAATGACACCACCCGCACATCTGTAAAAATTCAGGTTCAGAAGTTATGAGGGTTTAAGTGTTAAAAATTAATATTTTTTAAATTTCACAAAATTTGTAACCTCCAAAGTAAATATTCTAGTAACCATTAAATTTGACTTGAAAAACTAATAATGCAGTATTTAAATCATTAGTTTACGTCAACTGGTTGCGGAGATAATTGATATTTTAGTTCGGCGGTAAACGCAGTACGTTGCCCAATGTTATTCTTATGGAAAATATTTAAAAACCGATAACTCCGTTATTTACTAACCAATGTTGATAAAATTTGGTATATATTTATGTGATAATTAATTGGTAATTTTTTTATTTCACTATGTGTGTTTTCTGGTTTTAAATGACTAGAAGCGAGAAAGTATGTGACAGTTTCCTGATACAGTTTATTGTAATATAAGATTTCACTGGAAAATTTATCATTCATGATAGATACCTTTAAGTAAATAAGTAAGTGGTGAGTTGGATTATTTATTGTATTTTTGTAGGAATTATGTATGGCAGTATCTCATCTGATAACAACAGATATTATAATTCTTATAGACCTTTTTACATCTTTTACTACTTCCTTAGTTGCGGGATGAGAGAACACTGTTATGAAATTTATTAAAAGACAGATTTTTGGTGTTTGAATTCATACTTTTTTTACTACATCAATAAAATAGTCATTGGAAATGATTTGCTACCTCTGACGTATTTGTTACGATATGTCCAAGGCAATCCTTCATTGTATATTAAGAATTACGTTTTAAGAATATTTTGTTGATTTCTTTTTAGATTCATTAATTCTTTTATTTACATATTTACATTTTAATACCTTTCCTTAAGTTAAATTTTAAACTTTCATAAGGAAAGAATTTAATATTTACGATCATTTCAAACTTTATTTTGGAATTGCTGAAAACCTTGAAACTGAAGGCCTTGAAAAAATCGGGTAAATAAGGTAAAAACTAAATAAGAATTCAAGAGTTAAACTACATAAATGATAAGGAACGCTCTTAGTCTTAACTACTCAGTCAACTGTAAATGCCTGTTTAAGGCAATAAGAAATCCTAAATTAATATTATATCCTAGATAAACAGCTACAATAATACATTACTTTTTCTATATTGGTGGGTGGGTTTGTTCTTGGCTTAAAATATAAATATTTGAAAAATAATACGGGGAATTAAATCCAGTTAAGGAGACCTAAATTGAAAGTTATATGTGTAGTGTAAATATATGTTTAGTATAAAGAGTAAGTTACGCAGTGAATATCTATCCGGCAGTGTGGTCAAAGATGCAGAATTCAAGTATTCAGGAAGATAAGTATTCAAGACCTTCTCAAATGGTTAGTAAGTAAAATAATTCACGTCGAGTAAAATTACGTAGCCCAGGCCATCCGTGAGCCCGACGCTAATATGAGCATTATTAATGTGGTGAACTGCGCTTCACTATTTTACTCGACCGATAAAACTCGAATTCATGGTATATAATAATATTTAGTAATGACTTTTTGGGCTTCATCCACCTTTGTAATCCTGTGCAGGCTTCGAAGTCGATTGGTTACACAAAAACAGCTAAACACTTAACACATACAAACAGCTATTTAACGAATCGGGGCCCCACACAGCATATTCTACGTTTTGCGGATAAATTTTAACAATCAGGAATTAATTTAGTTCGGCCGGTAGCCGCTGCGACCGACATACCGCGTCATCCGCGACGTTTAAGTCGGTCGGTCGGAGAGGCTACGCGGCCGAACTAAACTAATTAATTCCTTAGGGGGCGGATTGTTAAAATTTATCAGCGAAACGTAGAATATACTGTGGGCCCCGAATCGTTAAATGACTGTTTGTTTGTGTTAAGTGTTTAGGTGTTTTTGTGTAACCAAACGTCTTCGGAGCCTGCAGAGGATTACAAAGGTTGGTGAATCCCAAAAAATCATTATTAGACTAAGTATATCCCACTGTGGCGTGCCCTGTAATCCAGATACTTGGAGGTCATGAATTGTGGATAGTTATGAGCGATAGCTTGTGGACGCGGTGTTCCTTAATGGGAGTTAACGTCCGCACTATTGAATACTAAGTTCATAGGACCGTCCTCATAATTAGACCAGTTCGTAAAATTGTTAATCGGGGAAATTGTGGTTCGGATCCCATGTTAAAATGTAGGTCCATTATGCGATTGGCTGTTGGGCTATTAATTAACAGTCCTGTCTAAGGAACATGTCGGCCTTAGTCAGAAACAAGACTACAAGATCGCGCCACAACCATCTTTCACTTATCTGTCATTCATTCTCGGCTTAAAATATTTACCTGTGTAGGTCTCCATTTCAAGAAATGTAATGCCCCATCAAACATCATGTCATTCAGAAATAATATAATAATATTCTTTAACAATGTATACTCTTTTTTAGGATCAGTTCCGATCTCTCAAGACCAACTTGGTAAACGAGCTCGCGACCGAATTGGAACAGTTGGCTGACGGGACGAAATACAACTATGGGGACGCCCATGAGAAATCCAGGGAAATAATGTTGTCTTTAGCGTCAAAATACACCAAAGTGCTCGTACCACTCAATGACGAAGGGAGGCTCCAACACCTTTTGACGGAAGTAAAAACATCCTGCAGAGTCACTTATGCCTTCAAGTCGATGTTAAAAGGAAGACAAGCCACCAGATCCGGACCATTCGAAGAAGACACCTGTAAAAAGGAAGATGAAAAGAGTTGGGAAGACGATATGGATTATTCAGAATTGGAAACTCGAGGAGACTGGCGCTATCAAAGCCTTTTGATGCATTTGGAAAGTGATGAAAGTATAAGAAGATTTGAAGGGAATGTGTTTGGTCTTGAAAACTCTTCTAGTGCTTTCGTCGATAAACAGGAACGAGGAAGCAGAAAAAAAGAAGAGCCTAACGCAAATGACATTTTTAAAATGCTTTGGAGAGCTTGGAAGGAAGAACAAGGAAGCTTGACCAACTCTAGTGAGGTTGGATCTAACGAAAGCACTGAAGGAAGCTCATTTGATGAATGGAAAGCACAAAAAAGCACAAATGAAGGTGGGTCTAGTAAGGTTGTTTTGGATGTCAAAACTAGCGGAAACATTGAGAACGCTACTGGGGGTTCCCCTTCTGAACAGATACAAGAAAATACAAAAGTAGCTGGATCTACTGAGGGGGTTTCTAAAGTGAAAACTCCTGTAGGCATAACAAACTCTGCTAAAGCTTTATTCGATGAACAGAAACAAGAAAACATAAAAGAGGAGGAAAGAAACGTTATAGAGTTCCTATGGAAAGATTTTTTGGGAAAACAAGGAAGCAGTAAGGCTGCTTCCCCTGTAGGAACTCAGAGCGCCACTGAAGGTTCGTCTGATGGAGATAAAGAAAAAAACACACAAGAGAATGGCCATAGTGCGTTCGTTCCCGGAGTAGAATCTCGAAGAGCTATTGAGCATTCTAGTCAAATTGTACCTGATAAACTAGGCCAAGGAACCACTAACAATCCCACTGCACTTACACTTAGTTTTATAACCCATGAAAGTCACTTAAACAAATCGCAACAAAACTCAAACAAATCTTCATTGCTCTCTAAAGTACAAAAAACTATAGGTGGCCCTTGGGAAGCCGTTTGGGGAACTGGAGAAACCTCGCAAAGCTCAAGTGAAGCAGTTCCTAATGCAGAGACTGGGGGAGGCACTCAAAACTCTAATGAAGTTGTACCTGAAGAACCAAGAAAAGGAAGCATAAAAGAGGTTGAATCTAGTGAGCAGGTGTCAGCGGTTAAATCTCATGAAACCCTTCAGACTCCCACTGAAGTTGTACCTGATGATCAGAAACAAGAAAGCACAAAAGAAATTAGATCTAGTGAGGTCTCCAGGGTAGAAACTCATGAAAGCGTTCAGGATTCCACTGAAGTTGTATCTGACGATCAAAAACAAGAAAGCACAAAAGAGGTAGTATCTAGTGAGGTTGTGTCCACAGTAGAAACTCATGAAAGCGTCCACGAATCAAATGAAGTTGAATCTGATGATCAGGAACAAGAAAACACAAAAGAGGAGGAATCAAATGAAAAAAACATTATAGAATTCCTATGGAAAGATTTTTCGGAAAAACAAGGAAGCTTGACAAATTCTGGTGGCGTTGGTCTTAACGGAGACACTGAAGAAATCTCATCAGATAAAGAGAAACAAGAAAACTCAGTGGCGGATGGATATAGTAAGGTTGGTTTAGAGCCTAAAACTCGTGTAAGTGTTCGAAGCTTCTCTAAAGGTTCACCAGCTGATCAAAAAGAAGAAAGCACACAACAATCTTCATTGCTAACTAAAGTACAAAACAGTATAGGAGGCCTTTGGAAAGCAATTTTGGAGACTGGAGAAACTTCGCAAAGCTCTAGTGAAGCAGTTCCTAATGCAGAGACTGGGGGAGGCATTCAAAACTCTAATGAAGTTGTACCTGAAGAACCAAGACAAGGAAGCATAAAAGAGGTTGAATCTAGTGAGCAGGTGTCAGCGGTTAAATCTCATGAAACCCTTCAGACTCCCACTGAAGTTGTACCTGATGATCAGAAACAAGAAAGCACAAAAGAAATTAGATCTAGTGAGGTCTCCAGGGTAGAAACTCATGAAAGCGTTCAGGATTCCACTGAAGTTGTATCTGACGATCAAAAACAAGAAAGCACAAAAGAGGTAGTATCTAGTGAGGTTGTGTCCACAGTAGAAACTCATGAAAGCGTCCACGAATCAAATGAAGTTGAATCTGATGATCAGGAACAAGAAAACACAAAAGAGGAGGAATCAAATGAAAAAAACATTATAGAATTCCTATGGAAAGATTTTTCGGAAAAACAAGGAAGCTTGACAAATTCTGGTGGCGTTGGTCTTAACGGAGACACTGAAGAAATCTCATCAGATAAAGAGAAACAAGAAAACTCAATGGCGGATGGATATAGTAAGGTTGGTTTAGAGCCTAAAACTCGTGCAAGTGTTCGAAGCTTCTCTAAAGGTTCACCAGCTGATCAAAAAGAAGAAAGCACACAACAATCTTCATTGCTAACTAAGGTACAAAACAGTATAGGAGGCCTTTGGAAAGCAATTTTGGAGACTGGAGAAACTTCGCAAAGCTCTAGTGAAGCAGTTCCTAATACAGAGACTGAAGGAGGCATTCAAAACTCTAATGAAGCTGTACCTGAAGAACCAAGACAAGGAAGCACAAAAGAGGTTAAATCTAGTAAGGAGATGTCCGCGGTTAAATTTCATGACCCCCTTCAGATTTCCACTGAAGTTGTACCTGAAGATCAGAAACAAGAAAACACAAAAGAAATTAGATCTAGTGAGGTGGTGTCCACGGTAGAAACTCATGAAAGCGTTCAGGAATCTAATGATGTTGTATCTGACGATCAGGAACAAGAAAACACAAAAGAGGAGGAATCAGGTGAGAAAAACGTTATAGAATTCCGATGGGAAGATTTTTCGGAAAAACAAGGAAGCTTGACAAACTCTAATCGCGTTGGTCTTAACGGAGACAACATTCAAACGGTCACCAAATTTTTATTTCATAAACAAAAAAATGAAAGCACAAAAGAGGTCGAAACTGTTTTCATATATGAAAAAAGGGTATATATGAAAGAATCTCACAGAAGCTTACATAATGCCAACAAAGATACGTTTAATAAGCAACAAAAGGGCACAAAAGAGAGCGAATCTAGTGAGGAGGTGTCCACAGTCGAATCTCATAGAAGCGGTGAGAATGCCACTAAAATTGTACGTGATGATCAGGAACAAGAGAGCACAAAAAGGGTCGAATTCAGTGATTTGGTATTCAAGGCTAAATCTCATGGAACCGTTAAAAATGCCACCGAAATTGTACCTAATGATCAAAAAAGCACCAAAGATGTTGGATCTAGTGAGATGGTATCCCATAAAACCTTTGATTATTCAACTGAAGTTGTATCTGACGATCAGAAACAAGAAAGCACAAACGATTTTGGATCAAAAGAGGTGGTATCTCATAAAACATTTGACTATTCCCCTGAAGTTGTATCTGACGATCAGGAACAAGAAATCACAAAAGAGGATGGATCTAGTGAGGTGGTGTCCCCGGTAGAAACTCATGACAGCGTTCAGGATTCCACTGAACTTGTATCTGACGATCTGAAACAAGAAAGCACAAAAGAGGTAGTATCTAGTGAGGTGGTGTCCCCGGTAGAAACTCATGAAAACGTTCAGGATTCCACTGAAGTTTTATCTGACGATCTGAAAAAAGAAAGCACAAAAGAGGTAGTATCTAGTGAGGTGGTGTCCCCGGTAGAAACTCATGAAAACGTTCAGGATTCCCCTGAAGTTGTATCTGACGATCAGAAAGAAGAAAGCACAAAAGAGGATGGATCTAGTGACGGTGTGTCCCCGGTAGAAACTCACGAAAGCGTTCAGGATTCCTCTAAAGTTGTATCTGACGATCAGAATCAAGAAAGCACAAAAAAGGTTGGATCTAGTGATGGGGTGTCCCCGGTAGATAATCATGAAATCGTTCAGGAGTCACCTGAAGTTGTATCTGACGACCAAGAACAAGAAAACACAAAAGAGGAGGAATCAGATAAAAATAATGTTATAGAATTCCTATGGAAAGATTTTTCGGAAAAACAAGGAAGCTTGAAAAAGTCTAGTGGCGTTGGTCTTAACGGAGACACTGAAGAAATCTCATCAGATAAAGAGAAACAAGAAAACACAAATGCGTATGAATATAGTAAGGTTGGTTTAGAGCTTAAAACTCGTGTAAGTGTTCAGAACACCACTGAAGGTTCACCAGCTGAACAAAAAGAAGAAAGCACACAACAATCTTCATTGCTAACTAAAGTACATACCACTATAGGAGGTCTTTGGAAAGCCCTTTGGGGAACTGGAGAAACCTCGCAAAACTCTAGTGAAGCAGTTCGTAATGCAGAGACTGAAGGAGGCATTCACAACTCGCATGAAGTTATACCTGACAATCAGAAACAAGGAAGCACAAAAGAGGTAGTATCTAGTGAGGTGGTGTCTCCGGTAGAAACTCGTGAAAGCGTTCAGGATTCCCCTGAAGTAGTATCTGACGATCAGAAACAAGAAAGCACAAAAGAGGATGGATCTGTTTATGTTGTATCGAATGTCGAAGCTACTAGAAGCATACACCATGCCACTAAAAATGCATATACTAAACATCAACCAGAGGGCAAACAAGAATCCGGATCAAAAGAGGTGGTATCCACGGTTGAATCTCATGGACCCGTTGAAGAAGTTATTTCCGATAATCAAAAACAAGAAAGCACAAAAGAGGTTGGATCTAGTGAGGTGTTATCCCCTGTAGAAACTCATGAAAGCGTTCAGGATTCCCCTGAAGTTGTATCTGAGGATCAGAAACAAGAAAGCATAACAGAGGTAGGATCTAGTGAGGTGGTGTCCCCGGTAGAAACTCATAAAAGCGTTCAGGATTCCCCTGAAGTTGTATCTGACGATCAGAAACAAGAAAGCATAACAGAGGTGGGGTCTAGTAAGGTTGTGTCCCCGGTAGAAACTCATGAAAGCGTTCAGGATTCCCCTGAAGTTGTATCTGAGGATCAAAAACAAGAAAGCATAACAGAGGTGGAGTCTAGTGAGGTTGTGTCCCCGGTAGAAACTCATGAAAGCGTTCAGGATTCCTCTGAAGTTGTATCTGAGGATCAGAAACAAGAAAGAATCACAAAGGTAGGATCTAGTGAGGTTGTGTCCCCGGTTGAAACTCATGAAAGCGTTCAGGATTCCTCTGAAGTTGTATCTGAGGATCAGAAACAAGAAAGAGTCAAAGAGGTAGGATCTAGTGAGGTTGTGTCCCCGGTTGAAACTCATGAAAACGTTCAGGATTCCCCTGAAGTTGTATCTGAGGATCAGAAACAAGAAAGCATAACAGAGGTGGGGTCTAGTAAGGTTGTGTCCCCGGTAGAAACTCATGAAAGCGTTCAGGATTCCCCTGAAGTTCTATCTGAGGATCAGAAACAAGAAAGCATAACAGAGGTAGGATCTAGTGAGGGGGTGTCTCCGGTAGAAACTCATGAAAGCGTTCAGGATTCCCCTGAAGTTGTATCTGAGGATCAGAAACAAGAAAGCATAACAGAGGTGAGGTCTAGTGAGGTTGTGTCCCCGGTAGAAACTCATGAAAGCGTTCAGGATTCCCCTGAAGTTGTATCTGAGGATCAGAAACAAGAAAGCATAACAGAGGTGGGGTCTAGTGAGGTTGTGTCCCCGGTAGAAACTCATGAATGCGTTCAGGATTCCCCTGACGTTGTATCTGAGGATCAGAAACAAGAAAGCATAACAGAGGCGAGGTCTAGTGAGGTTGTGTCCCCGGTAGAAACTCATGAAAGCGTTCAGGATTCCCCTGAAGTTGCATCTGAGGATCAAAAACAAGAAAGCATAACAGAGGTGGGGTCTAGTGAGGGGGTGTCCCCGGTTGAAACTCATGAAAGCGTTCAGGATTCCCCTGAAGTTGCATCTGAGGATCAAAAACAAGAAAGCATAACAGAGGTGGGGTCTAGTGAGGTTGTGTCCCCGGTAGAAACTCATGAAAGCGTTCAGGATTCCTCTGAAGTTGTATCTGAGGATCAGAAACAAGAAAGAATCACAAAGGTAGGATCTAGTGAGGTTGTGTCCCCGGTTGAAACTCATGAAAGCGTTCAGGATTCCCCTGAAGTTGTATCTGAGGATCAGAAACAAGAAAGAGTCAAAGAGGTAGGATCTAGTGAGGTTGTGTCCCCGGTTGAAACTCATGAAAGCGTTCAGGATTCCCCTGAAGTTGCATCTGAGGATCAAAAACAAGAAAGCATAACAGAGGTGGGGTCTAGTGAGGTTGTGTCCCCGGTAGAAACTCATGAAAGCGTTCAGGATTCCTCTGAAGTTGTATCTGAGGATCAGAAACAAGAAAGAATCACAAAGGTAGGATCTAGTGAGGTTGTGTCCCCGGTTGAAACTCATGAAAGCGTTCAGGATTCCCCTGAAGTTGCATCTGAGGATCAAAAACAAGAAAGCATAACAGAGGTGGGGTCTAGTGAGGTTGTGTCCCCGGTAGAAACTCATGAAAGCGTTCAGGATTCCCCTGAAGTTGTATCTGAGGATCAGAAACAAGAAAGCATAACAGAGGTAGGCTCTAGTGAGGGGGTGTCCCCGGTAGAAACTCATGAATGCGTTCAGGATTCCCCTGAAGTTGCATCTGAGGATCAAAAACAAGAAAGCATAACAGAGGTGGGGTCTAGTGAGGTTGTGTCCCCGGTAGAAACTCATGAAAGCATTCAGGATTCCTCTGAAGTTGTATCTGAGGATCAGAAACAAGAAACAATCACAGAGGTAGGATCTAGTGAGGTTGTGTCCCCGGTAGAAACTCATGAAAGCGTTCAGGATTCCCCTGAAGTTGTATCTGAGGATCAGAAACAAGAAAGCATAACAGAGGTAGGCTCTAGTGAGGGGGTGTCCCCGGTTGAAACTCATGAAAGCGTTCAGGATTCCCCTGAAGTTGCATCTGAGGATCAAAAACAAGAAAGCATAACAGAGGTGGGGTCTAGTGAGGTTGTGTCCCCGGTAGAAACTCATGAAAGCGTTCAGGATTCCTCTGAAGTTGTATCTGAGGATCAGAAACAAGAAAGAATCACAGAGGTAGGATCTAGTGAGGTTGTGTCCCCGGTAGAAACTCATGAAAGCGTTCAGGATTCCCCTGAAGTTGTATCTGAGGATCAGAAACAGGAAAGCATAACAGAGGTGGGGTCTAGTGAGGTTGTGTCCCCGGTAGAAACTCATGAAAGCGTTCAGGATTCCCCTGAAGTTGTATCTGAGGATCAGAAACAAGAAAGCATAACAGAGGTGGGGTCTAGTGAGGTTGTGTCCCCGGTAGAAACTCATGAAAGCGTTCAGGATTCCCCTGAAGTTGTATCTGAGGATCAGAAACAAGAAAGCATAACAGAGGTAGGATCTAGTGAGGGGGTGTCCCCGGTAGAAACTCATGAAAGCGTTCAGGATTCCTCTGAAGTTGTATCTGAGGATCAGAAACAAGAAAGAATAACAGAGGTAGGATCTAGTCAGGTTGTGTCCCCGGTTGAAACTCATGAAAGCGTTCAGGATTCCCCTGAAGTTGTATCTGAGGATCAGAAACAAGAAAGCATAACAGAGGTGGGGTCTAGTGAGGTTGGATCCCCGGTAGAAACTCATGAAAGCGTTCAGGATTCCTCTGAAGTTGTATCTGAGGATCAGAAACAAGAAAGCATAACAGAGGTAGGATCTAGTGAGGTTGTGTCCCCGGTAGAAACTCATGAAAGCGTTCAGGATTCCTCTGAAGTTGTATCTGAGGATCAGAAACAAGAAAGAATAACAGAGGTAGGATCTAGTGAGGTTGTGTCCACGGTTGAAACTCATGAAAGCGTTCAGGATTCCCCTGAAGTTGTATCTGAGGATCAGAAACAAGAAAGCATAACAGAGGTGGGGTCTAGTGAGGTTGGATCCCCGGTAGAAACTCATGAAAGCGTTCAGGATTCCTCTGAAGTTGTATCTGAGGATCAGAAACAAGAAAGCATAACAGAGGTAGGATCTAGTGAGGGGGTGTCCCCGGTAGAAACTCATGAAAGCGTTCAGGATTCCCCTGAAGTTGCATCTGAGGATCAAAAACAAGAAAGCACAACAGAGGTGGGATCTAGTGAGGTTGTGTCCCCGGTAGAAACTCATGAAAGCGTTCAGGATTCCCCTGAAGTTGTATCTGAGGATCAGAAACAGGAAAGCACAAAAGTGGAAATACCTGTTGATGTTGTACCGAGGGAAGAAACTCTCCGAATCGTACACTACTCCGCTGAAGATACATCCGGTGAAGAACAAAAAGAGGGCCCAAAAGAGGTTGAGGTGGTTTCCACGGTTGAATCTCATGAAACAGTGGAGAACGACACTGGAGTTTTATCCGATGAGGAAAAACAAGAAAGCACAAAGGAAGTTGGACCTGTTGGGGTTCCGTCTGAGGAACAATCTCGTGGAAGCGTTGTTAGCGCAACTGCAGTGTCTTCTGCTGAACCGAGTCAAGAAAGCCTTGCAGAGGGTGAATTGACTCAAGATGGTTTCCAGCTAAGATGCAACATACCCTCTATCGAAGATATAGAAAACGTTTTGGGTAGTCAAGAAAGCTTTGATCAATATTGTTTAGCAGTATTTCTCGGGTTTGAAGACAGTAAAGATAATAGCGGGGCTGTGAATATTTCGACACGCACAACCGACCGTGATTATTTGGCGAAACTTTCATCTTCATACAACGTTGATCAGGAGCATCGTGAAAAAAAACTGGCGGCTCTGAGTGAATCTATGAAGGTACGTGTGGTGAGGAGGTTTTGTGGTTTTAATATTTTGAAGACGAATAGTTGTATACTACCCATTTTTTGTGTGATGATTAAGTGTCTATACTCGATTTCACGTTCACCTTTCAGTAAAGGCCTTAGGAATTGTTTTACCATTTCCTTTGTTAAGTTTATATGTTTATTATATCTGTAGCATGTGATAATAAAGTCATCACATGATTGTTAAACATCTGGCTAGCACAACTTAAATTGCCATTAGAAACACAAGGTTTATAGCAATTCAATAGTGAAATATAAACGTGGAACGAGTATAGTGAAGGAGGGCAGAGACAGAGGCTTAATTGAGTACTAACAAACGTCCAAGTCTTCAGTAAATTAGCTAGGTAGTAAAAGTATAATGAAGTGTGAAACATGGTAGGTTGAGAACGATCTGGACAGTGTGCTAGGTCAATGTTCTATAAGACGCATCTTTTATTTTAAATAGTGCAGCTTTTATTCATCGAGCTGCCAACAAGTATTTTTTTGAAAATAGTAAAAGACGTCTTACAACGCTTAGAATAAATTTACACTCATACTTTTATCATATACAAGACGGCAAAAGATGTAAATGTGGTTCGATTAAGATTGGTCACTCCAATCGTCATCAGGTTCAACGAGAGACTCTGATCATACAAATAATTTTTTTAGACCCTCTTAATCGCATAGTTTTGTAAAATAATATATTTTACATATTTATTCTCTTAAACTTACAATTTTAACAAAATGCATGGTTTTGTTTGACCTTAAAAGGGAACTTAAAAATGGCTGCAATTTTTGTATACAAAGAATACATTTTATGCTGTACAAATGGTAGGTACCATTTTTCAAATGGTTTGAACATTATACAATTATTTTGATCGCCTACAAACGGATTGACGAAAAAAGGAGTGAGACCATTTTCTTAAATGCCATTTAAAGTTTTTTTTGTTCAAATCGAATCAAATCAAAAATCATTTATTCCGCTTTCAATTAACAGTCATTTACAGAGTCATTACGTACGATTTTAGTTACATTGGAACTTAAACTAATCTTGTAATAACTCTTTTATTATAGGCGAAATTAATCCCCCCATAGAAAACCCGTGATTGGAGATGAGTCATCATCATGTTGATATGAGTGATTGAATAACTTGGACAATTTTTCGGAGTGGAATTTGGACACTCTGTATATGTTTACTGATATGCTTTCACATGCGTCTTCTAGTAAACCATATGTTCAGAGTAACATATTTAGTATTTTTTTTATATATGTACTTTTATATGTACATAATATTTTTATATTTAATCTTTAACAGTCGGGTTTTTTTCAGAGGAATTACGAATCACTACAGATGACAGTTATAGAAGATGTCATTCAAGAACTTAAAAAAATTGCAGGAAAAGGAAGCAAGTACAAAATACCAGAAGCACACGAAGCTCAGAGGGATATTGTGATGTCTGTGTTGTCAAGGTATACAGCTGTACTCAGCTCGGAAGAAAATTTGATCGATCTTCTTATAGACGACGTTTTAAATTCACCCAAGGTCATAAAGGCTTACAGGTAAAATTAAAGTGTTTATTTGGAAACAACAATTCAATTCAATTCAATAGTTTATTCTCACGATAATAATATATTTGTACACACATAATACATATAGAGAAGGTCCCCACATAGGCAAAGCCTGTGAGTGGGGACAGAAACCTTGAGTCTCTCAACTAATTAAAATTAAATGTGGGGGAATATTGGCCAAGTTTAGACTAAACACAAAATTAAATAAAATAGTAATTATAACAAAAAAATTTCTTTACATTCAATCAACAAAAATTAATTAATTATATGGAAAAAGGGATGAACCTTAATTAATGAATATAAGTATATCTACAATTTAGGAGGACTGTAACATTCATGCACACTTACTCACACATACGTGATTGGGCAAGCTCTTACACGGACACCCTATCACATACTCACACATGCATGTACCCTAACCTCCCCTAAACGTTTTTGCGGTTATTGATACTTTTAAATTTTCTTTTAGTCACTGTTAATTTACATAAGTTTGAGCGATAAATTAAATCGATGGTTTTGATGTAAAAGTTTCAGTGGTTGATAACTAAAATAAACTAGTTGCTAGCTCCAGGAAACGAGAGCTAGCCGTAATTATTGTAACTTTGCGGAAATATTTACTGAGACAAAAAACGTTCGTAAGTTCACAGAGTAGTCATTTTTAATGTGATTAATATCTACTAATGTGCCAAAATACCAGTTACATAACCCATTTACAACAGCTACTTTGGAACAACAAGAGATACTGTTACTTAAAATAGAGACGCATACATTGCCACTGATAATTTTTAACTTCACCAATACTAACGCTACGCTAATCAGACAAACTTATTCAGTCAAACGTTATAATGAGTTTCCAGTATACAAGCCTTTTATGCCTAACTATACAACTTCATTGACTTAGCAATCTCAGCAACGCTCTTAGGTTTATTTCAAAGCGCCAGTGAAGCGTATTAGCTATATAAATAAATAAATAAATAAATAAAAAGGCCTTTATTTACAAGCGTGTTTCATCAAAGATGTTTTGCAAACCGACTCAAGTCATCTTAACCTAACTAACATAATTATGTATGTACAATATTTACAGTTTTCTATACTTTTTTATAGCAGCCCTGAAAGAGTTGAGTGAGATACAGTTTTTTATTTCTTTGGGGAGGCCGTTGTACAACTGCGGGCCGAAGTAAGAAAACCCACGACTTCCAACCTCCAACCTCACCTTAGGGAAGTGGAGTGATTTGTCGGAGCGGGTTCTCCGGCTAGAGACCTGATCTCGGCATTGGAGCCTCTCGCAGAGGTACCGAGGCTCACCCAGCATGAGCACTTTGTGAACCATGCAGCAGGTCAGTTCCCTGCATAAATCGGCCAAGGAATCATTTTAGCATCCTCTCGAAAGGATGACACGTGATCAAAGAATCTCAGGTTGTAAATAAACCTGATTGCAGAGTTCTGAACTCTTTGGATTCTTGCCATGTCCTCCTTGGAGATGCTGTTCCCATATGCAGGGAAACAATAGCTGAAAACTGGGAGGACCAAAGATCGTACGAGCTGCGACTTGGCACATTCTGGCAGTAGAGTTCTGAATCGGCTTAGACCTCTCAGTCTACCAACAGCACGCTGTGTAGTGAGGGTGACATGAGCTGAGAAAGACAGTTCCTTGTCAAGTGTAACTCCGAGAGTTTTGACGGAGTCACAAACTGCCAACTCATTACCACCAAGCGTGACTGTAATGCCAGATTCGCTCAGATTTTGTAACAGAATTTGTGGTGCTGTATGGAAGACTATGCACTTATCAACATTGAGTTTGAGACCATTCCTGTTTGACCATTCAGCAATACTTTGCAGATCGGCATTGATTAAATCAATTGCCGTGATGGTCTGGTCAGGTCTATATGATAAGTGCAATTGGCAGTCATCATCATACAGATGTGCTGAACAATGACTTATACACCTGGGCAAATCAGATGTGAACAAATTGAACAACACAGGGCCTAAACAACTACCCTGAGGAACACCCCGCAATTTGAAAAGAGGCCTAGATGTTTCACTCCCAACCCTGGTAACCTGTAGTCGGGATTCCAAATAGGACCTAAACCAACGAATAGTCAAATGCTTGTGAGTAATCAAGTAACACAATTGTACTGTATAAACCTCTATCTTTGGCTTCAAGCAAGTCACTAAACAAGTTAGTGAGTGCTGTACAAGTACTGTGATTCCTTCTGAATCCCGACTGTAATTTTGGTAGGATATTTTCTTCGTTCATAAATGTTGTTATCTGCTCAGTAACAATTTTTTCAATGATCTTTGACATGACAGGTAATAAAGATATTGGTCTTAGCTGCTCGACTTTAGTTGGTGCAGTAAAAAAAAAGAAAATCAAGTAAAACTATAAAAATAATGTGGTAGTGCGGAATGTGCACCTTACATCGATATTTTTAGATTTTAGACAATAACTACCACTCAACAGTTTCCTAAGCCATCATTCATCTAACCAATTCCTGCTTCCACTACAGATTTCACCTATTATCAACAGTGGTTTAACAGTTTGATTGGTACCAGACCGTAATTCGTCATCCATTTTGTTCCATGATTGAACAGTTAATTGGTGATATAGTAATTAAAACGGCTCTTTTCGAGTAACTTTAACAAAATCACAGGAATTAACTGACTTTTCCCAATTTCAGGGGGATATTAGACTCCGACACTCAGGAGCAAAGCTACCTCATGAGTATGGAGATGTAGACGGATGTGCACGGACACGAAAGAATCATTCTAAGCCTCAGCAGTCATTGGGTGCAATTCCAGTCTAGTCATAACATTGGCTGTTTAAAGAATAGCATCTTAGAGTGAAGAATCTCTTTTTTACTATCCTATAGATTCGCAAAACAACCTAGACCGTTATATGAATAGTATTTTAGGGAGTAGACATCAAAGGTTTCTATAGTTTAAAAAGCCATATCTGTGATACACTATTTAATAAATGTTTTTGCCATCAATAAACTACAGACTCTTTCTCTTTATATTATTCAAACGGAGTTGTTGTGGTCCGTGTGCCGAAAACACATGACAAATTTGAGACGTGGTTCGTCGGCTGTACCGATGGCAAACGTCTCAAATACGTTATCCTTATATCAACCTTGTGTAAAAATAATTTACTTATCGATTTTTTGTTTGTTGACAACTTATTACTTGATTATACAAGTTTAAGTCTCAATCAATTAGCACAAGAAAAGACCAAGAAATGAAACCTTAAAATAGTATTTTAAGGTATTTAAATTGTTATCACACAGTCATGGTAATGAAAATGTAGAAAAATCATTAAGATTTTGCCTCCATTGTTTGAAAATTATCTACATGCATTTAAATGTCATGAAATAAACTTTTATAATATTTCAAGCAATTAGCATCAAACAATAGTGATTATTTAAACAAATTCGACTGAACCGTCCTTTTATCACTGCAAACGGTGGTTGTAAGGAAAGCGATCACAAGAATAACATCAAGAATAAAGATTAGCTCTTTACGAAAAAAGCCTAACTACGCTGGGCAGAAATTTTATCAGTCCCGACCAAATTCAATCAAACAAATTGAAATTTCAAAAGATTCAAAATAACATGCAAGCAGTTTTTGATAGAAAAATGCTTTTATAATGTTGAAGATTTATGGGCCAGCCTTAAGCCATCCCATCCAGTCTAACTAATCTATGCTATCAGACTATCCTAAACTAACATACGGTAACTTAACCTTAACTAACTTTTTTGTCTCTGGCTGTTTCTCTCTCTTATGGTATTTTCTTTGCTTTTCTCTTCCTCTGGTTACAAGAGTACTAACATAGCAACCCTTTCCTGTGACCTAACGAAGATTGGGCACGTTGACGCGTCCATCGCCCCATCACGGAGCACCCTGGACCAGACATATATATAAGTTCAAGTAAGTAAGTTCAAGTCAATCAATATTGTTGGAAAAAGTAGCCTATCAAACTGAGTCAAAAGGCTTATAAAACATGCAGGACAAAAAAGTTAAATTTAATTTTTTCACTAAACTGGTTCAAGGATCTATAGAGCTTATATATAACAGCTAATTGAACAAAATTGTTTATGCATTTATATAAAATAATTAAAATATATTACTAGTTTGAGTATAAATCTAAATTTATTAATTTAGTTTATATTGTTTTGCATATAATTCCACGGTATCTTCACACTGAGGTCTTGTAGTAATATTAAAAAAAGTATAGGCAAGAACAAAAGTTCTGTAGGTAATACATTGTACAAGTATTTAACTCCACGTTTGTCAAGGTAAATGGTTCATTAAGATTTCATCAAAATTATTTCTCCCTCAGGTGAAGTATATTGGCAAGGATGAACAAGATTTGCTGGCCATTTTACCATCCAAATAACTCTTCCTTATATCTTGCCTTGCAAGAACATTGGACGCAATGCATCCTTTGGATGTATACGAGGTACAGTCAAAAAGTTCCCGGAATGAATTTTTGTAGACATTTAGCGTGATTTTTTCTTTAATTAATATAAACAAAGAACTATTTTCTTTTGTATTTTCTAAGGACCTAATAATCACCAACTTTCAACCTAAAGTAACTATTATCATGTTAACATGAATAACATTGACAATAAATTATTTCTAGTACTAGTTTTTTAGCTAGTTGGTCCATTTTCTTCTTTAGAGCCTAAAACTCTTTCTGTAAATTTAACGTCATACAGCTTAAAAAAAGTTATAACATTTTACGCCACGATTATAAAACTTATTCAAACAGTATCTAAAGTATTGCCACGGACTTATCAAATACGTAGGTAACAGTCGGTCCACTCCAGTAGTGGATGGAGCTACGCCTTCTTGCCACGTAACTCTGCCTCCTGATTCAATATCCTTATATCCATTACGATTTGTTTACATCACTTTTATATCACTTATCTATTTAACGTTTCTCTTATAACGGCTAATATTTTTTTATTTTCTCTAAAATAATATGTGTGAGAGATTCGTCATAAATGGTTATCCTCCTCGAAAATTCTATCACATCAATGGTAAGAATATGATTTGGAACGTATTGTTTATATTTAACTTAGGCGTGCTTTGTCATCTGAGAATTTTCACATTTTTTAAATTCTACAAAAACAAATAAATATAATTTGATGTAACATAACGTACATAGCAGATAAAAATATTCAACAAAATAAAATATTTTTATAATTTTTATCAGTATTACTCGCAAAGAAAACCTGAGTATCAATAACTTGCAATACGTTTAGCTTAGAAAAAAGTATTTATATTTTGAACTAAGAGTTACCCAATAAATTATCTTCATTTAAAACTTTGCGATTAAAGTATCGGATGTATTGATTTATGATATTGGAATGAAAATCCTTTGACAGTAGCCTACCCCATATGAAAAAGACAGTTCAGGCCTGATCAGATCTGATTCAGTTTAAGT
Source organism: Flexamia atlantica (assembly GCA_035578135.1). Taxonomy (NCBI): domain Eukaryota; kingdom Metazoa; phylum Arthropoda; class Insecta; order Hemiptera; family Cicadellidae; genus Flexamia; species Flexamia atlantica. Next base: position 7,479,642 of record JAQJVK010000013.1, read on the forward strand.
CAGGATCAATCAGCAAATGTCAGATCTGATCAGTCCTGAAGTCAGGAGTTTGGTATCTGAATCAGCCTGATTCAGGCCTGAATTTGGATCCTATGTGTCTGATTAGAAATGAAGGTTCCTGAAGTCAGGAGTTTAGAATCTGAATCAGCCTGAATCAGGCCTGAATTCAGGGCCTCTGTGTCTGATCATAACTGATTGTACCTGAATCAGGAGTGTTGAGTTCAGAATTTATTTGGATTCAGGATATATCATAATATGGTCTAACATCATGGTAAACTATCATAAAGATATTCCTGTACAGTACCAATGTATTGTCGATTTACTAGAATTGTACTGCTGAAGTAATACAATTTTGTAATTTTTTTAAGAGATTTTAAGATGTATAATATGATATATTTTAAAATAGCTTAGTATGATAAAATGATTATTGCGCCCGAAAAATTTTCATACAGAAATAACAGAATGACGATAAACAAATATATGTCAATTGGTCTCTCAAAATATTTATCTAAGGAATAAAGAGGGTTTATGAGGCGTTATAAAAGTTGAAATAATTAAGTGAAGAAAATTATAGTTTTTTGACAAAATTGCTGGTATGCATCTAAAACTCAGTAAAACTGAAAAAATGTAAATCTAGCTGACAAATGTATGTGGATCCACCCCTGAGCACTCGCAGCGAAGCGACGGTGCCTGGGCGTCTTTGCCCAGGAAATTAAAGCACCTTCCCGCATAACAGGTTGTTTTTCGGCAAAGTTGCCATCGGTTTGAAAAAGAAACTTTGTACTAGCAAATTTGACATTCATTTGCCGTAGGTCTGATAAAGCAACTTTTCACTGGCAAATTTGTCACACATTTGCAGTTCTTTGTCTAGGTAAAGCTGTTTCCTGATAGTTATGACAACTTTGCGGCAACTTAAAATGAGTTTGCCATTTCTCATGTCCACCGTAGGTTATGTTCACATAGAAAAATAATAATAATTATAATATTTTGGTTGGAACCATTGGATTCAGCTATAAAACAAATAATGTAGTTCCTTGAATCGTTGCTCTAAGTCCATTAGTTACTGAGATACTGAAAGTGGTAAACACATTACGTTGCCTCAATATTAATCTTAAGGGAAATAAGACAAATTCTATATCTCACTTATTTCTCTACATAGTAAAACGTGGTTTTTTGGCTTCATCTCGATGAGATTTAATGTCAAAATCAAGTCAAATCTCGCTATGTTCGATTGAACTATTCTTTTCCATTAGAAATTAGCTGCTGAGTATGCAGGTTTGCTGCAACGGGGGTATTTCACTTTCACGTTACTTTAAAATTCCACGTACACTTACCACATAACTCTTTTATTAAATAACTCATTGCATAGAGCTTAATTCCTTTACATCCATTTGAGTAGAATAGAATAATATTTGAAAAATTAGACGTGGTAAATTTTAGATAAATATTTTCTGTCATTACACTTTTTAAAATAGTTGTTTACTGAACAAAATATAATTATAGTGTGATTGGGGAAAAAAGTGATTGGAGGCACCTTATAACTCGTTCTCAGTCCTCAAAAGTCATCTCTGCACTGTATTTGGATCCTAATGTTTACCACCAAAGCAGTAGTTAAAATGACATTTTGCCCTGTGGCGAATATCAGCAGGTTTGGTGGTGTAGTGGATAAAGGCTCCGCTTACGAAGGTTAGGGTCCCGGGTTCAAATCCCAACATAGGTCAATCGAATTTACATAGTGGTAAAGTGTATAGAAACCATGTAGAAATGCATTCCCTCAATTGGATTTCTTTTATTACAATTTTTGGATTTTTTACATATTTATAAATACAACTTTACAGATCGGACATCAGGAATAAGTTCAGGTCTGATCAGGAAGGTTCAGACCTGACATCAGGAATTGGAACATTTTCCATTCAGTCCTAAATCAGGGGTGATCAGAACTATTCAGAATTTAATGGATTCTGATATCAGGGGCCCTACTTTTGAAATGGGTGAGTTGGCGGTTGAGTGAGTCACTCATCCCTCATGTTATTGGTTTTTAATCATAAAATTAATTCACAGATAAAAATAAAAATATTCCTATCTAACTTTATGAATTCAGCCCTACAATATCTGTGAATATCATTTCAATAGGCACTTTTTCTTAAAAATTCATAATTTTAATACAGACATAATATACATTGAGTATTTCACCAATCCGACCATTGTTACTCACCAAGCAATAGGCTGTTTAGTAAAAACGGGTGAGTTGACAGGAAACAAGCTTCTTCTTCTTCCCTTTTGGAGGAAGTGATAATAGTAAACATAGAAAGCCTTTCCAATTAGGTTATGTTTACTTTTCAATACTAAATATTTAAATGTGTTCGGATAGCCTTCGGTAGCCTTAACTATTTGTAAAATGCTTTATAACTAAATTTACCTATAAATATACCAAGATAGTCTAGTTAAAGCCACGAAAAATGAGGCAATTCCTTAAATTGGTCAATATTTACATTTGGCTTTCTAGTTTGACAGATGCATAGTTTGAAAACTTTGACATCCCACGTGGTGGTTTAAACAATGCTACCATCAGCTGGCAGGTGACTTGACGAGTAACTCATTACTCAACTCTCAACCGTTTCAAATTAGGGCCCCAGAACTGAATGGAAAATGTTCAATTTCCTGATTTCAGGTCTGATCCTTTTTTGTTCAGACCTGAACTAAAATTTTCATGTGGGACTGTAAACGATATTAATTAAAACTCTGTGGCTCCTACATTTCATTGTGAATACAGCTTTCATCTACTGGAAATATCCTTCAGGATAGGGGGTAAATCCTTTAGGATATTTATCCTTTATGGTAAATGCAACCTTTAGGATCATATCACGTATTGCTTTCAGGAAACTTAAAGGTTTTCAACTACCAGCTATTATCTATATGCCTCAGTTTTTTTATTTGTTAGCCACTTTTTTATTGTACAATATCTAAATTATTTTGGTCACACATCATGGTTTATTGTTTTAATAATAGTACTATTGACAATATAAAATGTTATTATAAATGTAATTTTTTTGCATTGGCATTTATTTTTAATGTCAGCAGGGTAAAGGATCAACAAGTTATTAAAAACTTAAAATAAACTATGTAAATTATTATGTATTTAGGATCGAAATTAAAGCAAGCTCAACGGGTTTTTGAAGGTAGTATTAGTGCATGTAAAATGATTTCCATAAACATCTGAGGTCAAATAAATGCTATGACGGTACAACCTGGTCCTTTTCAGCCCCCGAGCACGTATTGCCGCATTTCACTGCTCACGTGACCCACACCATAATATAGACCACAAAATGGACACGCCCCCCCACGCCAATACTCCGTACTCAAGAAGCGACTGCACATAGGCATAGTACACACTCCTGCAATGGTCATCAGACAGCACACGACCAAGCTGCGAGAACGCGTAGAACATTCTTCTTAATCTTACCTTAATGCTTTGGATGTGTGGTATTCAGCTTAATTTGTGATCAATAATTACTCCAAGATATTTGTATTGAGCCACTCGTTCAATTGCCTCGCAGCCGCAGTCCGCCGACTGCAGACCACCACAGGAGTGTAACCTTAACGTCCTCGGACCTGGATCGTTATCGCCCCTAAGATAAATCGGCAAACATTTTGTCCTGGTTATATTTAGTGAAAGAACGTTATGGTCAAACCGATTCTTCATTTTTACCAGATCCGAGGACGCCTGGTCATATGCATCATCCCATGTAGGGCCACTCGTAACCAGAGCTGTGTCGTCTGCAAACAAAAAAAGTTTGCCTTTGATGTTTAATTTTGAAATGTTGTTGATGTATATAATGAAAAGAAGGGGTCCTAATGTGCTACCTTGGACAACGCCATAGTTTACTTTATTTTCGCTAGTAATACCGTTAATAAAAACAAATTGTGATCTTCTGTCAAAATAATTAGAAAATAATTTTAAAGATGTTTCATTTAATCCGATTAAACGTAGCTTATCTAATAAAATTTGTCGGTCTATTGAGTCAAAGGCTTTAGCTAAATCTAAAAAAGTAATCATGGTTTTGTTCTTATTGCCGATTTTCTTTGAAATTACTTTTGTTATGTCAAAAAGCGCATTAGATGTATTTTTCCCTCTACAAAAGCCATACTGAATATCTGATATAATTTTTTAATTTTCACTGTAATTAGTCAGCTGTAATTTTATACATTTCTCTAGTATCTTATCTATCGTGGATAACAACGAAATAGGTCTGAAATTATGAAGGATTGATTTTGGTCCTGATTTATAAATTGGAATTATTTTGGCAATTTTGAAAGCATCTGGGAATTCCCCAGTTCGGATACATAAATTTATAAGATGCAGAATGGGCGGGTGTAAAGAGAGATTTTCTTTTACGACTCTAGCCGGTATTGCATCCCATCCTGGAGCTGAACCACCTTTAATACTATTTATAACTTTGGTTAATTGTGAAGCGTCGACCGGCTCTAGAGTGAAAACGGAGTCCGTGGCGTAGGCAGCATCATCTACCTCTGGCGGCCCCGTAGGGCTGATGTTTTGAGCAAGCTGGGATCCTACAGAGGAAAAGTATAAATTGAATTGTTCACAAATGTTTTTCACTCGTGATTAGGTGAAAGCGTCTCCACCGTCACAGAAAGCTTCGACTGGGAATCGCTCCTTGCCCATAGGCCGGCCTGCAACTTCATTTATCACGCTCCAGAATTTCCGTGGGTCGCCTGATGCGTCTTGAATTTTGTTTTTGTAATAAGTGTATTTACAGCGTTTGATTAATGAGTGTAGTACGTTTCGGTAGTTTGTGAATTGATTTTTTAAACGTGGTTTAAAAGGCTCCTTTTTCATCTGTTTGTGAAGTTTGTAGCGTTTCCTAATTGAGTTAATGAGACCAGACGTGATCAATGGCTTGATGTTTCTGTTTTTGGAACTTAATTTGATTTTGGACGAGGTTTTATTTATTATTTCACTAATTTTTTCTGTGATTTTTTTAGTGCAAAAATTTATGTCATTGCTATTTAGTACTTCCCTCCAATCTGTATTTGATAAATACTGTGAAACCTTCTGCCAATTAGTTTTATTAAAAAATTCATTATTTTCTTTGATGATGCGATTTGACTCAATTTTAGATATTTGTAGAGCTATAGTGTAATGATCGGTAATGGCTGTTTGAATTACCGCTGATATTGATTTTAATCCACTTTTTAATTTAGTAAAACAATGATGTATACAGGTGTTGCTTTCGGGTCTTGTTACATCATTGATACAGGAGATAAATCCAGCTTCACACATGACGTCGAGGTATCGCTTCTTGCGTATTTTGATTAACTGACAAAATGTCACAATTTATATCTCCGACAAATAAGCGTACTCCACGAAAGTCACGGCTTGAATAAAAATTATCCAAAATTCCGTCTATAAAAACTTACATATTCGAGCTAGGGCGTCGGTATACGGCCAATATTTCATAAGAGTTCCCGGCCCAGTCAAAGGTAAGCGAAAAGGCTGTGGCTACACCGCCGAGAGTCAGCTGGGTGCAGGACGCCCAGCAGGTGGTAGGGTGTTATCGAGGTAAACTACCACTCCGTCGTTTTGGTTCAGATTGTTGTAGGAACGCAGTATTTGTAGCCTGGTAAACTATATAAATCACTGTGGTCGTGTAACCAAGACTCTGTCAATAAAATACAGTTTAATTTAAGCTCAGAAGCTTGTAAAAACACTTGAAACTCGTCGAAATTTTTGTTGTAGCTTCGAACATTCTGGTGTAACAAGGTAAGAATTTTACAATCAGAGTTACTTTTAAACATATCATTAGCATTCGCAATATCCCCACAAACCAAAAATGTGTTACCAGTAAAACAATCATCATCTAGGTTACATTCTTTTAACATCCATCCTAAATTTAATGTAAACTGAAGTAATAGAAATTTACAAAAAAACTACTGCACGGATATATCTGCCGCCCAGCCCACTATCCTTTATGTTAGAAGTTGAGTGTTTAATGTTTTAAGTACCTTTGGAAAAAAAACTTGTAAGCTATTGATATTAACCAATGAATTGTTGTACTTCTTTAGGTTCAGACAAAATAAATGTGAATAGGCCCTAGTTTCAAAACTGCAGGTTATAATTGAAAAGTAGCCTACTTTAAGTTCTCATAGATCTTTCCGCACTGATTTTTATCTTATGTCTTGTTTTGAAATTTTTGCCTATTGAGTAAATAATCTTTTGGCTTCAGTGAGAATAGTATTTGCCTGTTTTATTGTGTTTAAGTATGGATACCTTTTACCCTTAATTGCTGTAAGCTTGGTTGTGCTGCAAAGAGAGAATTAAAACGAATCGGATTTAGTAGAAGACCATTGTTGAAAACCAATACAATGTATAAAACAATTAAAGATCATATAAAAGGAAAATGATGTTGAATTAAGGTCTCTGACTGGTGTGTTTTTCACATGCTAAGCCTATAAAAAAATTAATTGTACTAAATTAATGATATATGATACAGCCTATAAGTTATTTGTATTAGCGTAATAAATTAGGGTAATTCAAGGTGCATGGGAGAAAATAGCTTTGGATTGAGTCATCTTCTGGGCTTTGCTGTGCTTTAGAATTGCTGTGAAACCTTGCAAGTGTGTAGTTTAAAGTTAATTTTTTTATGTCAAGTAATAAACATTTTTGAAACAGGAAAAAAGTATAAATTTCAAGTAGTTGGAAAATTCAAGCATTTGTACTTTTTAGAACATTGACTGAGAATCCCCAGATTAACTGAGAACTGCCCAAGGCGTTGAGAAAAATCTAAAACAATCTGCTAATGCGTGAATATTTCTCGCAATTTTAGAACCGCCGCAACATGGGAAACAATTGAAACGTTAAAGGGACAAATATAAAAGTAAATCGTACCAATATTGGCTGTCATCCGGTTAGTGCACCCGGTATGTTGCAGAAAATTTGAGATAAATAATCCTTTTATGGCATGAAAAACAATCCCGAAGAGACATATTGTCTATTAAATTAGAGAAAGAGATCACAAGTGAGGTATTGCGAGGCTTAAAAGCTAAACGAAAGTGAAGAAGTTGAGATTTGAGCAGAGTAAACCACACGCCGGCGCGGCGCCCGCGGCCAGAGCAGCACTCACATCGCCTGTTGGGCGCCGTCACCGCAAAACTTCAGCTTTCGATAGCTTCGCCTATAGAATACGACTGCCAGCAAAATAGTTCTGTTAATTAATTTTTTTTTGTAAAAGAGGGTGGCGGCCTCTTTTTACCTTGCATTTGCCCCCCCCCCCCCACATGGGCCTCAGGCCTGTGCGTGGAAGTTAATTCTTCTGTAGATTGTATAGTTGATTTTCTTACCATTCTTCGAATGCTACTTTATCGCATTTTTATTTTTTTTAGATGACTTGAAAACTTATACCATTGATTATATATATTCTAAATAGATGCAAAACCTAATGGCGATTCATGTGAGCAAAGACGCTAGAGCTACCTGGTGAGAGCGGTCAGAAAACCTAGGTCGGTAAACAGTATTGTGCTGCTTGTCGCCAGTGAGCGATTGTTGAATTAGACAGAATAAATAATACCCTTATCGCCAAAAATAATGTGCTCGACTCATCTCAAATATTTCTACTTATAAACAGAAGATGGATACGCGGTTTATTTTTAAAAACCGCAGTAGGAACTTAGATATGGTACAGTTAAATTCTAAGTTCTCAGTAACTACCTGATATTATAATTTAGCTACACCCTGGCTGAATACATTGTTTACTGATGGCGCCATCTATTGAGGACTGTCATAACTACGTCAAAACTTTGCGTCTATTCTTGTCCATTGGGCTAGCAGTCTACTACATGTGTATTGTCAATGCTTATACCTTTCTTACGCAGCGCTTAGAGTTCACTCGTTAAGCACACGAACTAAGGAAAGAATAAATAAATTGACAAGCCTTCGTGATATTAGTATAATACATCAGTTCGGCCCGATGAAGGATAATATAGACCTTGGATCAATAAAAGAGATTAACGGATGTAACGGAAGATGAGAACTAACGCGTCTCTGTGACTACAACCTACACAACTACATACCCATGTAGCAGTCTGCTCCTAGCCCGTGTTGTTGGACGGAGCGGGCGGATCACGTCGGAAACAGAACATATCGCATCCGATCGGCGAGCTGCGAGCGATAAAGCCTCCACCGACGTCAAAGCGATATTATCTGCAAATGCGCCAATCCTCCCGATGAATCTGTGCTATTTGCTGATTCTAGGAAGCGAAACACCGTCCTTGTTTATATAAAAAATTGATATCGATTTATTTTTCATTCGATATATTTTTATCAAAGGTTTCGGTGCAGGGTTTCTTACAGGGAGTCATATGAAATTCCCAACTTTCTTCCCGTCTTTCCCACATTTGGAAAAATTCTCAATCATTGAAAGCAGCCTTTTTGTCTCATATAACAAATTTTAAAACTATTTTTGTAAATTAGAAAATTATTCTATGGCTACATTACTGTTCGATTTAGTTTGTTAGGTCAATTTCTATATCGATAATTGTTTATCAATGTATTATGTGTTAATACAGTTTCATATTCAGATGTTTCACGATTGTATTCAGAATAAATAGTAAATACATTCATTTGTCGTGGCTAAATACAAAACCTCAAAGTTTCAACCTCAGTTTCCGTGGCTTAAAGTTCAAAGTGTCCCTCTGCGAAGGGAGTGATAATAGGGAATGTCATGGTGCCTATCTGACGATAAAGTTCTTTCAGTGCTTCATGGCCCCGACCCTTTGAGAGGGAGGGCATCGGACAGTTAATAACAAAATCAATGAATACAGAAACTATCTGTATAGCGTCTGTATTCACTGACTAAACTCAGTCTAGGACGGAGGGAAACATCATTCTCTCCTTGTTTCATTTAATTTAATTTAGTCGTTTTCATTCCAGTCACAGTCATCACCGTTTTTTATTCAATCTCATTTCAAAATACGGTCCACTTTATAACTCGCATTTTTAAAGTTCATTAAATAAAAGTTTGTTGTTCGACCATGAGCTAGTTTTTATTTTTAATTCCAAAACCTTGACGCCACAGACCACGCGTCGCAACAACTGCGATCGAGAGATTTAACGTTATGCCAAAAGATGTATCGGCTGCAACGTTATAATAAAATTTGCTAGTCACAGAGAGAACGAGATTATTGCTGGCCGGGGTGAAAACGACAAATTTTACGGCAGTGATAAAACCGAAATATTTTCCTGTCAGGATTCGGTTGAGATATATAGGTCTACTCACACGAACGAGGCTTGTCTGCCGATATTTGCTTTGCCGGCTGCAACAACGACAGCAACGACGAAAACAACTATTTCATTTTGTTCCCTCGCAAAATTAGAATTCCCAAGCCAAAGGCAGACATTCATTTCTTTTTCCCGACAGTTCCCGGTCTTACAAAATCCCCGAACCTCCTGGTGGTAGACAAACTACTTCAAAGATTAATTTTATTTCGAAACATGACAATTTGAATTGTTATTCTTACTACAGTATATCATTGTAACTGTCTTTTCAAACTAGAAAAATGGATTTATTGCTCACGACACGAGTAAAGATAAATCAATTAGGCCTACATAATAAATCTACCATGCTAATTGTTTTAGAGTTCGGTGAAAATTCGGCGTATTAAAACATTAAAAACCACGAGGTCAAAATGAAGCACTTTTTAATTCATCAGAATCACTATCCATTTCTATTAATTTCTTTTGCCACGTTCTCTTGTAAGATTTACTGGGTTGCGTGGAAAGATTTATTGCGACAAAGTAGGCCCCGCCTGAGGTTCCCGGGCTGGTGTCCGAGAGATGGAGGGTTTATTAGGGAGCAACTCAGTGTGAAACCCCTCAATCCATAGTCAAATTTAAGGTGTTGTATATTTATAATTAATTGTTTTCTATCAGATGTTTTCTGTTGATATGTTTTTGTTTTTATAAAGATGTATATAAAGTAGAGTGAATAGGAATGTTTTCCTAAAAATGATTTTTATTTAAAATAAGTGAAAACTACTTTAATATGGCGACGACCTGTACGAATCCACATAGTATTGATCTGAAAGGATTATTCTGCACATAATATTGTCAGATAAGCGAATAGTATTATGGAATTTATATTTTCAATTTTATAAAAATTGTAAACAAACAGCAATGTCTGTAACGGGGAAGTTTAATGAATTTGCAGACGACTTGAAAGATTTTAATAGTTATTTAGAGCGATTTGATATCTATTGTAGAGCTAATTCAATTAAAGATACTGCTAGAGTACCTCTATTTTTAACTGTTATTGGTCCTAAGACGTACGGTGTCCTTAAAAATCTTTTAACACCTGAAATACCAGCAGAAAAAGGTTATGATGATTTGTGAGAATTCTCAAAACTCATTTTAGCCCGATCAAGTCAGTAATAGCTGAAATATATAGGTTTCACAAAAGATTCCAAAAAGAGGAAGCGCCATTAGCTCAATATGCGGTAGAAATACAACTTATTTCTGCAAGCTGTAATTTTGGTACTTTCATGGATGAAGGGATTAGGGACCGTTTTGTAAGTGGTATTAGGGATGAAGACATTCAACAAAGACTAATAGTCGAACAAGATGAATAATGTTCAAAGATTTTTCAATTAGCATGTAATTTAGAAGCTGCTAAAACTGAAACACGTAATTTTCTCTCCCAGCAAGAGGTAGGAGATATAAATTTACTTAAAAATAAGTTTAAGTCAAGTCAAAACTATGATAAAAGTAAATCAAGTAAATCAAGTAAATCTAAGTCCAATATAGTCATGTCTCCAAGTAATAAGGTAGGATATTCCAATAAAGGTAATAATGTATGTTACCGATGTGGTAAGTAAGGACACTCAAGCAACTCTTGTTTCCACAAAAATGCTAAATGCTTCTCTTGTGATAAACTCGGTCATGTATCTTCTGTTTGTAAAAGAAACCGTAATAAGTCAAATGTAATACAAATCAATAGTAAGCGTCAAGTTAACATAATTGAGGACACTGATGAGTGTAATGATTTAAATTCACTTTTTGAAATGGATGAAATGTCAATCAGTTCCATTAATAGTTATAAAGTCAATCTGGTTGTGGAAGATCAAACATTGAGTATGGTTATAGACCCAAGAGCTGTATATTCTGTGATACCTTAACAGGTATATCACAGTAAGTTCAAGCATATTCCACTAAGTCCTTCTCATTTAATGTTGAGGTCTTATACTGGACATGAGTTAAAGCTTTTAGGTGAAATACAAGTAAATGTATAATACCGTAATCAAAATTTGAATCTACCATTAATTGTAGTGGGTGGGACAAGTCAACAACAACCCAATTTATTAGGTAGAAATTGGCTTGAAAAATTGAAACTCGATTGGACCTCAATTTTTCAAATCGGAGAAGAATCAGGAACTCAGGTAATTAAAGTAGATAATCTTAAGCATACTAATCTGGAAAAGAAATTGAAAAGTAAATATAATAATGTATTTGAGGGAACAGTAGGAACAATCAAAGGGATTACCACTGAAGTAATTAATGATGAAGATGTCACACCAAGTTTTGTAAGGCACGTCCAGTTCCTTATGCTTTAAGGGATGCAGTTGAAAAGGAACTTGATAATTTAGTTAAGTCAGACATTATCTATCCAGTAACAAATTCTGAATGGGCCACACCTCTTGTTTTTGTCCCTAAAGAAGATGGTGAATCTGTGAGATTGTGTGGTGATGTTAAGGTCACGATTAACCGTGCTATCTAAAATGAACATTATAGCCTTCCAACATCCGAAGATATTTTTGTTAATCTTTCAGGCGGGAAAATATTTTCTAAGGTTGATCTTAAAAGTGCTTACCTACAACTTGGCGTTAGTGAAAATTCGCAACCTTTACTAACTATTAACAGTCATAAAGGACTTTTTAGATTTAAGAAATTACCATTTGGCATTAAGAGTACACTTTTTCAATTTAAAGCTGCCATGGATCAAATTTTACATGGTTTGAAGGACACATATTGTTTTCTAGATGACGTTTTGGTAGTTGTTTTTTCTTTAGAAGATGCGTTAAATAAAACTGAAGCTCTCTTAAAGACACTTTTTGAATATGGTGTTATAGCTAATGCACAGAAAAGTGAGTTATTACGTGAAAGCCTAATCTATATGGGCCATCGTATCGATTCAGAGGGTATTCACCCAACAGATCAGTTAGTTAAAGCTATTATAGATGCTTGAATTCCTGAAGATGTAGGACAATTAAGAACCTATTTAGGACTTTTAAATTTTTACTGTAGATTTTTACCAAACCTTGCAACTGTTCTACATCCACTGCGCCAACTATTGCAAAAAGATGTTTCTTGGTTTTGGGACAAGGCATGTAATGAGGCTTTTGAAACAAGTAAACACCTTCTTATTCAAAGTCAAGTGTTAGTAACATATGATGCTAAGAAACCAATTGAAATTTCTTCCGATGCCAGCAGTTATGGTTTAGGTTGTGTTATGAATCATGTTATGGCTGACGGTACTCGTAGACCAGTAGCATTTGCTCCTTTAACAGCTTTATTTGGAGAGAGAAAATGGTACAGAGTTCATGCAGATTTTGCAGAAAAGAAGGGACAGAAATTCCTAATTTCGATTAAAAGTTTTTCCAAATGGGTGGAAGTCTTCCATATGCCCAACACTTCAGCCGAAACTACCATAGCAAAATTAAGAACATGTTTCTCAGCTTATGGAATTCCGAACAATTTTTTACATATGGAGGTCCACCATTTAGATCTGGGGAATTTGAAGGTTTTCTGACATCAAATGGAGTGAACCATATTTATACACCTCCATATCATCCAGCAAGTAATGGGCAAGTTGAGAACATGGTGGCGACTTTCAAAACATCTTTACTACGACAAGTTTTGCAAGACAAACTAAGAGGCCCTAAAAGAAGCATACAACACCGACTCGACTGTTTCCTATTTGCATATAGGAATACACCTCATTCCGTGACAGGGAAGACACCCGCAGAACTGTTCCTCATATTTAAACCCAGAACAAGACTCACACTCCTAAAACCCCTCTTAAGAGACTCAGTTGAAAATAAAAGGGAGAAAACCAAAGAAATCAGTGATCGAAACCGAGGATCTCCAAGACATTTTACAGAGGGAGAAGTGGTTATGGTGCAAAGCGTAAGATGAAGAATGTAAGTGGATGCCTGGGATGATCGTTAAATGTGTCAGTCCTGTTACCTACCTGGTAAATACAGGCGGACAGAAACGCATTGTTCCCGCGGATCGCCTGCAGAAACAAGCAAAGGTTGAGCCATCAACAAAACAATCGGCAAAACCAAATTTTACCGAACAAGCTGGTGGTTACCCCGAGGTTTTGAGGAGATCCAGTCTTAAGATAAAATATCCAACAACAATGAATTTATAAACTTTGGTGAGTTGAAAAGGAACATTTCCTATTGAAGAGGGGAAGAGTGTTGTATATTTATAATTAATTGTTTTCTATCAGATGTTTTCTGTTGATATGTTTTTGGTTTTATAAAGATGTAAATAAAGTAGTGAATTAGAATGTTTTCCTAAAAATTATTTTTATTTAAAATAAGTGAAATCTACTTTATAAGGAACTATTCTCAAATATACTATTAACCTTTAGTGAATGTTTTTTTTTTGTAAAGAAACTGTGAACACCTGGGATAGGTTTTATATCTTGAATTGGTTTTTTTTAGTTTTAGTTTTATTATTCCAAAACCTATTTGTTTTTTTTCTAGTTTCTAACTTTATCATACTACAAAAGCAGGTCAGAACAGATTTACGTAAAAAATATTCGAATCCTTCCGTCCTGTTTTTTCTAATCAGGTTTGTTTAGGTATGTACCAACACATCTAAGCGGCAAGAAATTTAACACGTTTAATAAAGAAAATTAATCCTTTGATCAAAGGATACCAACATATTCTTTGATCAAATATTAATATCTTAAAAGTGTATAGCAAAATTAATTGCAAGTTCTTCAGGGATCGATTGTTTGGGAAAAAACTAAATCATTAAATTTGCATTTGTACTTAATAGGCGAGGGTTTTTTTGAGATCAAGACTCCTCTTACAGTTCTAATAGTTCTTACAGTTCTGATTTTAATAGTTTAGGTGACGTAGAGAGAGCTTGGCGTAAATTTAAGCAGGAAATAAAATTTATGAAGGATAGATAAAGATAAGAGCCCTGAATGTTCTTTAAGTTTTTTATTCGTCCATAATAATTGTCGTTGGAGCGGAATCAAATGTCTAGGAACACCTGATATTTAAAACATTTATTTATCAGCGTACCATAAACAAAGCCCTAAAATCTGCTGATCAGTATGGAGGATCTACTCTATAAGTAAAATGTAATGGTATTGCTTGAAACATGTTACTTTTCCAAGTTAAAAAAATTACTAGATAAAAAACAAGAAAGCAATACTCAAACATGTTTCAAGAGAAGTGGTATCTTTTTAATCTATCTTAATTTATCCCACAAAATATATAATATAAATCAAAATAAACCTTTAATTACCGATAAGCACTATTAATGTACATCTCATTACTAACTACTGTACTGTAGATTAATACATATTGTCAATTATATCTGAGTTAAAACTAAAATTATTGCCACAAATAAGTCTGACATACAAATTAATCCAACGTCAGTGGTTTCCATTCCACATTCGGCGATGGTCGATGCAGCGGCTACCGTCCAGCGGCTACCGTCCAGCGGCTACCGTCCAGCGGCTACCGTCCAGCGGCTAACGTGAAGGATTGCCAGTCCGATAATCCCCGTTATATGGACTGTTCGCTCCAAAGCTCCACTTTTTTTTGGTCAATATTACTTGTTGCTCTACAACATTCTCTAATGTTTTATATAACTCTCGACAGAGTTCCACGTATAACATATACCGAATGGTTCGAATGACTCTCAGACTTGTTTATTCCAGTAAAGTTATTCAGTATTTGCAAAAACAATATTTCGCAGTATTGAGTATTTATCATAATCTTCAGCCTACGGTCTAGTCTTGCACTCTTGGCGCAGGGTTTGATGGGTTATAAGTGTTTTTCGAACCATTCCAACTTCCTCTGAGTATGTTTTACCAGTTTGAAGAATAATGGATTATAATTTAACACAGTTTTCTTGAAGGGCGATGCACCGATCACCCCTACTTTTTCTCTCTCTCTCAAATTTCAGGTGGATAATATATACCGTGGGGGCCCATATGACCGAATTTCATAAGACCGAATCCACTAAATATTACATTTGACCGAAAATAGAAGTGTTACAAATGACCGAAATGTCATATGACCGATTTTTTTGTTTATTTCATTTGACCGAAAACGTGACTTGTTTCATTTGACCGAAAACTTCTATACTTTATTTTATTTGACCGAAAATATGAACTATTACATTTGACCGAATCAGTATTTTGTTTCATTTGACCGAAATATTTTCTTATTTATTACATATAACAGAAAATGAGTTTATTACATTTTGACCGAATTTGGATTTATTACATTTGACCGAAAGTTTAACTTGTTACATATGACCGAATATGGATTTATTTCATTTGACCGAATTACTGTATTAAATAGCATGATAGAAGAGCTGACTTAAAAACTAAATATTGAAAAATACTCTACTTACGGGAGAATTTTTTAAATATTACATCTGACCGAAATAGGATTTATTACATTTGACCGAAAACACCGTTTCTTACATATGACCGAATAAGTGATTTGTTTCATTTCACCGAAAACTTCTATAGTTTATTACATTTAACCGAAAATGTCAATTATTACATTTGACCGAATTTGTGATGTGTTACATTTGACCGAAAATACCGTTTATTACACTTGGCCGAATCAGTACTTTATTTCATTTGACCGAAGTATTTACTACTTTGTTACATTCGACCGAAAATTGAATGTTTGTGGATACAACCTTGAAAATCCATGATTTTCACATGGCCAATTTTATGTCGACTGTTCCCGTGTCGGAACACTGAAAGAATAAATTTTGCGCCAGAAAACAAAACTAACAATGATGCATATTAAAAAAGCTTTAGAATAAAAGCTATGTTGTTGGTGTGACTATTTTGATATTTATTCAAACTAAAACAAATTATTCATAAAGAAGGCAGGACAACGTCTGTCGGGTCATCTAGTATGAAATATAAATGATTAATTAGGTCGATCAAATTTCAGATCGAAACATATTTTAAAAAGCTTTTCGTTTCTCGAGATGCAATGTGATAACTGGATTCACAAGTCATGTACGTCATAGGTTGTAATCACTGAATAAACACACATGTGTTAAACAGTCGCTAGAGTCACCGCTAGAAACATGACCTTGGTCGTTTTACAGTTTCATAACTTTTTAGTTTAAAATCAACCAAATAATTTCTAATAACATACGAGTTTCACCAATTTAAACTGTAATATTACCTTTTATAACCTTACATAACGTTATTTAAAGAAATACATTTATTATAAAACTAACTAATAAAAAAACTAAGCGCCAAAAATTAAATAAAAGTCCTGATAATCTTATGTAAAACATTCAATGATCAATGTATTAATGCCCTATGGGGTTCATTCATTCTCATAACTCGATAATAGCTTGAAAGTTTTTAATGTTTGAAGTGTCAAATCAAATGTATTTCGACATAGCCTAAATTTGCTTTATTTTTGGAACAGTTGCGCTATCTGTTGACTTTTGAACAAAACTGAATTCACTTTGTTTACAACTAAACTTATGTACATGATTTGAAAAAGTTCTAAATGTTATGCACAGATTGCAGCACTTATGATTTAAATACCGGGCAAAGCTGTGACATTTAAAAAAATGTAAACAAATCGTTAAGTCATCAAGAGACCACTAGTAGTAGTTGGTCTGCAGCCTCCAGCTTGTTCAAATCTTTTCCAATCATAGGGTACTTAATATGTAAATCTCCCATTGAGGCAATTTTTTTTACCTAATAGCCTAACAGGCTAGGATTAAATTAAATTATGTACATAGTTATGTACTATGTAAAAGGTTAAATTTAGTTTAGTTTTAGTACCTTATCTGTTTTATCATAAAATCAGTATATCAGTATCAGTATAACTGTTCTGCAATAATCTAATTCTTTGATCTATTATGTAAAAATCTTTTATATAAATCCATGAAAGTAAGCATATTTATTTCGGCAGCGGGAGTTTTCGTTTTTCCTGAGCGTGCTCCCAATTTTTTTGTTATTACAATTATGCCTGTTACAATGATTTGGCATTTCTACTAATTTGGCCTCTATAGTTTAAAGCATGAAGAGCATGCTGCCTTTGGTGGTTGAGTCTTGAGACTAAATCCCGGCAAGATTTAAAGAGAGACATACCGTAGTTTTTTAGTTACTGACAAACTGTGCTGCAATAATCTAATTCTTTGATCTATTATGTAAAAATGTTTAAATTATATAAATCCCTGAAAGTAAGTTATGATTATTTCATTTGCTACATATTTGTAATAAAATACCACTGACCTATCATTGTATATCCCAAACTACTTGACCTAGAACCTTGAAAATTTGCATGGATGTTCCTTTTAGTGAAGGCATCGGATGAGAAAGGATTTTCCAAAATTCCGAGTTTTAAGGGTTTTTTGACGGAGTTGAAGTTTTGAAATGTCTCCACACAAATGTAATGGACGATCTTTTGTTTACATATCCAATTTTATTCAGTCAAGCAGAGGGTGATTATGGCTTCACTAACAGATAGTTTGTTAAAGCTGATTTATAATTTATTTAATTTTTTCATGGTTTTATTATAGTTGTTTTGTCAGTTTTGTAGGTCGTACGCACTGAAATTACATTTTGCTTTGGTTTAACTTATCTTAAGCTTTTGTTCCTTATCTGTTTTTATCATAAAATGTGGCATTATCTTTATGTAGGAAGTGGGAGTTATATCCTACGTCTTTAATGTATCACAATCATGCTGTACAATGGTTTAGTGAATTCCTCTTTCATCTAATTCGACTGGATCTGCACAGAAAAAAACAGTTCTGCAATCTGTGGTTGATCTTTAAAATTATTATGACCGCCCATATGTTAAAGGTGTTAACTTAAATGGATCGAGTTTGAACCACTATAGATAGATAGCATCACTGTTATGAACATTAAGCCCCCTACTGTACGATACCATATTTGACAATTCTTAGAAGTATTGGCAAATCTGCGTAGAAATACCTTAAAATTTAATCATTTAACGTTAAAATCGGTCCAGCTATTGTAGAGTTTTGACCGTGAATAGAAAACCTACACTGTCTACTGTAATATAACTGTTTTTTAAACCTACATAACACCATAAAACAACCTTATAAACAGACCTCTACATTACATATTCCTCGATATAACCTTTTTTTATTGAGTCCCTTCAGATTCGTCATATCAAGGTTAGACTAAAATTTTAATCCTGAGCAAAGCTACAGGCAATCGAATATTGAATCATAAGAAAGTAATGTGGAATGGAAACAAGCCATAGTATGAAATTCGTCCAGACAAAACTAATATTCAAAGCTTAAAACCCAAATTACTCATAACTTTTAAGAAAACCACAAGTCTGACACCCATCAAGCCTTCACTTGAATGCAAGGTCTCGGTGAGAAAATCCCAGAAAAATTTTAAAACGGAACACCATTAGCTATTTTTTGAGATTATATATTTGTTGATCCAGGGAGGATACCGATAACTGGAAATATAATAGTCGAAGAATCAGTCAAAGCTGTAAATAATATTAGGCCTGATGAAATACTTGCGGATCCACCGAGTCGAGTGGAGTTCCCAGCAAACCTAAGAACACGGCATCCTCTGCTCGGTATTGGTAAGTTACAAAAATATGGAAGATGATAATGATCTGTGGTATTAATTTACTTCCAAAGCCATGCATGAGGTACAGTAGAACCTCACTTATTTGGAATTCAGGGACCAGCCGATTTTTCAAACTATAGGAAGTTTGAAATACTGAGGGTTTGAATTAATTATAATAGAGGCTACTGTGAACGAAATTAGAATTATGGAGGTCTATCTGTTTACAAGCATTTCCAACGTTACAAAGAAAACTCGCCAATGAATTCAGAGTACGAGATTGCACTAGTTCATGTTTCATCCAGTTTTGTTTTTTGTGCTGAATTCTAATTTCAAACGCTTACGGTGAGTAGTACTGCTGAGAGTATAGCACAAAATGAACTTGAACTTGACCTTTCACGTGATAGACCACGTGATCGGTGACGTCATCAAGATGGCGGCGTCCACGTGTGTTTTGGCGGGTATTTGACGTCATCAAGATGGCGGCGCCCACGAGAGCACGTGTTCTAACCTAACTTTTTCCGACCACGTGTGTTTTGGCGCGCTTTTTGAATTTTCCCGTTTTTTCTTCGGGCTGTTGACGTCATCAAGATGGCGGCGTCCATGTGAGCACGTGTTCTAACCTATCTATTTCCGACCATGTGTGTTTTGGCGCGCTTTTGGCGTCATGGCGGCGTCCATGTGAAGTCTGCCGCCTTTTCTCCCAGTGCTACCAACTTATGTGCATGTAGAGTGCAGTCTACAGCTATTATTACGTCACGTTTTGTGGTCACCCATGTAGCAAGACCATCTTCATTACTTTTTCTCACAGTGTTACCAATATACTGTCACACCCTGGGATATTTCTCCCACAGCACTACCAACTGTTCTGTACATTTGCGATTTTCCTCGCAGTGTTACCAATGTATGATAAATTGTCATACACCCTGGGAGTTTTCTCCCGTATGCTTAAATGTTTTCAACATATGATAATTTTATGTTACACCTTGGTCAGATACCTTTGCACCAAGATCTTCGTTTTTACCCAAAGTGAGCTCGTTTGATAACCCTTGTGATCACATGATACTTTTACCTTCTATAAACAGTATATAGGAATAGTGGTGATTGTGCGAATAAGAACGAGATTTGTTTGGTAATTACAATAAGGTATTTATTGAAAAAAAATAATTTCAAAATCATACAATTGTCAATGATTCTACTGTGAAATGCAAACATCATACTCACTGTAGAATTGAGTGGCACTTTGCAGGAGATATGGTCGGAGATGTCAGAGAGACTTGATGGTCAGAGAGCAACTGATGTGGGATTCTAGAGGCGCACGCCTTTTATACGGTCGTCCCACCACGAGAGATCAGCTCCACGCGGTGGGGTCGCCCGAGTTATCAGTAATGTGGTTGTTTGGACTTTAAAACGGTTGGAAATTTTGAAATCGATTACGTAATGCAGCTATTGTTACAGTTATTATAATAATTACTATACTATTATAGATCATAAATAAATTTTAAAATTTTAAAAAAATAAACGTCTCTGCCCCAGAGCTGTCCCCATACACACAGAACATACCCGGATCCTTATACTACATGTGTCGCAAAACACATGTCCGCAGGACATCAATGCGATTGTGGGTCTGCGGTCAAGACAGACCCTACAGAGGATCGGGGTATTGTCCGGTGGGTCAGGCTGATCAGATGTTGATGGGGTGTACCCAAGCACACCGTGGCGCTCAGCGAGCACAACCATCCTCTCGCTGGTCGCTCCAAGCGGTGTGCTTATCCGTCTGTACATCTCCGCCCATATCGCTGGAGCCAGGGCATATCGTTCTTCGTCGTCACACTCGACGAAGAAGTAGTTTAACATCCCCAATGCCCCGGCCAGTACCAGCATCCACCTGAGGAGGAGTTCTTCAACCTCAGAACACTGCCACGGTGGAAGATGTTCACTCTGAAACATTTAAAAAAATGAAGTAAAAATAATAACTCAAACACGTACGCACACACACACACACACACACACACACACACACACACACACACACACAAACACTCATACATACATACATACAGTTAATGGGTGATTGGGTGATATGTAAGCTTTGTTACTGACAAAGACCAGTCGATTCAATGCCAGGATTATTAATTAATAGCCCAATAATCAATGGCGGTTAGGTCCGGATTAGAACCTTCGCAAAATCTTTTCAGGACCTTGCTTAGGATCGATCCGGCGACCTTCGAGTTACGAAGCGAGCACGTTACCTCTGTGCTACCCAACCAATCACATACAAACACAAGTTTGCTCAAACTCACCTGCCGTAACTGATCCACATAACGCCGTTGACGATGTAATATGTTCGATAGAGGCCCCAGTGAACCATCAGGACAAATGCGTTGCGCGCATATTTGGCATACGCTCCACGAGCAGACGTTTTCCCTCGTCACAGGTTGTCGCCGCTCGGGGGAACGCTGAGGGTCGAGGGCCGCTACGTACACATCATCCTAAAAAAGAATAATGATCCTGCTGAGTCAATTGGAAACAGTGAGAGATTGGTAGAAATCACACGTTGAACACTGCTACAACTCACCAGAGAGGCAGAACGCTCAAATAGTCTACGACGAGACGGTGCTTTTGGAGCAGCAGGTCTGTGTGTGGAGGAGCTGCTCCGCGGAGTCGTGAAAGACACCGACCTCGCCTGATCTTGAGACTGCTCTAGAGTATTCTGGAAAATAAAACCAACTTTACTAAAATCAAACTACATAAATAGCGTTACACCGGTGATTATGACGAATTTTTTGAAAACAATTATATTTTATGAAATAGTTAAAGTAAGGGACCCACCGTGGGTTGTCTTTCAGCCGTCGACGCCTGCCTTCTGGAAGGTGGAAACTCAAATGGGTCGGGAGAGTCGGGAGGGCCGAAAAACTGCCTGCCAGCTGCACCTTGTGCTCCAGATGTTCCCGGCTGACCTTCGATCTGGGATGCATTCCTCGACTGGAAAAAGGGAGTAATTTGTATTATGGCATTGCGAAAGAGGTCGTGGAGTTATTTATCAGTCCCTAAAACCGAGCGCTTATGCTCACAAATACTAACCAAAGAGCGAATAATCCTAGCCGGAGACCCGTTGATAAACGTGCTGGTTGTTGATATCCCACCTTCCAGCATTCGGTCAAGCCGTCTCGATGCCTCCGCAGGTGTTAAATATGTCCCCTGTATCGGAAGAGAGGTCTGAAATAAAAAACAAAAAATTAGTATTTTAAACATACGGACAAAGACAATGTACCAACTACTTTGAAGTCTATACCTACATTTCCTGTCTGCAGGAGAGCTCCAGACTCCAAGAGGTAGGTTCTGGAGAAATTGGGCGCTCCCTGTTCCTCCGGTGACGACGAGAACATGTCAGGAGATTCATTCCTTGGTGTGACAGGCCGATTGGCCCCTGGCGTTCTCCTGACTTGCTCGTCCACTCTCGGAAGGACAAGGCGATTCCCACTCCTCCTCGGGGACGGCATAAGCTCCTCGTCCATCATTTCCATCATCTCCACTGCCAACACCAAATCTTCATCGGAGGACGCCGGTGAAAGCATTCTGTAGGGCTGAAACATATATATAGTTGTAAGATATAATTTAAAACGTATATACATATAACCACACGGATATCACACAAAGACATAAAATGTAACCTACAGGTCTGGCTGGAGGTGTAGCCCCAATACAGGCTAAGATAGCCACCGTTACGGTGAATGTTAGAGAAAACATCATCCCGCTGTTGCGATAAAGCGAAACTGACTGTGCTTTCAGTCAGCTCCTATTTATACAACGTGTCAATCACTATCCGCTGACCTATGTGACCTAGCCCCGCGCGCGCAGCACAGCAAACGAACAAATATTTTATTAGTTTTACATGTAGATCTACCAATATAATTGCTGTGGTAACTCTTTAAAAATGCTACCATACCAAAATTGATGTGACCCAAGTTTCCACACCACAGTAGACCGGTTAGGTCAAGCTATAAGGGTCTCGGCGCGTTCTTTTTGTTTACCCAGAGCTTCACCAGTAGTCCTAACCTCTGGGGGGCTTTAATCTTCGCCCTGTGATTGAGGCTACTCCTTGGAACAGTCCAGTGTGAATGAGAGACGCTAACCTATTTTCTTAAAATCTATGTGACCCTGGTTTCCACACCACAGTAGACCGGTTAGGTCAGGCTGTACAGGGTCCCGGCGCGTTCTTTTTGTTTACCCAGAGCTTCACCAGTAGTCCTAACCTCTGGGGTAAGGGGCCCCAACAACGCCCACTTACGGTGGTAGCCAAACCAAATGCCAAATCGCTACCTCCCTTCAGACTCTGTACAGTTATTACGATTATTTACAACCTCCTCGAGTCCGTTCAAGCCATCACGCGGGTGCCCTCAACCGAATGCCGAGCACCCCCGCCCCTTTACTAATCACCCTTAGAGGTATACTACTTACAATACTATTTAACGACCACTGAACGTCCGTTCAAGCCATCACGCGGGTGCCCTCAACCGAATGCCGAGCACCCCCGCCCCTTTACTAATCACATCCAGTGGTATACTATGTACAATTATTTACAACCTCCTCGAGTCCGTTCAAGCCATCACGCGGGTGCCCTCAACCGAATGCCGAGCAACCCCGCCCCTTTACTAATCACCCTTAGAGGTATACTACTTACACAACTATTTACACGGTCCTCTGAAAGTCCGTTCAAGCCATCACGGGCGAACCCTCAACTGAATGCCGAGCACTCCCGCCCCTTTACTAATCACTCACAGAGGCCCCATCGTTTTCTTCTAAATACCGGTGGTCAGTTAAAATTTACCGCTTACACTCTGATACAAAGCGATATTATCCCAATCCACCTTGTCTGAAAAGTCGTGAATAAACTGTTCAGAAAGAAACTGATATCTGCTCAGGACTTCCCAGGCTGACGTGTCAAAACTGGGAGCCATTTCCTTCAAGAACGATTCAGAAAACAGTTTCTTCCGTAAGATTTTAGCCCAGACAACACGATGAAGAAACATTCTAAGCATATCAATTGAAAAATCATAGTTATCAGACAGCAAATTCCAATCCAAGTACCGACTGAATTTCATAATGAAACTATCGGTCATAACTCCTTCAGGAGCCTTAAGCTCCCGGGACAGTAGTTGCCACGCCGTTTCCATCGCAAATGAGAACTTTTAATCCGTGTCTGGGGTTTTTATAGGTTATGCTGAAAGGACTTTGCACTGTACAGAGCACATTTACACACATCACTGTTTTTGTGCTGAGAATCTATTTTTGAAAATAATTTCCGCACGAGTTACATATTCATCCACCTCTATCTCTATATTTCCCCTCTTAAGTTCGTACTGTTTCACATCACTGGTTCCGAATCTGGTAAAAAGACACACTTCTATTGTATCAAACTGATCATAATGAATTACACAATCGAGAATGTGCTCTAGATCCTCAGTACCTATCAACGCTTTGCCTTTTTCTACATCGATCTGGAGTGTGTTTAACATTTTGCTAAAGTATCCGGTACGTATTCTATCGACAAACAAACTCGATTCAACATCCGGTACAAACCACGAATATCCATCCGGATACGTATGTTTTCTACAAACATTTACACGCGCAATTTTGTTCCGAACATAATTTCTACAGGCAGCAAAATTATGCTTGAGAACCTCAACTGCCGAAGCCATCTTGACGACTAACCGGGAATCACGTAGTTCACCTTCCTTTTCTTTACCTCAGGTTCCCCCTCTCCCTCTCCCGTCTCTTCTGCTTCTTCTTCTTCTTCCTCCTCTGTGTCACTATCTGTATAATCATCAGGAGGAATGGTCTTTTTAAGTTTTACAACTATGTGATCGAGATATTTCCTTTCGCATAAATCTATATCATTAAAATCAATGGCCGGACACATCTCGTCATCCCAATTGTCGTCTAACCAAAAGTCTTCATGGTCACACATTCCGCAAGCTGTGTACATTAAAACTGTCATTTTAGTAAACTTGGAAAGTGCGCGCGTTTTCTCTACAATTTCCGGTATTGTAAACCCACTTAATTCCATCGCCCCGCCATCGATGAATTCCATTTCTAGCCTATCAAATTTTCCATTAGAACGCACGTCTAACTTTAAAGGTTTCCCGTCAAATTCAATTTTCCGAACAATATTTCCCCTTCTCTTAAGATTTATAAAAATCCACCCGATATCGTCCCTCCACGGTCTTTTAGGATCAAGTTGGAAGTACTCCTCCTCGTCGTCAGAGCTAAAAGTAGACACATCGTCAGCGCACGGATCCATGTCTAAGACTGAACAGTGCTCCGGGCACCGGTGAATTTATTAACCCCCCACCTATGACTCTGTGATTACATGACCTTTTTCACCGAACCTGTGAGTAAAGTGTACACCAGGTGGGAATCGTGTAAAATGAGACAATACGCTGTGGTTTTATCGGGAATGGACTCTTTTGTCTCAAACTCTAACCTCACATCGACAGGTCCAGACTTGATTGTGTCGTTTTCTTTGGAACAGTCGATGACGTAAAGTGGTGTTGTACTTTTAAAAGTGTCCAAACTGACGCTTAGTGTGATCCACCTCTATTCCCCCAATCTCATATCGGATATCATCAAAAAGATATGCTATAGCATTATTGACTAGTGAGACGTCAGCATCACCCCCTGTTTTCTTCCCATTAATTTTTACTGTAATATGTAATGTGCTTTCAAACGGAGCGGTTATGATGTCCTGTTGACTGACGGCTATTCTAATTTCATCATTATTTTTAAATGTACACGACGCGTACGGTTTGTACGTGTGATACTCGTACCCCGTGACGGTGTTTTCGTACTCAACTGCGCTTTCTATGGTGAACATTTTTCACTTTGAATCCTAGTGACTCTAGAAATTTCATTTTGAACGATGTTAATTGTCCCGCTTCTTTCTGAATAATGAGCGGTGTTGTAACTGGCGATTCCCTAAATACCAGACCCATCCTGACGCTTCCTCAAGTGTAACCTCAATGATATTATTTCTTCTCTGAAGTTCACAGGCTCTCCGTTTTGATTGCTAAGCCGAACACTTATGTTACTTACTCGCTGAACGTTAACAGGCAAATAAATGATTGGATTGGGGATCACAACGATTTTATACCCCGGTTTGACAGCCAAATAAAACTCGTGTAAAATGTGTCCCTCCTCACCGTTATGATACGAACCGCGAGCAATATTACATTCTACACTGATTGAATTTACTTTGATTATATTAATGGTTTGCGAAGAAACATGTAACTTGTCTTTCAGATACGTCCGTTTCTCGAAACCCAACAAAGACGCTATTGTATTTTCCTTGTCAAAGTGGACATCCTCTGCACATTTAATCTCGGCCTTCAACGTATTATTGTTGGCTTTCAAACTAATAAGTACATGCTTTTTTATTTCTTCCTCTATGTCATCAATTTCGTACGACCCCTCGGGGATAGTTAGTTCTTTGCCGTCTCCATAGTAAAACTTATTATTTATATCCTTCTCGATGTTCGGAATCGAATTGTACGTGGTCAGACCGACTAGTCCTATTTCCCAGTCACCTTTACTGACGTCGAGCGGTGGGAAAACCTCGCAACTGATAGTGGGACCGGTTCCGCTAAGGGAAAACATTAGTTAGGAACTCTAGACACAAATGTCCGCAAATAACTGAATCAAAAATTTGTCGTCTGTTATAGTTATACTTGATTTCCACTGACGCCCCTAAATATCGTGTGATTTCTACAGGAGGACGGAGATTACCAAAACTGTCAAAATAAAAAACTTTATCTCCAAGTTTCATATAACATACCCAATTAGTACCGCTGCCACTATTTGAGTCCAAATTCACTATAGCCGATTCGTTCTTTCTTGGTTTGACGGGTAAAGTGTCTCGCATGAACACACCTCTAAAGTGAGGCACATTTAGCTTAGCGGCGTAGTAATCTAATTCATAATTGGTGAGCGGTTTTATCGGGATAGACGTTTTTTTTAGTTACTCTCTTTTTCTTTTTTCCACCTCCCCTTTTCGGATAAGGTCTCAAATATAATCCTCTACCTTTGGTGGGGGTTTTACGTTTAACACAGCTCCTCCGCCGCCGCCTCCGGCCCCCTCCAAATTTGGGTTTCGCCTTCATAGCTGTCGTAACTGTCCAAGCCGCGGCTCGTTCTCCTAAAGATGCGTCTCCTGCCTTGAATCGTTGCCAAGCCCTTTCTGCAAGCTCTCTATCAGCTTGTTGTCTTCGTCCCGAGTCTTTGAATTTCGAATACGCTATATCGTGAATTTTACACGCTTCGTCCAAAGGATTTACACCTTTATCACCTCTCGCTAAACGCTTTTTGAGCTTAGTTCCGGGTCCACAAAAATTATAACCAGGTATATGAAGTTCTACAGGTAGTAAATCAATAGCTTTATTAACCGCTGAACCGAAAATACCTCCTCCTTTCACAAGAGTTCTCTTTCGACTGTTTGATGTTGCTTTGCGCCTAACCATTTTATAAATGATTCATTCATCAAGCGTGATCATCATTAAATAGATCCTCCCAACTTGACTCTAACACCTTATTTTTACACTGTTCAGGAGGTATAGGCTGACTCCTACCTTTTTTATGAGTGGACTTGTATAAAAAGTACGCTAGATCACTTATGATTGTCTTGAGATATCTTTTGCTTACAGCGTCGTCCATCTCTTTAGGATTAGCGAGGTTCGTCACTCTACGGGACTTTGCATAATAGTTACCGTCTTTCGTTTTATGCAACGAATTCTCTTTGACATATTCAACGTTAGTAGCATCCAAATCGTCCATAGGCGATCCTACCATCAATAACCGACTTTTCGAAAAGTTAAAACCCTTGGTGGATTTAATCACCGTATTATTGTGCATGTATTTCTTGTTTACGGCATCTCCATCATCACGCGGTTTACTCACAATGGTCAGTCGAAGATGATTAAAATCCCACCCATTCGTACCATCGGTTCTGGTCAATGCATTATCAGTTAAATACTTTAGATTTACAGCGTCTCCGTCGGTTACGGGTGCGGCTAGATCTTGTAATCTGTATTGGTGAAAAGAATAACTTAAAGTGAAATCTAGTCTTTTAGGGATGCGGGAATCAACGTACCCTTTAGTTACGACCTCGCCCGCACTAATTGGATCGCCAGTATTAGCGATCCGTCTATTTTGTGCATCATAAAACTCATTGTTATCATTTAGTTTTAAACAAGAACCGGTATGTGTCTGCAGAGTTTTTAAATTAACACCGTCCGCTTCGGACAAGGGGTCTGAAACGTTGACTAATCTTTTATTCCCGATATCATAACTGCCGTCAGTTGTCAATTTAAACCCCTCACCTTTAGGTCCCCGTATCCTTTCTTTTGACGTGTGGCGACCAAACGTATCTATGGTCATACCAGTGTAACTATAACGACCGAACTTGTCTACGTTCATTTTAACAATGTCTGAAAACGTTTGTTTCCTACACCTTTTATAAATCCGCCTTCTTTCAACTCTTCGACGATGTTAAGTATCTCATTTGTATGAGAATTATTCCCTGTCTCGGCGGACATGACTAGTAAACGCAAACGGTCCACAAGCTCGTTAGGATCATCCCAGTGGACAATGTCGCGGGATTTTGTTGATTTCCAGTGCATTCCTGATCCTGTTTTATTAGGGACAGGGAATATTTTTATAATAACACCTCTGTACTTATAGGATGTATTTCTATTCACCGGACCGTCAGACGTATACCCTTTTTTGTGCGCGCTCGACTCGATTAAAAGAGATTTGTAAGAGTCTAAATCATCCTCATTGAACAGGTTTTCGTCAGGTGTTCTCATAGACAGTAATTCGTAAAGTCCTTCGGTCCCATCATATCGTTTATCACCGATCAGTATATCACCGTTCCTATCAAAATCTAGTATTTTATTACCAACCATTAAAGTATTTCCGTCCTCATACCTCGGACCGTACTTGTGATCGATTTTCGTAAATTTCCCTCCACGGTCTTTCATGAAAAGATCCATATAATGCCTAGTTAAAGGATGTTCAAAGTTTGTTCTAATAAACGTATTGCTTGACATTCTATGAGGCTCGGGTGATGGTGACGGTGATGGTGATGGTAATGGATCATTATTTTCTGGCGCATCGATAAACTTTTCCTCATTTTCACTCTCAACATCAGTTTCACTCAAACCCTCATCATCATTATCATCATCATCATCTTCATATTTTACTTCTTCTTTTTTCGGTACCATTAAAGACTCTTCCTTCGGAGAAATATTGGACTTTTTAAGCTCTTTAATTATCGGTTTGTATTTGGTTTCGAAAAATCGTTCAGTATCAGCAACACCGGTCTTAAAAGTGTTATATTTACGTCTAATAGCCTCTTTGAGTTTGGCTATGCGTAACGTGAGATGTTTCTTGTTTGACTTCATGATTTCTACTGCCCCTATGTTTGATCGTAAATTAATTTATGGAAGTTCTACCTGCCTGAAAAACATGGCACGTTCTTTGTGTGTTCGCAAATACTTGATAATGTCCAGCAACGAAACTCCAGTAGTGAAATTTAACCCGTGGTAATATTGTTTTTCCCGTTTGTCAAACCAGGGGATCACATACTTGCGAGTGAAGCTCTTAAATACCCATGCTCGTTTTACCTCTACCCCAGGTCTATGGTCATCAGGTCTCCACTGTGACACATGTGTGACGACATACTTGTCCTTTTCCACCGTTTTTTCCATGAATCTTCCCAATATCGCCATCGGTTTATCGAGATGTCTATTGTACATTAGATAAGAGTTTAGGAGCCAAACTTCGCAAGGATTAGTACCTGTAAAAGTCATCCACTGTTCAAACAGCTTTCTGTTCGTCACACTATATACACCGTTTCTGAAACTTATACCGAACTTTTCACACTGTGATCGCACTGTCGGCAGCGCTTCCCTGAGAAATTCCACAGTGTACAGGCCTTGACAATAGTTATTCACGGTGGCGAACGGTTTTCCCCGAGGTCCCTTCGGTGTACCGTCGGGAATCGGACCCCATGCAGTGTTATAACTAATATCTATGTAACATTTGAGCGATAAGGCCGTATTATAGATTTTTAACGGTGGTCTAATAGGTATGGTCCGCTCGGTTAGTACAATACATTTAGAGGCGTGAGGTATCTTACATCCGTATTCTAGCATTCTGATAACGATTTGAGCAAAATTTATACTACCGTGTTGATTACGTAACGGGAGTACATTACCAAATATGTCTGGGAAAGGTCTGAACCGAGAGATTAAGTTCTGAGGATCTCTTATCGTTGAATTATTCATGTCCTCGTGATAGATCACAAGCTCGAGAGGAATGTTTTTACATTGACATTTCTTCAGGAAACTTATCCATTCAACTCGGTTGTATGTCCGTTCACTTGATGAAATCATGAGCAATACTACGCGAGGCATCATAGGGGAGCTCTTCGGTGCTTTGTGCCTCCAACACCGTGTGTTAAAGGGATGGCCGTGTTTACCCTTGCGACTACAATAGTTTCCGCAGAATCTCTTTTTGTCCCTGTAATAAAACGTGCACAAATTCGACTTTACGTTATGCAGTCTCGCGTTAAACCCTCTTAGATCGTTGTAAGTGTAGATACGCATCTTTATAAGTCTTGAATGAAACTGTCTAGACCTGCACGGTACCTACCTTTATCAATATCACTATCTTTGTCTATGACGACAAAACCATGACTGTCTTTCCACGCCATACCGCATAACTGTTAAAATTTATCAAACGTCATATCTGTGTTGACATGGTCATAATATATATGGCGTAAGTTCATATCATCCTGTTTGAATACTATCAAAAAGTTACAGTTATCTCTGACCAATTGATTCGGGATACAGCTGTAGGTCTGACCCAAGTAAAATTTATCTATATCCTTGTGACGACCCATCGTGAAATAACTCCGTATATTGTCGTGTCTCTCACAAGCGATATCGTCAAATATCATGATTGAATCAGATTTAGCCTCACTAGGTGGTGGCACCTGTGAGTTGTCGTCAAACGCGAAATATCCTATCTCTTTGGGCATTGTTTTAGCTAGAAACCTATATTTCGGTTGATACAAAGATTTGGAAAATACGTAAACATTTTTAAACCTTAACCCGTTCGCATCGAAAAGTAAATTGAAAAGAACATTGGTTTTCCCACAGTTTGACGGTCCGCATATGATACAACGAATGGTGTTTGGAAGGAGAGGACTGTGTCTTTTCCGCGTCGTCATACCGGCGCCGACAAAGGAATCAAAGTTCTCTATGGGCAACCTAAACGAGTGTTTGATAATACGCATCTCGTATTACAATGATTGGTTTTCAAGAATGCATATTTATTTTATAGAGTCCTTGTGGACCCAAGTGTCGTGGGATTTATCAAAACCTAACCATCGAACGAGAACTCTGTCTCCATCACGTTTCAAGACCTTTTCGATCAGATAAACGTCACCGGTTTTAGACAGACTAAGTTCATGTTCATAGAATCCGCTTTAAGTGTTTCTCCTTTGTAATCTTGTAATATATATGTGACAGGTTTAGTCGGTTTGACAGCGTAAATTTTAAACACCTCATTCGTCCAATTCGGTAGATATCCCTTGGTGAACACCTTTTTATGTCTACTTATCCTCACACTATCGCCTACCTTATATCTAGGTTTGTAAGCGACTGTTTTTACCTTATCTAGTCTTGCCAGAATGTCTTTAACATGTTTCGGTTTAACGTCCTTAGGTTTCATTCCAATAGTCCTGTGTTTGGTATTATTGTAGGACTTTATGATATCCGGTAAAATTCTCAACCATTCGTGTGTGCCCTGTGCAGTGAACATTTTCCACATACGTGTCTTTAGTGTTCTATTAAATCTTTCCACGATACTAGCTTTGAGATCCAAATATGTGGAGTAATGATTTATCTTATACTTCCTTATTAATTTGCTCACATGTTTATTGAACCATTCCTTACCGTCGTCGGTCTGTAAATTTTTCATTTTGTGTTTGGCGAGTATAGGTTCTAACGCCTTAGCTACCTCCAACCCGGTTTTGTCCTTTAACGGAACCGCGAACGCAAATTTTGTTAAACAGTTTATCATAGTCATTATGTATCTGTAACCTTTGTTTAGTTTCGCATAAGGCTGGACCTCGACCAGATCCCCTTGGTAAAGGTCATGAACACCTTTAAGGGTAACCCTACGTCTGGGATAGTTCTTCCGAGCCTGCTTATGCAGCTCTTCAGCTATAGCTTTTCTCGTATCCATCATTATAATGAAGGGATTTAAAAACTTTTTTTATTTTAAACCCCGGGATTCTGCGGCCCCTCCACCGCCGCAGATGCGTGACGGCCTCCAAAAACAAACTAGTTGCCACCTCCGCCCCCCTGGTATTCTGTAGACGTTACCGTGGCTACTGTCGTGAACGATAACAGCTACATAATACCCATACAGCCCCTGCCTACGCTGTATGCTGTGGTGAGCTGCCTCACCTCCCTTCTGACCGTCTATTGGGTCAGGAATTCCGTGAGAGAGAGAGAGACACTACCGCCACCACCTCGAATCGCCTTTTTCACATTCAAACGGGTTATTCCAGGGAGGAGCTCAGGTGTAAAACTGAGCCCCTCAATGTACTAAACCCTTGGTCTCAACGGCTGTTCTAAGGAGCGATACAGGTGTAACGCTGAATCACTCAATTTACTTAGCCCACGCAGGGTTTTTAACTGTACCCTCTTCCGCCATCACTTGACCGTTCAAAGGAGTCACACAGGTGTAAAGCTGAGTCACTCAATCTATTAGGTTCTTGTGATACATGGTCGTTCTAAGGAGTCACACAGGTTTGAAGCTGAGTCACTCAGTTTACTAGACCCACACATATCCATCATCACACGGCTGTTCAAAGGAGTCACACAGGTTTGAAGCTGGGTCACTCAATCTACTGAGCCACCATACCGGTGATCCTTGGTGGTGGTAGTAGGAATCCTCTTATAAAATTCATGACAGATATTTTAATAATTGACTCTACTTTAGACATGACTCTAAGGGGCATTGAGTATCGCTGAGTTTGAAAAGTTGATAAGCGCTCTCTATGACCCGCAAAAATGTTTTTGATTACACAAAAATAAAAATTTGACTATGTACGGCGGTAAAGATGATGATGATGATGTTGTTGTTGTTGTTCTTGTTGTTGTTGTTGTTGTTGTTGTTGTATGTATGTATTATTGGAATGGACAGGGGTATCACAGGAGAGTTAGGACAGTCTGGAACGTTTGCGGTAACCGTAAGGCAGGGTATCGTAGTCACCTTCATGTCTCCTTTTTGGTCCTGTCACTTTGAACAGTTTTTTTCTTTGATCGTGATGACCTCCTTGTCTTTAGTGCGTCTTATCCTGCGTTCAGTCGTCTCAACAGTCAATTTCGCCTCACTTAGAACCATTTCTTTGAGTTTGGCGAAATTCAAATGTTGAGACGTGCTCAAATTTAGAGTCAATCCTTTAATTTTGCACACCTCAACTAGAGCATTTCTGTTCGTTGACCACACAAGATAGGCGTAGGTCTTAGGACCACCAGACTTCGAGTCCAGACTTGTCCTTGAGGATAATAGCAAATGCAAATTTAGATAGACAATTAATCATATTTAGGATATACCTGTACCCTTTATTTATTTTGGCATAAGGCTGCATTTCAACGAGGTCAGCTTGATATAGATCACTGAGTGATTTTAAAGTAACTTTACGCCTAGGATAATTTCTCCTAGCTGGTCTATGCAGCTCTTCAGCTATAGCTTTCTTTGCGTCCATTTTAATAATGTTACAATTTATTTCTCTAACATAAGTTTTATAGAGTTATTCAATACACTTACATCTGTAACACGCATCAAATAAATAAACATCATACTTGCGACAAATACAGCTAGAACAAAGAGCTTGTCCGCCAGAGAGTCTATCAAACAGAACGCCATATTCCCTGTTGATAACTGTAGCAACGCTTAGTCAGTACTAAACGAAATGTGGTGCATAGTGAACTGTTTCGGCTTTACATTTACTTGCCTGAGGGATCAACACCCTCCGTCTCCCTGTGTCATGTATAGGAAGGAAGCAGAGTACGCAGAGATTATTACTCACCCACCACCATTACCTCC
Organism: Flexamia atlantica; assembly: GCA_035578135.1. Lineage (NCBI taxonomy): Eukaryota > Metazoa > Arthropoda > Insecta > Hemiptera > Cicadellidae > Flexamia > Flexamia atlantica. Next base: position 7,513,688 of record JAQJVK010000013.1, read on the forward strand.
TAGAAACCCAGTCTACACCATCATAAATCCAGGTTACTCCAGCTAAGTAAGTTGTAGTTATTTTGTTTGCTTGAGTGGGGTTTGAGACCACTCGTGTTTACATACCCAGGTTAAACATTATTCCATACATGAGCCAGTCCAGAAAAGCTGGTTTTCACTCAGTATGAACTAATGTTCTCTCCCTTTGAGCAAACCAAAGGAAGAGTTTTTTTATTAAATAGTCATAACCCCGCCACCGCTATGACCTGTGAAGGCCTTCCGAAAATAAGCTAGTTGCCTCCTCCACGTGTTTACACTATAATTAATTTAGGACATGTGGTCCGATGGGCGCAGCCATTTTGCATCGAAAAACGCCCGAAAGTTCAGAACACATGGTCACACGGGGCGCTGCCATGACGCCAAAAGCGTACCAAAACACACGTGGTCGAAAAGAGTTAGGTTAGAACACGTGGCCACATGGGTGCTGGCAAGAGAAATAATCAGATTGACCTTTTTGACCCTTCAGAGATGAATATGCCAATCAAAGACACTTATACACAATAATAACTAAGACCGGACAACAGCGCCTTGGTCGTGCGGTCAGTGCGAAAGCACACCAACTCGGAGACCGGGGTTCGAATCCCGGCAACAGCGGTAACATTTTTATAACACCATCTGGTAGCGAACAATCAAACTACACATTCCCACGTGGACGCCGCCATCTTGATGACGTCAACAGACCGGAGAAAAGGCGGTAAAATTCAAAAAGCGCGCCAAAACACACGTGGTCGGAAAAAGTTAGGTTAGAACACGTGCTCTCGTGGGCGCCGCCATCTTGATGACGTCAAATACCCGCCAAATCACACGTGGACGCCGCCATCTTGATGACGTCACCGATCACGTGGTCTATCACGTGAAAGGTCAAGTTCAAGGTCATTTTGTGCTATACTCTCAGCAGTACTACTACGGTGGTCTCAGTCCTAACTGCAGAGCATGAATTTGATTTTAAGAGGTAACGTTTTGAATTTCAGCAACAAACTCGAATTCTAGGGGTGTGAGTAGAGAAATATTTGAAATTCAGAGGCTCTACAGGGTGTCTCCAAATTGTCTGGACATATTTTGTGGACTTGTTCCTTGGGTTAAGACAAACATAAAATGCCATATAAGTATGGGTCTAAAGTGCCTAGATTTCTGTCTACCGGTCTGTTTGTGATTTTTTTTTTAATTATTTTATATCTTGAGCATTTTTCAACATAGAAATTTGAAAATTGGTACAAATGTGTAGTTTAGAAAGTTAAAAGAGCTTGACAAATTTTGTTCAAATATCCAAGCCGTTTCTATATGGCGGCCTTTTAAAATATTCATGAAATTTGGCATTAAAGATTTTAAGTGGCCGCCATATAGAAACGGCTTGAGATGTTTGAACGACATTTTTTAAGCTCTTTTTACCTTCTAAACTACACATTTGTACCAATTTTTAAATTTCCATCTTGAAAAATGCCCAAGATATAAAATAATTTTAAAAAATCACAAACAGACCGACTGACAGATATCTAGGCACTTTAGACCCATACTTATAAGGCATTTTATGTTTGTCTTAGCCCAAGGAACAAGTCCACAAAATATGTCCAGACAGTTTGGAAACACCCTGTATATGAAATAAAAGCTTAAACAATTACGTAACTATTAAAAAGATATAAAACAAGTTTCAATCTTGAACTTTATGTAATGAAAGACGTAAAACAAAACAACTACATTACATTAAAAATAAGCGGGTAGGTTTTTCTTATTCCTAAAAGGAGTCAAGCTTTAGCATATATTGTTAGACAGTTTGAAAACAAAATGTAAAATGTAAAAAGTTTCCAATTGAGGCTTGTGCTACGTTTGGTTCCGTGTATCGACTTTAATCCTTTCATCAACATATCGCACACACCATGTCACGGTCTCTGTGGCAGCGTTTCCGTGTGTAAGGAAGTCTTTCAGCTTTTACGAATTGCATACATCATCTTGTCTTTTAATTAAATGCTGCCATAAAAAAAGGAAAATCCAGTTTATTTCTTTTCCTGGATATTTCCTGAATATTTTAGTTTATTTCATTTCAGTGCAGGGCCGGCTCTACCATATAGGCGAACTAGGCGACCGCCTAGGGCGCCAGGGCCTGAGGGGCGCCAAAGGGGGCGCTGAGCGTCCTTTTTTTCATAAAAGGAAGGCGCAAACAGAACAAATTTATTTTGGAAAGGAACATCATGAAAGTAGCCTATACCTCAATTTATATTTACATATTATTAAATTATAAGTTTACGATTTGGGAATAGCTCGAAGGAACATGCTCTGCTTGTTACTTTTTAAACATTTTAAAACTAAAAACCTATCTCCAATGGTGGAAAATCCTACCCTCCCAAACCATTATTATATACCAATACTAAGCATGCGACATTATCTGCTCTCTAGACGCCCTAGCCGTTGTACAAAAGTTTAAGTTTCTTTGTATCTTGACAGCCAAATTCCACTTTGACTGGTCCACTGTAGTCCACCATTTTCCTAATGCAGGCAAGTACTGTTATGTTTTTGTTTTTTAAAATTATTGTTCTAAATAACTTGTCTGAAAGTTTTTTAATTGTTTAGTTTTATGCTAATTATATAATTTTTATTTGAAAAATGGTCGAAATCATATCCTATTTATGTCATAAAGTATCTACACTCACAAAAATTTATTATTTCAAATTTTATCCCAAACCAACTCCATCTCAATTATATAAAGCCTCATTTTATGAGCACAATTTTTCAAACGGTATCGTGACTATGAACACTCGATGTGCAGTCTCCAATTGAATGAATTACAGTACAAACGTAGGAGTTCGAATCTGACAGTTAATCATCACATTAATTTTGACTTACTTCTTTTTTTTTGTTAATAACATTGAAACCCACGAGGTCTAATGTTAAATATTTAATTTTTCCTTTTATTAACTACGCCATTATAATTTTTTTCTAGCCATGTGACTTGCACAAATCACTTTCCTTGTCAGAAATAAGTTACAGCATTTTTATAATTTGATGGGATAATTAATGGGGGGAAATATTATCCCTAGATAATTATAATACAAACAAGCATACAAAGTCAAATATCACACATAAGAGAATACATGTATGGTGACACTGAAAGTGTATGTAAAGTGTGATTTGGCTCCAAATTCACTGGTCTAATTATTGCTGATGTTGCTACTAGGAATTGCTATTAAATTAATAAAAAAAACAGCCCTGATGATGCCCCTGCCAGCATAAGTGTGATTTGTCTCCAAATACACAGGTTTAATTATTGCTGTTGCTGCTACCAGGTATTGCTATCTAATTAAAGAAAAAACAGCCCTGATTATGCCCCTTCCAGCATTAATGGGGGCTTCTTCACATGTCAATAAATTGGACTTCTTAAGGCGGAGAGGTTTTTCATTAATCAGTAGTTTCAACCCTGAACAAAATTTTCCATTTTCAAGTGTTTCCTTGTGGATACCAAAATAGCGCAGATTCACTTACCTTTCATTACAATGAATATTTACTTTTAAGAAGAACTTCGAGAACAAAAAAGAACTGACAAATTTCAAAAAGAATCACCTTGAAACCGTATTGAACTGAATAGTGCAATGAAAAAAGACTGTTCTTGGCTGTTTAGTGAGTTATCTTTAAAGTAAGTAAATTTGATAGGGCAATATGAGAACAGATCGATCACTTCACTCCAATGACCCCAAGCAACTCACTCTTATTTTATCTGCGGTTTTACCGGGGGAGTAGATACTAATCAAATCAAACAATTTGAGTTCCCAAAAATTGCGTATAAAGTAATAAATAATAAAGTAAAAGAAAATCATTTTTAAACATACTAAGCAACAAATCTTTAAAAATTCAAATAATACCTATTTATTATAGTACAAAATACCTTCATTGCAAACTGGGTTTTAGATATACTATGTAGCACATGGTTCTCAATCAAGTATCAGCATCACATGTTTCATGTAACCTAAACAGAAGTTTTTAGATCCCTATGCTTTTTAATGGCAGATATTTTACTTTATATCTCGTTTTCTGGTAAATTTAAATTTCAATCAATTTCGGTATTTTTCCCGCAATCTCAGAACAGAGACCTTTAATTTGAGCCCTCTCCCGTCTTTCTACGACTTGCCAGACAGACGCCTACAATTTTGACGCAAAGAATCGCCTTACGAGTTAAATACCGTATGTGATATTACAAGTCTTTTCTCGTTTCGTTTTTACGCAAGTACTCATCGAATATTAACCATACAAGGAAGTAAAAATAATTGTTAAGTGATTTTTTAGAATTTAAATAAAACACAAAAACAAATGTTTCAGTAGTTGGAATTTTTTTCATGGTATATAAGTTTTTCCCTAGCTAATAATCTTGTGGGGTCAACTCCGGGGATCTTGAGGGAATAATCCTTTACTGATAAAATACATTTTAGGGTTGTGTAAAAAACACCCTGTTTATATGTACCAAGAAGGCGAGTGATGATCATCAGTCTGTACCATTATCGAATGCGAGACTCGATTTTCGTGTGCTGCAAGCGATTTTATATACTAAAAATGTTAATTTGCTGTAATAGTTGGTTTTACGAAACAACGTTCTGCACCATACACTATGACTATGACGCCACATTCTTTTCATTTTTCATTTCACATGTGTGTTCCTTGGTCAGTACCTGAGCATTTGCCTTACCCAGCCCCAGCCAGGCTTGAGACCATCGCCCCTGGCTGTTGGGATGGCTTAAGGGGGCGGTCTACCTCAAGTTCCGAGCGCTAAAACAGGGTTTTGTATCTTATTCATTGATAGCTGGATTTTCATATGATTTCCAATATTTTGGTGTCATTTTAAAAAGGATATGTTTTTGTAGGCCGCTATAATTTTAGAATTTTTGATTTTAACCCCGTTTATTTACAGAAATTGTGTAAATCTTTCAAAAAAAGGTAGTTTTTTGATAGATTTTAAAGCCATATAACTAACGACAGAAACGCTTTATAGAAAAATAAAAATTGCAGAGACCTATAAAATATTCTGAGGAACGTGAACCCACTCTCATTTTTATTAAATCTTAAAAAATAAAGCTTTTGTCGTGCAGATACGAAACGTATGCAATCGTACTTCAGCGCGCTTTAGCCCTATCTTTACAATGTTATTTCGCTCTGTGACGCAGATTCTTCTGTCAAGGTAGACCGCCCCCTTAAGACCATCACACTCGTCAGCGGCAAAACCGAGCCCATCGAGGAAGGGGTTACCCCCGAGCCTCTAACTAGGGCAAACTGACTACTCATGACCACCAACTGAAATGCTTAAAGGAACACTAGCCACGGTTGACAAGAGCCCTTATCACACCAGTGGGGTGGAGGTCTACGTGAGCTTCGCACGAGGCCTACCTTACCTCTGACAGAGCCAATCCGCCATTTTGAGCCAGAACAGATACACCAGACTCGTGGGGGTGACCCCATAAGCCCAGGGGGACATACCCTGCCCATTTCGTAACCACGTACCACCACGAGACCAATCCCAAACGCTGGTCCACCAGCCCTGACCGAGATTCGACACCAGCCAGAGCCAGCGGGGTCTGGCAACCAGCACCCGTGGTACTTCGTTTGCCCATGCATCCAGCCTTGCGGCCTTCCGCGATAGGTTTCCCGTTACGGAGGCGGGATTAGAAGTGGGTCCCACCCGGGATACTAGGTTAAAAACCCGACACCCTTGCTCAGCAGAGGCTTCCCGCAAAGCCTCCTCCAATGGACAGCGAACCATCCAAGTCCTGACGTGAGCCTCGCCAGGTTCCCCATTTTCACCGCCAGCAGACCTTTGCCCTCACTCTGGGCAGGACCAATAGTCCCGTTTCACACCTCGGAGGGGAACCATCCGGAGAACCCAGGCCTTAACAAGGGGAACAACCCCGCAGATGAGCTGGCAAGCCAGCTGAGAGCTGCGAAAGGCTGGCCCCAAAATATCGGCCCAGGGAAACCTTCAGGCCCCCACCAAGGAGCTAGTTCCAGAGACAGGGATCAGTCCCGGTCAAGTTACTTCCAGAGACAGGGACGTGCCTAAGGCACCACCCTCACTCTGGGGGGTGGTGTAAGTAGCACAATACAATCTATCGATGTGCAACCGCAAAAATATGCCAATGAACGATGTTAAAAACTGAGGCCTTACGTCTGCCTCGATACAACTGACGTTGGACACTTTGTTGCCACGGTAACAGCGAGGAATTTGAAGGATCCTAGAGATCTGTCTTATGGGGCCGTCATCGCTTTTTGACCAATTTTGGACACCCCCTCCCTACAATCATCCTACCGTCATAATCCGCCTGACCCTTCTAATTAAAAAATGACGTCATAGGATACAAACTCCTTAAATGAAACCATCTTAGGGAAAGTCCTATATTGATACTGGCAATACCACGACAATGTTACAAAATACCGGTTAAATGGCAATACACGACAATATTGCTGGCAATATACACGACGGTTGGTAGGTAGCAAAATGTGGAAACTCCCCAAATCGCCTGTTAAAAATTATGTTTGAATCGAACCTTCAAACCTTTGATTACGTAAAGGCCCATTAATACTATGAAGTTCAAGTTGCGACATCATGTTGAAAGTTGCCCTGAGAAAAACAAAATGTCACGAAAAACTAAATGTAAAACGAAATGTCGAGTATTACCTGTAATAACAGTAGACTTGCGAGAGCTTTTTGAATAATAATTTATGAAAGTTTAATATATCGATTTTAGAGTAGCCTTACTTGAATCAAGGCCACACTAAAATATAGGCCGGAGGCTCGTCCTCTCCCCAGTCACAACAACGGCTTAACTCCTAGCGCTGTCTTAGATTTAATAAATACAATCGTAGGAATATTGAAAAACATTTACAAAGAAATTCTGGCAATTAAAGCAATAAGAAAAACTGTCAAATTTTGTATAAATAATTTGAGAAAAGTAAACAAAATATACTTGTCACAGATGTTTACCGTTTTTAAAATCTAGAAAATAAAGTCCTAATTTCTGTAAAATTATTTTTGACTGCAGTAAACTTTTCACTAATTTATGCAGGTTTAAAAATGTACAGTTCAAAAACGAAAACTTAAACTAATTATTCAGGGCATAATAGTTTTTTAAAGTGCGACAATGAATCGGCATTAGAGTACAGTACATAACAAAAGCGTCTGCGATTCCGTCTCAGACGTCCGATTATGTGACGTCACCATAGGAAAACTCCGGCCTAGGTGTGGTGTGACCTAGCTTGAATTTAACACTGCTTGCAAATGAGCTTTTAGGACAAACGTCTATAGTGTAAATAAACATTTAACTCATCATGTAATTCGAGGGCTTCATGCCAGAAGCGTGAATCCACCAAAACATAACTTTGCCGAACGGGCGATTACAGATTTTCAATATTTTAAATAGTTATCGCTTGAAAAACTGTACACTTAATAAGACTTTTGATGTGTTTTTTTATTGATTCAGTTGTTTATTACTGAGGTTACATTGAATTAATATCTGAATGTTATTTAGCCGTGAGTTATGATTCTTATGCCCTTTTGGAATCACCTAAAAATTGACCAAACACCAACAGCTATAAGCCCCTAGGTTATAATTCTAAATCTCAGTAGGTAATATAGGTAAACCCATGAACATTTGAGACGTTGTACTTGATAAAAAATGTAATGAACGAAAAAATATTTCAAAATCGCCAATTTGATCAATATTTCCTTCTGGCATGAAGACTGAATGCTGACCTACAAGAAACCCAACTTTCACCGCGGTCATATCGCGTGTCTTTTTCGTAAATTTGGCGGCCGTCAGTGTATGTGTTTTTGTATGTTTTCGTGTCGTAAAAATGTTAAATGTGTTTTTGACTGTGTGTTCTACGTGTTTTACATGACGACTTTCTTCAATGAAGAATGATTAGGCCATAACACATCCTTGAATCACCCGATGATGCCTTCTTAGAAAAGGCGAAACTAGTTGTGTTACAACACTTGGATTACGAGAAGCAGGTATTTAAACCGATTTATACAGTATGTTTTCTTGAGGGGATTTTGCACTCTAGCGACTGCAATCAACATTTAATTTTACTTTAAAATTGAATTTCGTAGGGGTGTTATCTACAATAAATTGATTGGACAGACGTTGGGGGAATAAATCAGAAGGCCCTCTTTCCATTCAAGGAGAGCATAAGCTCAAAATATAGGGTTTTTTGGTCCAAAATAGGAATTGAAGCCCTGAAATAGAAATTTGCTTCGTGATGTCAGTGTAAGTACTGGTTTATTATTATTATTTTTATTTTTATTTTTTATTATAGCTCATGTGTTATCGTTTATTACATTGCCAAAGCTAACGATCAACATGATTTCACAATACACAAATTGATCCCGGTGCAAAAATGCATGTTTTGGGGAATTAAGATAGTTGCCAGATAATTTGTTGCGAAAACTATAATATGTTACAGTTGAATATATTTCAAAGAGAAAAATCGTCAAACTACGTTTTTTTAAGTTTGGTCTCAGGTCTCAGGTGAAACAACGCGCAGGAATGTGTGCAAGTCGGCTGCGAGCAGCTGCAGTGTCATGTCATCTGCCATTTTCATTTTGGACATGTTGACGTTTGTGGAAAATGTCAAAAACAAATATCGAAAAACATAGCCTAGTTTCAGTGACAGCGATGACGTTTTTCTAAGCTTTCCATTTGAATAAATATTTCAAACCAAGTAACAGAACAGACGTGTTTACTTGCCTGTTTCATGTTAAAAAGTTTGACGCAAAAAATACTGTCGAAAAACATCTGGGGCGTCACTCTTTCAATTTTGCTATATGAAAAAACAGTTAATAAAATTTTTGTTTCACAGAAATACATGGTTCATGCTTGGTAACCGTTTAATGCAGTTTACCTCTTTGTCCTTTTAATATTTGCATGGATTTTTGAAAAAGCTGAGCATCAGAAATCTGTACCAGAAACTGATAATTTGGCATAAAAATATTAAGTCAGAAGAAATTTAGTATAAGTTCATTTGACCAGACTAAGAAGTCTGTTGAAAAAACTGATTTGTTTTACTTTTATTTTGGAAGGATTTTACCTGTACTGTGGCAAAAGATTGAGTATGCAATTTTTTAATTTCTCCACAGCCTTACTAATCGGGAATATTATTCAGTTATTCTATGATGGAAAATATACATTTCCTACCACTGTATGGAAATAATCACATTGCCACACCTGTAAGCAGAGTAGGGGGTATTGGTAGGTTCAACCCCAGCAGGGTGGTAGTGGTCGGTCTAAAAATAGAACTCCCCCCCCGGCTAAAAATAGATTTCTAAAAATAGCAAACCTAAAAAAAAACAAAAAAAAAGTTTTCAAAAAAAAAAACCTAACCTAACCTAACTTAACCTAACTTTCACTTTTTGGTGACGTCATAGAGGTCAATGACCTTTCAACCTTAGATCCCCCCCCGTGACGTCATAGACTACCACCCTGCTGAGACCTGGAATTTAAATCTTGATTGACAGGGCCGTTATGGAAAGTTAATGACTCGGCTATTGTTGGCACAGGGCTGTCCTAGCTTTCACCGTACCGTCTTCAGTTTAGGTTGGGAATTTGACAAGTACGGACGCAAGTATGGACTGTGACTACTGGGACTGTGAGATCAACGATGAAGAGTTGGCGAGAGTTTGTGCTGAAGCTGAGAGGATGGAGGTGGAAGAGGAGCAACAGGATCAGCAGAACAACTACATCAGCAACAGGAATTGGATCAATCCGAAGGAACAATGGAAAGAAGAAAAATTCACTGATTTGGACTGTCGCTACTTTACTCCAACACTAAAATTCTTTACACTCCCAGACCTCGAAGAATATGAGAAGCAGCTAATGTGGCGTGGGAAGGAGTTTTGGAGTAGATGGGCAGGATGCCCATCAGACGATGACTTGGAATGGTTTGCATCAGATTATTACTACTTGGAAAATGAGTATCCACTTGAACAGGATGAGAAATGGGAACCAATAGAAACAGAGCAAAAATACTTCAGGGAAGTCGAAAAATATTGGTTTCCGGATAACCATTGGTGCCGACCATTGAAATATGTATGGTGGCCGGAGGAATCTTATCTGAAACTATTGGAAAAAAAAAAATTTATTACCCTGTAAAATCCTTTCACCTCCACCCTCTCAGCGAAAAACGGTCTTTTTAAAGACCACCTAAGCCTTAAAATTACTTAGAAATAAGATACAAACAGCTGCTTGTTCGCTTGCTTCAGGAAAGGTCAATGACCTCTGTGACCCCCCCCCCCGACCACCGACAAAAAAAAAAAAAAAAAAAAAAAAGACCTCCCCCCCCATACCAGTCAGGTCAATGACAGGATTAGGTCAATGCCAGGATTAATGAAAGTAGACCCATTAGCGAAATAATAATCAGTGCTTTTACTGGTGGAATTAGAAAGCTGGCGCGACATATTAAGCGGCTAGCAACCTATTTTGACTTGGGAAAGTATGGAAGTTCTAGAAACTACTGGCTAATGACCTTGTTGTTACATCCGTGTTGATGGCCTCGTCTGACTGTTGCCGATATTACGGTCTCAGGTGTTCATTTTGGTTTTGGAGCTCGAAAAATGAAGACGCTACAGCAACTGAGCGCTGCATGCATTGCTGATGCTTTCCGTTGTTGGGGGAGGTTGAGCAAGGTCTTGGACACATTTTACCTCCGTCCATAGTAAAACTTGTAATAAGAGAAAGAGCAAGGAAAGATTTTGAGGAACAACGAGAAGAACTTGAGGAGCGAGAAAATACAGACTGGCTGTCAGGAAGAATGGTTACAATGTACTATGACTTGTATTTGGAAGATCAAGTAAGGAAAGAGATGTTGGAGCTTTTCATCAACAACATCGAATTAATGTTTCCGTAAGGAATTTGAATAAATAAATGGGGAAATAAACTGTGGAAAAATATAAGTTAACACCGTAAATCCTTCCACCTCCCCCCATCAGCGATCAATCGGCCTTTTTAAAGACCACCTAAGCCTTAAAATGACTTAGAAATAAGATAGAAACAGCCGCTCGTTTGGTTGCTTCAGGAAAGGTCATTGACCTCTGTGGCTATTAATAGAACCCCCCCCCCGTGGTGAAATGAAAACGGTTGATGCCAGCGGTGACATGTAGCAACACACAGCCCAAAAATAAAAGAATTCGAAAATAGAACGCAGGTGTTCAGTTCTGCGAATTGACCGCGTGTCTACGTGAAGGAATATGGTCAACAAACAACCGCTTTCACTCCCCACCCCTACACACGGCGTCACCACCGCAGCGTTCGCATTATTCGCTGGCTAGTCACATACCGTGCGGACGTATTTTTCTCTCTGACTCAATACCGCAAGTGTTGTCGACTCAAGATGACTTTATTTCCCGTGAAACACTGTGCACCTGTCAAGATAGACTTGAAGTCGTGTTTGAACGTGGTTAAACCGAGTGCCTCGTATACTAAAATTACGGACCTCCGTGAAGAGTGTGGTTATCGTATTGTTCAACTGGATCGTGTCAACACACCGTATGGAGGGATAGTCATGGCTACGCTGGAAGGACAACTCGGCGAGGAGCACTATCTTCGGGTGTATCTGCCATGTCGTTTCATCGACTCCATCACGGACGCCATGATCGAGCAGTACAACGCCGGCTACGGGGACCGACTTCACATGGTGAGACGAGCGGCTGCTCCTGGCAGCAGATACACTCTGTTGGAGTTTATGTAAAAAGAAGAAGAATTTATGTTTTCATTGTAAAGCAAGAGCAACAAGAAATTCACTTAAAGCATTATAAATTTTGATAGTTTTTCATAAGCAACTATGTATAGCCACCTTTGCTGAACAATCTGTCTTTTTATCTATCAACCCTCATTCCTTGTTAGTTTATGTAAATTTATTTTAAGTTTATAAGAGTGATGGTAAAATGTTAAATTGTACTCAGTTCAATCCATGGACTTGAGGTGGCAACATCCATTTTCAGCTATTGTGAAGATGACAAGCTCACATATGAAAATATAAACCCCGCCGTTTTGGCGGGGTTAAGAGGAAATGAGAAATCGCCTGTTTTTATTAATGAAAGTGGTTTATATTCATTGATTTTATCATCGGAAAAAACTTGAGGCTAATGCTTTTAGAAAATGGGTTACAAAAGAAGTGTTACCTTTAATTCGTAAACATGGAGAGTACAAAACTAAAACAGCAGAATAGTGAACTGTTACAAACACTTACAAAGTCACTTGAAACCAACCAACAGCTGACTCTTGTGAATAACCGGCTGGAAACTACTACACACATATTGAGAAAGACTCTGTCTGAACAGTCATTGAAGGTCGATGGTGGTAAAATGTTAAATTGTACTCAGTTCAATCCATGGACTTGAGGTGGCAACATCCATTTTCAGCTATTGTGACCGGACCTTCGAGTAAATCATATTTTGTTGCCAGATTTATCAAGCATTTATCTGGTCGTATTTATCTATTTATTCAGACGGTATACACAATTTAATCAATGTTTTAACAGATGCAAACAAATCATAATTATGAGAATTAAAAGATTTTTATTTATTATTTCTTTGGAATTGTAGCAAGCTCTGTAGGATCTTTACTAATTACCATCATATTTTATATAAGTTTAACATAAATAAGTTATAAATATAAACATGAAATCGCATGACTGATTGCTTATACATAAATATATATATATTTAGTTTTAAAATAATTAAACATTTACATAAGATTAATTACATTGTTTCCAGCTCTGCTGATTAGATCTGTAGATGAAGTCCTTGAATCTAAACAACAAAATGAAACATTTGATATGAAGTGTAAATGATGAGTAATAAGACTATCTTAATAAGCTTATTGAAAATTTTTGGATTTAATAAGCGGTATTAAGGGTTTAGTGAGTGTTATTAAGGTTTGCAATAAGCATTAATCTTAGTTTTTCCACCAAGGCTAACATTAATAAATATTATTGAATGAAACATTTATTTTTACTTATAATCAGACTGAAATAGTTAATCGACTGATTACAGTTTCCTCAAAATCATCAAGGATTTGGGCTAAGAAACTTATCAAATCTACAAGAACTAAGCTATTTTCTTTTTAGATTTTAGATATACTAAAAATTTTAGTTATCTTTAAATAACTAGGTAGAAATTTAAAATGATTGTTTCATTACTGTTAAAAGTTTAATATTTTAAATTTATAAATATAACACGTTAATAATCATTGTTAACAACAAAATCCTCATTCACTTTAATAGTTGATTAAGCATTGAGAATTAATCTTTATTGAACTATATTATTTTCATTGAATGTAAGCAGTTTTTCTTTAATTAAAATAAAATTTTAAGTTATAGTACAAGAAAAAAATATAATAATTAAAACAAATAGTTATATAAGATTTCAGTACGTCGGTTAACCGAACACTGTAATAATTCATATTTTGAACATGATTCTCAAGCAAATAAAATATGCAAACCAACCAACCAAAACTCCCATTGCATTAGGATATCAATGTATTTTGATAGATTTCATAAATAACATTAAGTGATTAATTTTTTTGATCATTTTTTAGCCTTTTTACTATTAAGAATTACGTTACATAGTACTAACTAATTATTTACTAATTAGTATGTTATGTACTACCTAATTGGGACAAGGGGTGTTTGGATAATCGACGCTCTACTGATTAGCTTTGTAGATGAAGTCTTTGAATCTAATCTACAAATAAAACATTTTGATATGAAGTGTAAATGATGAGTAATAAGACTATCTCAATAAGCGTTATTGAAAGTTTTAGGATTTAATAAGCGATATTAAGGGTTTAGTGAGTGGTTTTTAAGGTTTGCAATAAGCATTATTAAGCATTATTCTTACTTTTTCCACCAAGGCTAACATTAATAATGTTTATATTAATTGATTTAATAAATATCAATGAATAAAACATTTAATAATTTACATATATTTTTACTTATAAACAGACTAAAATACTTAATTGACTGATTACAGTTTCCTCAAAATCACCAAGGATTTGAGGTAAGAACTAAGCTATTCTTTTTAGATTCTAGATATACTAAAAATTTTAGTTAACTTCAAATAACTAGGTAAAAATTTAAAATGATTATTTCATTACTGTTAAAAGCTTAATATAACATGTTAATAAACATTGGTAACAAAAAAAAATCCTCATTTACTTATTATTAACATTCTAATTATCAGATTAAATTCACTTTAATAGTTGATTGAGCATTGAGAATTAATCTTTAATAATATATTATTTCCATTGAATAAAAGCAATATGTGTAATCCTTACTTGTCATGTAAATTAACATTGGAAATTAATTGATTCTCTTTATTGTGTTATTATTCTCAAGTCGAACCTTGAGTTAAAATTTAAAAAAAATCTGTAATTGATTTATTAGACTGAGAAAAATATTATAAATATTTTGTTGTTATGAAATAGCTATATAGCACTCGAAACATAAAATTATTTTGTTTTAATTTATCATAATAAATTAGTAAAAAAAGAAATTTAAACTACTTTTACAATACTAATTTTATTTAATCGTTAGTTCCTCTCTATGCTCGAGTGGTGACAGATCATTATAGGATTATACGGTGAACGCCGGTCCTAATCCGCTTAGCGCTCGGCGTATTTGGCAACCCTCGATATTTCGGGGTGGTGAAAGCAAAGCTAATTAACGGTTATACAAGGATGTAGACCTTGCAATTTCTGTACATAACGGGTAACATCAATCCTTGTGTGAACGTCGAAAGTGTTTCTGAACCGTTATTAGTACAATCATCCCTCACTTTGCCGTGAGTCTACCACTGCAGTCCTTGCAAGCACCATCTGACCGCTGTTAGAAATCTTGAGATTGACTAAGGTAAGGAAATTTATTTTTCCATATAGCTTAAATGTCTATGGATAATTATCACCTGATTTAGTAAAGTTTTTTACTTTTTAAGCTAAAAAAAATATTTAATTTTTATTGTAAGGATGCATACTTTTATGTCTATCAGGACCGCGACAAGGGCTATGCGAAACATGTGGTCGCATGGGAGAGGGCGTGGGGTTGAGTCTGTAGCGACACCCGAGGAGTCTTTAAAGTGCT
The DNA here is from genome assembly GCA_035578135.1 of Flexamia atlantica. Classification (NCBI taxonomy): domain Eukaryota; kingdom Metazoa; phylum Arthropoda; class Insecta; order Hemiptera; family Cicadellidae; genus Flexamia; species Flexamia atlantica. Next base: position 7,528,832 of record JAQJVK010000013.1, read on the forward strand.
GATCATGCACTTTGGTGAATTTTGTTGACACCCGAGTAGTATTTCCCAATTTTGTTTAACATGCAAAATATTCGTCTCGGATGCGTTTTCTGGCGGCTGTGGAGCATTTTTAATTAGTTAAAGAGCTAAATTAATGTTTTGTAGTGTTAGCTGACTTCAGGGTGTGTATCAAAACTGTTCAACTTGCCAAATTTTAATTTATGTGGTGTTCTCTAACTACCAGGGCTTGTTGAGCATTTTATATGGTTCAAAGTGTAAATCATGTAATTTAGCGAGTTTTGTTAGGTCCCGGGGAACATTTACAAATCGTTCATTTGCACTATGATCGAGTTGATGTCATTTTTAAATTAATTAAGGTGCGAAATGTGAGTTTAAGAAGCGTTTACCGGTAGAGACGTTTCAAACTATTCAAAGAGCAAAATGCTTCTTTTTTTTGTAGCATACTAGCACCTGTGGTATCTTTAAAAAAATGATTAAAACTTGCAAACATTTTAATTTGATGACTGTTTACCCACGCCCGTAGAGTAATCATTGTTTTCAAATAACTCAAAATGTAAATTTTTGGGTATGTAAATTGTAGCTGCAGTAATGAACAAAATAAATGAGTTCTGTTTTTACCACAGTTTTATTTTAGCAATACCTTTTAAAACTAATTTTGCAAAAATAAATTTTAAGATTTCAAACCAAGGCCTGGGGAACTGAAAACTTCTAGAGACTCAGGGACTTTTTGCAAGTGGTTTAAATGGGTCGATTAACGAACAACTGTGACATTCTTTAGCCGTTTAGTATATTCCTTCTTAGATTGGTTTAATTTGAATGGGCTCTAATTTAATTAATTTTTCTTTTTTTTAAGTTGAAGCAAGAATTGCTCGATTAGTGGAGTGACTGTTCTTACTTAGATAATTTAATTTGTCTCAATATATCCAACAATACAAATCCGTATCCATTAATAAAAAACTTTAAATATGTGATGAATAAAATTCAACACAGTAACTTCAAAATATTATTTTTAACTTTGCAAATAATATCTTTATCCACCCTGAGGGGTGGGTAAATGATACATAAATTTAGTAAAAAGGCGCCAATGTAGACTCTCACATGTCCCAGGAAAAAATCCTTGTTACAGCCATGATGTCTATTTATTTCTTAATTATTAAAATTAAAAATATCTTACTAAGAATGATAAACAAAGTTTGAAAGTTTTAATACTATTTTCGAATGATTCTTTACTATAAATCAAATATTTAATTCTTATTTGTTTCTTACAAGGACATACTTATTCCTGTTCCTTAAATATGGAACTTTTAAATATTTTATTAAGATTCATGGTTGTTTTTACAATATTTTTAAGGTTAACCTTGTTTTCAAAGTTATTTGTATGATATAAATGAAATATCTATACATGTTACCATAAAGTTACGGTTGTTTTTTTGTTTTTACGTATTCCTTAAAGATAATTTAATAAGGTAAAGACTACTGTAAATGAAAATTGTGGAATAGTTAACCAAACACTTAAGGTTGTTTTTACAAATTCCATAATATTAATTGCTATTTTAATTGTATGTTCAAGTATAAACTACTTTAAGCTTGACAAAATAAATTACTATGACTTTAAATGGTTTATATATTATTATCGATTCATTAGTAGTATTTAATTCATCACTAGGAGCGAAAGTGACTTTTTCAGTGTATGAATCATGTTTTTATGATTCATGTTTATAGCATCGATTTTGTTCCACACAATGTGATGGAATTATTCCATAATTACAGTAGAGTGCTGATTATCCGAACCGTTGGTAACCGAACGTCATAATAATTTATATTTTGAACATGATTGATAACAACACCCCTTGTCCCTAATTAGTTCGGATAATCGGCGCTCTGCTGTATTAAATAACCAAATTTATTAACATTTAACCTTTTTCTTTCTTTTTTTTTCTATATCATGCCAGACAAAGTTATGCCACAGGTAATATATCCACTGAGCTCTATGTTATGTCTGAAAACACTACTTTTTGACCAAATATTTGTAAAAAGCTTTCCGTCAAGGTTGCCACTTTTTTTTGCTGTGTTGGTCACATTTGCTCATTCGTGGGACGCTATCAAAAATTCAGAGTCAAGAGATGACCATCCGACATTGACTTATGGATTTTCAAATTAACTAAGTTATCCTTTGCTCTTATACGAGCAATCTTTATCTTGCATTGCTTGTATATTTGCACATCGATCTCAAAAACAGCTCAGAGGATTTCCTTCAGTCTGGAAATAAGTAATTTATGACTCAAAAATGTATTTTATGTAGATTACTTGACCAGAGAAATTCAACCTTAAGTTATGAATAAAACAACTGCAGTTTGGTTGGTTAAATAGTGACTGTAGTGTTTGGCTGATTTTTTCCCATCTTACATATTCTTATTACCATAGATTTTTTCAGTGTAATAAGAGGGATTATTTATTTTCTTCAATGGAGTTTTGTCCATCAAATTCTAAGTTATGTAATAGCTTCTGTTATTCCTTGACCTTCAGATGGTAAACTAAAACCAGCATTTTGAAGATGGTCTAATACAATCAGACTGTATTAAAATGTGTCTTCGCCTTTTCTGTATACTCCAAAGCTTCCTTGATTGATTTAGATATACATCGATGCAGTGTTATGCATAATTAACGTTATTACTAAATTTTGATGTTTGTTGTAGAAAATGGAGCCAATCTATGATCCATCTACCGGTATGTGGTGTTGAGCATTTCTGGAGTGTTCCATGTGTTCGATGAGGCGTGATAAAGTCCGTCGGCATGTCCAGGCCATTTGTTCGATGAGGCGTGATAAAGTCCGTCGGCATGTCCAGGCCATTCACCTTAAAATAAGGTATGAGTGTAGGATATGCCGACAAACGTTATCACGACCGGACAAATTAAGGCAACACTACAGAAATGTGCATCGCCTACGGTCTCCGCCGCCACCACCACCACGTTGGCAGCAGCCAAATGGAGGCGTAGTAATTGTGGAGTTGGAAGAAGGTTAATACTCTTAATTTTCATCTATGTTTAATATAAAAGGTTTTTTTATTTGTAAAAAAAAAACAAGACTTATTACTTCGAGTTTGAAAATTAGTAAGATTGGTTTGATCTATGAAGGGGATTTTTTTGACAAAACAAATTAATTTTCAAGTTTTTACCATTGTTTATTAATTTTTAAAAGATTAAAATTGAGTTCAGCTTTAAAACAATTACGTCAATTGATCTCTAAGAAATTGATTTCTGAGTGTGTTAAATGCAGTCTATATCAATTAAATCTCCTCAAGTGAGAAGAATTAGTAAAAACCTAGGACCAATCTTTGGGTAATAACATTTAATGATTGATGTTATAAATAATGCTTATTTTGAAATTTTTATTCAGATAATCCGCCTGCACAACCTGCGACTACGGATATGGTGCCGTATTCCAGCTCCGACTGATTTTCATCTGCTATAGCTCTGGAGATAATAGGTAATTAACTAATTTCTATTTCTGAATAACATTCTTTTTATGTATATCTTTAATGTTTTCAATTATATTTTGTGAGCATTACATACCTAATTTAATAACAGTATACAGCAAGGTCTTGTCTAAAAATTCACAAACTCAGAAGACGAAAACATACAACAAAATTGACTAGATCTATATCCAAACCTTAAACCGAAGTTTCACCGCACCTAGAATTGATCGAGTTGTGTTGTTTGATTTCATTTCTATATTTGTGAACTTTTAGACAAGACCTTGCTGTGTACTCTTACTAATCTAGGTATGTGTTGCCTACAAAATATAATTGAAAAATATTAAAAATACCTGATGCTTGTAAAAATATAATCGAAAATATTAACTAATTTCTATTAAAAATACTAGGCTCTATACCCATTATTTGTGCGAGACAAAAAGTATAAAAAATCAATTGATTTAATAATCATTAAAGAAAAGTCGAGTTGTAATTTTACAGTAAATATTAGCTTAATTTAAGCTTTTTACTTTCTCCCCCTATACATAGTATATGGAGATAGTATTGTTTTCGTCAAAATTTCGAATTTGAGTTGATAGTGGATATATTCGTTTTAGTGCTCCCTGAATAAAAAAAAATATATTTTAAAAAAATGGTTTTCAGCATGGTGTCTGTTTGTCTGTAAGTTATGGGTTTAAGTGTTAAAAAATTCATGTTTCTCAAATTTCATAAAAATTGTAACTTTAAAAGAAAATATATTTGCAACCATTAAATTTGGCTTTAAAACTAAATCATCTAGTATCTTGAATCATTTGTCTATGTCAACCGGTTGCAAAGATAATTTATATTTTAGTTTGACGGTAAATGCAGTATGTTGTCCAATGTTATTCTTATGGTAAATATTCAAAAACCGATATCTCCGTTATTTACTAACCGATTTTGATAAGAATTTGGTAGATATTTGTGTGATGATTAATTGTTGATTTGTTTTATTTCACTATATATGTTTTCTGGTTCTAAATGACTTGAAGGGAGAAAGTATGTGTCAGTTTCCTGATACCGTTTATTTAGACTATGTTTCTAATAAATATTTCATACATAAAACCAATAGATGCTTTATTAAGTAACATTGTGTTATAATTTTTTTTACTGCTTGATGGTATAATTTATCATAATAAATTAAAACAGAATAATTTTATGTTTCGAGTGCTAAATAGTTATTTCATAACAACAAAATATTTATAATATCTTTCACAGTCTAATTAAATAAACCAATTACAGATTTTTAATTTAACTCAAGGTTTGACTTGAGGATAATAACACAATTAATTATTTTCCAACGTTAATTACATGTCAAGTAAGGATTATGCATATTGCTTATAATCAATGGAAATAATATAGTTCAATAAAGATTAATTCTCAATGGAAATAACATAGTTCAATAAAGATTAATTCTCATTGCTTAATCAACTATTAAAGTGAATGAGGATTTTTGTTGTTAATATTGATTATTAACATGTTATATTTTTAGTTTTAAAATATTAAACTTTTAACAGTAATGAAACGATCATTTTTAATGTCTACATAGTTATTTAAAGTTAACTAAAATTTTTAATATATCTAGAATCTAAAAAGATTAGCTTAGTTCTTGTGGATTTGCTAAGTTTCTTAGCTCAAATCCTTGATGATTTTGAGAAAAAACAGTAATCAGTTGATTAACTATTTCAGTCTGTTTATAAGTAAAAATATATGTAAATTATAAATGTTTTATTCGATAATATTTGTTAATGTTAGCCTAAGTGGAAAAATAAAATTAATGCTTATTGCAAACCTTAATAACACTCACTAAACTCTTAATACCGCTTATTAAATCCTAAAATTTTCAATAAGCTTATTAAGATAGTCTTATTACTCATCATTTACACTTCATATCAAATTATTTATTTGTTGTTTAGATTCAAGGACTTCATCTGCAGAGCTAATCAGCGGAGCTGGGAACAATGTAAATATTTAATTATTATAAAACTAAATAATTTTTTTTGTTATTAATATATATATATATATTTTTTTTTGTTATTAATATATTTTTTTGTTATTAATATAAATTTATGTATAAGCAATCAATCATACAATTTTATGTTTATATTTATAACTTATATGATAGTAATTAGTAAAGAACCCACAGAGTTAGCTTAATACTACACTACAACAGCTTAATACTTTACTACAACTCCAAAAAAAAAAAATAAAAATCATTAATTCTCATTAATTCTCATTATTATGATCTATATGTTTCACCTTTTCACATTAAACTGCTACTTATCAAATCACTGGTATTTCCTCACTTTAATTACTGCTCTACTGTAATTAATGATATGACTGTGGCCTTGGAGACAAAATTGCAACGCGTTCAAAATTATTGCATCCGATTTTTATATAATCTTCGACGAGATGATCGCATCACACCTTATTACATTCATTCTTCTCTTTTAAAACTATCAGATCTAAGGCAAATTCGAATCATTCAAATTACTCATTCTGTAATCAACCTTGGAATCCCAAACTATCTTGCGGCAAATTTTGAATTCTTAAGTGAGAGAGGCGCAAGAAACACCCGCTCTGGCTCGTCAACGCTGCGCATTCCCCCGACACAAGACCACAACTTTCAATAAATCTTTCATTGTAACAGCCTGCCGCCTCTGGAACTCTCTGCCCCATGAAATAAAATCCGTTGAAAATCGTGTACGGCTGACGGTGGCGCTGAAGAAACATTATCTGGAGCGGATGACCGTGGCGTGGCGGGATGGCGTGCGTTAGGCTTAGCTGTGGCATCGAATGAATGTGTGAGTGCGTGCGAATGTTAGGGCATTATTATTGTTGTTATATACTTTTTTGTTTATTTATATATCTTAGGAAACTTTGTTTATAAATTTTAAGCATATTTTGGTTTTGTATATTAGTATTAGCGGTTAGCTGTAAGAAAGGACCATGTGGTCCTAAGTTCGCCTCAATAAAGAAGTAATTTCATTCATTCATTCATTCATTCATGTTTCTGTTAAAACTTTGATTAAATTGTGTATACCATCTGATTACGACTCTTCATTAAACCTAGTATTTTGCAAATACACTTGACGGGCTAAATGTTTATCTGAGCCCGATCTCTAAGATTTAAAAAAAAAATCCTGATACAATGTGTATTTAGAGAAATGTCTCTTTAACCTCGCCCTTTGATGGAATATGTTTTGAGTTATGAAAATACACTTAAATTTTTATGATGTGACCCCTTTGTAAACAAATCCACTATACTGTTGGACCCGGCAGTGGCTAATGTTTCATGCAACATATCATCCACTATAACCAAAGTAGATGTACCATCAAAGTCCTCCATGTTCAGTAAACCTTGTATATATATATATATATATATATATATATATATATATATATATATATATATATATATATATATATTTCCACTATCACTTAAACCAGGATTCAAACCCGGAGAATAATGTCAGTAAATATTGTTAAATTTGGTGTTACACATCTAAATGCTTGATAAATCTCGCAACAAAATATGAATTACCTGAAGGTCTGGTCACAATAGCTGAAAATAGATGTTGCCACCTCAAGTCCATGGTTTCAACTGAGTACAATTTAACATTTTACCATCACTCTTATAAACCTAATTAATATAAACTAAATTAATAATTATCTTGGATTTATTATTAATAATCTATATACTTAATTCAATAAGGTTTTTTTTCTGTTAGATCCCTTTTTCATCCATCCTACTTAACCGATTTTGACGAATGAGGTGTCATTTTAAAGCTCATAATGTAGTGCACCAGCGACTAATAATTAAAATTGGCATTTCTTTTACGGCTTTGACCCCAAGCCTTTGATTTATTTCTAGAGGGCGCTTTCAACGCTCCAGTGCTGAGCAACTTGCATTAACATGGTTTTAAAATGTGATTATAATTTAACAGATAATTACCTTTAGATCGATTTTTAACCTAAGTCAGATTGTAAACAAAATTGGAAAGAATACAAGATTTGATTCATTTGTTGAAAACTAATTCTTAAATGGACACTCTTTTGACAATTGTAGACTAATTAAGGTAGGAAAATCATTCTTAATGGTGCAGAAAGAAGTGGAAGGCAAGAGAAAACCGAGTCGATGAGATTAGCAAAAAACATACGTAACCTTTGTCAAGAACACAGAGAACTGCCGAGAGACAAAGACTGATAGAACATCAGAGGGACACTGCACCACCTATCTACTTGAAGCAACTTAAAGAAGATGATAGGGCATGAATACGCGAACAAAAACTTCCAGTATACTACTGTTGTGCCAGAAGACAAATTAAAATACCTAATGCTAAGGTGATGAACAATGTGTGTGTGTGTGTGTTTTTCAGCTAAGCTTTTATTTGTTTATGCCAGACCTTTAAATTACAGTTGAAAGGTTAACTTAAGTAATAACGGCGAGTTCAAAGCTGTAACGCACAGAAAACTTGAAAACCCAAAAACACATATGAAAGGACCGTTAAACAGGAGAGTTTTTGCAGGCTTTGAAGTGAGTTTTGGTATTTAAGTTTTAATATAAATAGTGTTCGCCTGTTTAGTAAATATTTCTCTTACTTCTTCTTATCGTAGGCGAGTTTCTCAAGAAACAAAAATAATAATTTTAAAATGCGCAATTTGCGCATGGGGTCCCTAGTCTTATGTAAATATTTAATTATTTTTAAACTAAATATACATTTATGTATAAGCATTCAGTCATGCGATTTCATGTTTATATTTATAACTTATTTATGTTAAACTTATATAAAATATGATGGTAATTAGTAAAGATCCTACAGAGCTTGCTACAATTCCAAAGAAATAATAAATAAAAATCTTTTAATTCTCATAATTATGATTTGTTTGCATCTGTTAAAACATTGATTAAATTGTGTATACCGTCTGAATAAATAGATAAATACGACCAGATAAATGCTTGATAAATCTGGCAACAAAATATGATTTACTCGAAGGTCCGGTCACAATAGCTGAAAATGGATGTTGCCACCTCAAGTCCATGGATTGAACTGAGTACAATTTAACATTTTACCACCATCGACCTTCAATGACTGTTCAGACAGAGTCTTTCTCAATATGTGTGTAGTAGTTTCCAGCCGGTTATTCACAAGAGTCAGCTGTTGGTTGGTTTCAAGTGACTTTGTAAGTGTTTGTAACAGTTCACTATTCTGCTGTTTTAGTTTTGTACTCTCCATGTTTACGAATTAAAGGTAACACTTCTTTTGTAACCCATTTTCTAAAAGCATTAGCCTCAAGTTTTTTCCGATGATAAAATCAATGAATATAAACCACTTTCATTAATAAAAACAGGCGATTTCTCATTTCCTCTTAACCCCGCCAAAACGGCGGGGTTTATATTTTCATATGTGAGCTTGTCATCTTCACAATAGCTGAAAATGGATGTTGCCACCTCAAGTCCATGGATTGAACTGAGTACAATTTAACATTTTACCATCACTCTTATAAACTTAAAATAAATTTACATAAACTAACAAGGAATGAGGGTTGATAGATAAAAAGACAGATTGTTCAGCAAAGGTGGCTATACATAGTTGCTTATGAAAAACTATCAAAATTTATAATGCTTTAAGTGAATTTCTTGTTGCTCTTGCTTTACAATGAAAACATAAATTCTTCTTCTTTTTACATAGACTCCAACAGAGTGTATCTGCTGCCAGGAGCAGCCGCTCGTCTCACCATGTGAAGTCGGTCCCCGTAGCCGGCGTTGTACTGCTCGATCATGGCGTCCGTGATGGAGTCGATGAAACGACATGGCAGATACACCCGAAGATAGTGCTCCTCGCCGAGTTGTCCTTCCAGCGTAGCCATGACTATCCCTCCATACGGTGTGTTGACACGATCCAGTTGAACAATACGATAACCACACTCTTCACGGAGGTCCGTAATTTTAGTATACGAGGCACTCGGTTTAACCACGTTCAAACACGACTTCAAGTCTATCTTGACAGGTGCACAGTGTTTCACGGGAAATAAAGTCATCTTGAGTCGACAACACTTGCGGTATTGAGTCAGAGAGAAAAATACGTCCGCACGGTATGTGACTAGCCAGCGAATAATGCGAACGCTGCGGTGGTGACGCCGTGTGTAGGGGTGGGGAGTGAAAGCGGTTGTTTGTTGACCATATTCCTTCACGTAGACACGCGGTCAATTCGCAGAACTGAACACCTGCGTTCTATTTTCGAATTCTTTTATTTTTGGGCTGTGTGTTGCTACATGTCACCGCTGGCATCAACCGTTTTCATTTCACCACGGGGGGGGGGGGTTCTATTAATAGCCACAGAGGTCAATGACCTTTCCTGAAGCAACCAAACGAGCGGCTGTTTCTATCTTATTTCTAAGTCATTTTAAGGCTTAGGTGGTCTTTAAAAAGGCCGATTGATCGCTGATGGGGGGAGGTGGAAGGATTTACGGTGTTAACTTATATTTTTCCACAGTTTATTTCCCCATTTATTTATTCAAATTCCTTACGGAAACATTAATTCGATGTTGTTGATGAAAAGCTCCAACATCTCTTTCCTTACTTGATCTTCCAAATACAAGTCATAGTACATTGTAACCATTCTTCCTGACAGCCAGTCTGTATTTTCTCGCTCCTCAAGTTCTTCTCGTTGTTCCTCAAAATCTTTCCTTGCTCTTTCTCTTATTACAAGTTTTACTATGGACGGAGGTAAAATGTGTCCAAGACCTTGCTCAACCTCCCCCAACAACGGAAAGCATCAGCAATGCATGCAGCGCTCAGTTGCTGTAGCGTCTTCATTTTTCGAGCTCCAAAACCAAAATGAACACCTGAGACCGTAATATCGGCAACAGTCAGACGAGGCCATCAACACGGATGTAACAACAAGGTCATTAGCCAGTAGTTTCTAGAACTTCCATACTTTCCCAAGTCAAAATAGGTTGCTAGCCGCTTAATATGTCGCGCCAGCTTTCTAATTCCACCAGTAAAAGCACTGATTATTATTTCGCTAATGGGTCTACTTTCATTAATCCTGGCATTGACCTAATCCTGTCATTGACCTGACTGGTATGGGGGGGAGGTCTTTTTTTTTTTTTTTTTTTGTCGGTGGTCGGGGGGGTTCACAGAGGTCATTGACCTTTCCTGAAGCAAGCGAACAAGCAGCTGTTTGTATCTTATTTCTAAGTAATTTTAAGGCTTAGGTGGTCTTTAAAAAGACCGTTTTTCGCTGAGAGGGTGGAGGTGAAAGGATTTTACAGGGTAATCAATTTTTATTTTTTTTTTATTTTTCCAATAGTTTCAGATAAGATTCCTCCGGCCACCATACATATTTCAATGGTCGGCACCAATGGTTATCCGGAAACCAATATTTTTCGACTTCCCTGAAGTATTTTTGCTCTGTTTCTATTGGTTCCCATTTCTCATCCTGTTCAAGTGGATACTCATTTTCCAAGTAGTAATAATCTGATGCAAACCATTCCAAGTCATCGTCTGATGGGCATCCTGCCCATCTACTCCAAAACTCCTTCCCACGCCACATTAGCTGCTTCTCATATTCTTCGAGGTCTGGGAGTGTAAAGAATTTTAGTGTTGGAGTAAAGTAGCGACAGTCCAAATCAGTGAATTTTTCTTCTTTCCATTGTTCCTTCGGATTGATCCAATTCCTGTTGCTGATGTAGTTGTTCTGCTGATCCTGTTGCTCCTCTTCCACCTCCATCCTCTCAGCTTCAGCACAAACTCTCGCCAACTCTTCATCGTTGATCTCACAGTCCCAGTAGTCACAGTCCATACTTGCGTCCGTACTTGTCAAATTCCCAACCTAAACTGAAGACGGTACGGTGAAAGCTAGGACAGCCCTGTGCCAACAATAGCCGAGTCATTAACTTTCCATAACGGCCCTGTCAATCAAGATTTAAATTCCAGGTCTCAGCAGGGTGGTAGTCTATGACGTCACGGGGGGGATCTAAGGTTGAAAGGTCATTGACCTCTATGACGTCACCAAAAAGTGAAAGTAGGTTAAGTTAGGTTAGGTTTTTTTTTTTTTTTGAAAACTTGTTTTTTGTTTTTTTTTGTTTTTTTTAGGTTTGCTATTTTTAGAAATCTATTTTTAGCCGGGGGGGGGGAGTTCTATTTTTAGACCGACCACTACCACCCTGCTGGGGTTGAACCTACCAATACCCCCTACTAAGCAGTATGTAAAACTGTTCATTTCCGCTTTCATTTCATTCCCGCTCGCTAAATCAGGGTTACTTGAAATGTAGAATAGGTTAAGGTGGCACACAAAAGAGATAACTATGACCCAAACTCCAAAGACCAGTTTCTATTGATCAGAAATCCCGTAACACTCACCGTATTCTAAATTCTAGTTGCATTGCTCTAAATCAGCTGATTTAATTGTCACCGTTTCTATCTCAACTTCCGGTTCGTTCCAATAGAATAAGCAAACATAACCTCAATTAAATTTTGTGTACAGGTTAGTTAATAAGTTAAAATGTTTAAATAATGGTGGTAGAAAAAATATTGTGTGTATTACGAGCAAAAATAGTCACTGCCGCTCTCGAAATGTTTGGCCACACTCAGCTGACGCTTCCTGAGGCCATCTACAATTAATTCTCGAAAGGCAATGACGTCCTTTGCGCTCTTAATACACAAATAGCTAACGTTGGTACCACGTTTTAACGTTGGTTGTTTAAATAAGGCATAAGAAATGTCAAAATAAACATATTTTTGGGCTTGGTTCACTAGTTAATTAATTCTTTTTATTCTTGTCCCGGAAATAACTTCAGTGGATATGTTCTATGTTCTTGAGTACACTCTTCTAGTTTAGATAAAAATCAAGAAGACTCTGTGCATAACTGAACTAAAACTAAATATGAGATGAAGTAAAATATGTGAAGAAATTTCTTTAAATTTTATTCCATTAAACGTTTATCTCATATCCACCTACGATTAAATATGAAAATAATATTTTACTTGATAGTTATGGGAATGTAAATTTCGCCAGTTGTGATCTAAACGATAACCAGTGCCAGCCCCTCCTCAACATGATAACTATTTAACTAAGGCCCACCAAGTCTGGGCTTAAGGCCGCACACCGGTAGGGCAAGGGGCACACGGTGGAAAAAAGGTAATCAGCGTGAATTTTGAAAGTGACAATTAGGCTCCAGAACGTAATTTATCTAAAAAGGTCACTTTTTCGACAACACCGTCAGATCTTAGAGGGGTCACACATAAACCTATACATGGCTAACTTAGAGTTTTTAAAAATTAGTTAGGCACAAGATTTTTTATTTTACAATCAAGATGTATTAAACGAATTTTAAATTGTTAACCAATGTTTTAATTTTTTTATCGAATTTCCCCTATAGGGAAGAAGCTGTTACTCTCATGGGTCAAGATATGAGCCTGAGACCATCATAGCTTTTTGTTTTGAGGTCCCCAGAAGCAAAAAACAACATTCGTTCATTTTCATAAATATATATATATATATATATATATATATATATATATATATATATATATATATATATGAAAAAACACGAATGGTGTTTTTGTCATCCGAGGACCTCAAAACAAAAAGTTATGATGGCCTGGGGCTTAGGTCTTACCATGAGACCTACGGGTAACATGCCGTAGGGGGAAATTCGTCCCCCCCCCCCTTATAGAGGAAATTCGCTAAAACGAATAGGTAGATCAGTGTTTCTCAACCTTTTGGTGCTCGCGTACCACCTCCCACATTTACAATATTTTGGCGCACCATCGCAAGGACCCCCCTTCCTGTCACCACTGACGGATCCCCTCCAACAATGCTTATAGTTACTCTTTGGCGGTTTTGTTTTTGCCTGCTAAATTTATTTTATTTTACTTGTGAATGCACATTTTTAGATCTTATTTTGATTAAAAGGACATTTTGGCAAATTGTATGTTCACCCCTCAATAATTTTATAGTCAATTTGGCGAAAAACAGTGTGGATTTGAGTATAAATTTCGTTAACGTGATAAAATGTCTAACTTAGTTACACGGGTAAAAAATAATCTCTGCCTGTTGTTTGAACTTTACGTGTTTCTTATGCTTTATTTTGAAAAATTAACATAAATAAACAATACAAAGTCATTCAAAGTATAATGTTTTTCACAAATAATCTTACCTTCAAGCAAATTACAACAATTTATACAACGGATCGACATAACTAAACTGTGCGTTCAAAATAAAAAATACGTTCGATTAGTAAATTGTACAACTAATACCACCGAATCAACATTATACAACTGGTAGTATTTTTTTATGAAAAGAATTAATGCCAAAATTTTCTGTAAGAAGAATTTCTCTTAAAATGAAAGAGTAACATTTTTTGAAATATTGTACGAAATTGACATATTATAGCCAAAATAAATACTAAAAACGTTAAGCCATATAAGTGCGACTTTACTGTTCGATGGTACAGCGTTCGTTTATAAACCTAGTTTTTATTTTGTACTACTTCTTCAACCTTATGCGTACCACCTGAAATGCCATAATGTACCACCACTGGTACGCGTACCACCGGTTGAGGAACACTGAGGTAGATAGGACAGGTTTGGCCAAGCTGACAGGGCGGGCAAACAGATACTTTATCCGACGGTTGGATGTGAGCCTCATCTTAGTCACCAGTGCACCCTCGCCCACCCTGCCGGCAAGCCAAGCCTCAGTTGTTCACTGAGAGACAGCTTCCTTCACTGCAGCTACTACAGTGGGTATACACTGGGTACGCCCAGTATCGGTACCTAAACTCCTCTAACTATTTAAACTGGTTTTGATAGGTAGATGGGGTGGGAAATGTTTAAAAAGTTGATGGGTTAGGAATCTTTGGTTTTCCCTTAGAATTTTTTAAAATTATAGATCTGAGTAGGTGCTAGAGGCTCAAGAGTCAATGCCAATAAATCAATAGACTTAAATAAATAAAAAAGATTTATTAATTTTATTTTCAATTTAACTATAAAATATTTTTTTTTTAGTATAAATAGTGGGGCAAGTAAATTTACTGGTTTACTAGAAATCGCCAAAAATATTTACTAGCTTAACAGAAAAATGAGTTGAGTTTTTATCGACTTGAACAAAATTTCCAACAAGGTCACTGCGAATCGTACTGCTTGTGTCAACCCAGCCGCAAATTATTGTCAATTCCATATAAGCTATGATATGACAAGCACCTGTGTAAAGTGTCACTGACGGTATAAAAGCGAGGGACTCCACGACTGTGGTATTCAAGATGAAAATCTACTTGCTTACCGTCGTTCTCTTGTTGAGTAAGTAAACTATGATTATTATACACTAGACAAACCTCTTTAGCTCTTATTTTACATATCGTCAATAAATGCAATGGCGTTAAGTTTTACCTTTTTTTTTACTTTATCTCCCCTCTATTTATGTGGGAAAAGTATTGTTTTTACCAAAATTTTTGATTTTGAGTTAGTAGGTACATTTGTTTTAGTGCTCCCTGAATTCAAAAAATTTCGGTGTGGTGTCTGTCCGTCCGTGTATGTAGATGTGTGTGTGTATTGTGTAAATAAATAAATAAATAAATAAAAAGGCCTTTATTTACAAGCGTGTTTCATCAAAGATGCTTTACAAACCGACTCAAGTCATCTTATAACTAACCTAAATTAATTGTATGTGTACCAAATTAAATTACTAAATTAAGTGTATGTATAGAACCAGAGCTAGAGACAACACAAATGGTCTGATTTTCATGAAACTTGGCATGTAGGTATAAAACTATGTTTTTTTTAGAATTTTTGTTTTTTAATTATATCCACCCCATAAGAACCCATAAAAAACGACAAAAGTAAAGATTTTTCAAAAACGGCTCTAACAAATTTCATAAAAATTTCAAAGGTTTCACTGCTTAAGATGAAAAACAAAATTACACCACTCACATGTCTGTAAAAATTCAGGTTCAGAAGTTAAGCGGATATAAGTGATATTAGGTGATAAAATTTTTTTTATCTACTTAAAATTATAAATCTTAATATACTTGCAAGTTGCAACCATTAAATTTGGCTTGAAAAAATAAATAATCCAGTTTTTAATTATTAGTGTACATCAACCGGTTGCAGAGATAATTGATTTTTTCGTTTGACAGTAAATGCAGTGCGTTGTCTAATTGTCTAATGGCCTAAATGTTATTATTTAGGCAAATTAGTTTATCTCTCCTCCAGTCCAGGAACTCTTTAATGGAACAGAATAAGAATAAGAATTTGTTTAATGTCTCAGAGGTTGTGTATAAAATATTTTATACCATTAGAAGCATATAGTAGCCATAGCCGGAGAATATATACTACTATCAAGAATCGCCAGTCAGGAGAGAGTGATTCTTGATACTTGTGATTTCTGTGTTATTTCGTGCTCTCGTTTTCCTTTCAGCATAGTTTTTGTGACCGCTTTTACAGTTCTCTGTTTTAGCTGTGTTTTTTTGTCCAGGTTATCCTGGCTATGTGTTACTAATCTTGTTATGTTCTAAGTTTTGTTCCACCTGAAGACGGGATCAAATTCCAGGTCCTGAAACGTCGTGAAACTTGTTTTTTTTTACTAATTAGTGATGACAAATATCCGCAAAAATCCAAATAAAAATACTGTATATGGATTTTTCCAGGCCTGCTGCTTGGTTAGGCCGTGGGGACCCCGCCAACCGTGCTGCCTATGAATCGTTTGTTTCTATCGGATAGTTCCCATCACCGGCTGATAAGAGGGACGTCCGATACCGACTGCGATCCGATATTTGGTATCGAATCAGTATCGAAAGAAAAGTAGCGATACCACGATTTTATCGGATCAGAAGATACCAGGAAAAAACTTATAATTTAAAAAGTTAATATTAAATTACGTCGATTTAACAGTTAATACGGAATTCTAAAACAAATTAATGTTATTCAAATCGTTTAATCACTAAACTTTTTAATTATTACATGCTATTAGAAAAATTGTACTTTTAAACTTTATTCGGTTCATTTATTTTACGTAACAATCTTCACAAAAATTCTTCCTTTGTGCATGACATGTCCGATTACGATCTTATAACTTTTTCCGGATTATTGAAGTTTGTCTATCGTCTAATAGTTTGTATCGAAATAGGCAGGGTAACAAAAACTCATACAAATCAATTATAAACGGATTACCGTAATTTTACAATTAAAAACATAATAATCGTATTAAATTATAAGTAATAAAGCGGTAAATAAACAATAAATCATAGGGGCAAAAAACACGACGTGGAATATTACTTAAATTTCTAAAAGTTTTGGCCAGATTATCGTATAAATTTTTCCTCCCCAGACGCGATTAATAATTTATATACGATTCGATGCCTTCGATCCGATACTCCAGACTTTCTTCGGATACCGCGATAATATAGAATGATTCGATACGATACCGATACCATCGAAAGAAAAGTATCGGTTTGTACTAGTATCGGAAGTATCGGAACGTCCCTGGTTGAGAAACACCGATTTACGATGCTTCGACGTGTGCAGGTGTGGTGGTCGGCGCGCTGGGACACGAGCTGGGCAATGACGCTAAGATCCCCAAAACCCGCTAAGAACCCCGATCTGGGTCCCGCAATATTTATGGTGGACCGGGAGGTCCACCGTAAATATTGCGGGACCCAGATCGGGGTTAAGTGCTGCTCTGACGGATATTGCAAGAAAGGCACCTGCAAAAAACAAATGAAGTCCGGGGAGATGCTTGACATCTGTGCTGCGTAACTGAACTGTCGAGAGGAGGCGGAATAAAATGAACTTATAAAAAAATGTAATCCTTTTTTATTCCTTTTCTCCCCTAGCCTGTACAGTTAAATAGGGTTTATTTATTTATTTGTTTACACGCATTATAACAGGTTTAAACCCAATTACAATAATGCGGTTCAAATTAAATAGATATTGTATAAATAAATATGGTGATAATGTCCACACCTTGAATAAACTAGGAGTACGCTCCGATGTCGCGTATGAGGACGAACGTATTCGCAATGTACCATGGTGGTGACATTAAACCTATCGTTTTTAAGACTCAAAGGAAACAAAACAACATTCATACAGTTACAAATAAAAAATAATTTTGAATGTTAAAAGTGTTCAAATGTTTTACCTTATAACAAAAGCTACTTGAAGGATAGTTGTAGATCTGACCTCAAATGTTTAGAATGGTTCTTAACATAGGTTATGGTAAAATATTTAAGATGTATTTAAAGTGAAATGGAAGAAGTGTAAAGAAACAAAATGGTTTTCACAAAATGCAATTTATTTTGTCCTCACAGAAAATGAGTTTCAGTGAAGCCAAGAAATATATTAAGCCTTTCATATTATATGAAAATGACTGTTGATGCGACAACCAGCAGCAGTCTGATAATACCATTGGTTTGTCTGATACCGGATTGAAACCTTCTGGATTCATTTTAGTAGTGGAACATACATGATCAAATGGGCAATTTCACACTCTTCGACTTAGTGTCGGATGATCATTCTGCCATGCGACAAATAAGTTCAAATTCATTGTATTGCCATTACAACACATTTTACAAAGTTGGAAACAGTGACTATTTCACAATAATTTTAACTGAAATACATTCTGAAAAAAAACTTACGTAAAGTAACTGAATCGGTTTTTTTTAAAGGAGACTAACTGAATCGGTTTTTTTAAAGGGCGTAAGTCCTAAAAAGTAAACTTTCGGATAACAAGAAAAGACTGTTTATTTTCAAAAGGGCGTAAGTCCAAAACGCCATATAACGCTTTGTTGACATACGCCCTTTTAAAACAAATCACAGAAATGCTATGCTGATTTCATCCATAACCATTCATTATAGGTAAGCCCTTTCAAAGCAAATCGATGTATCTAGTTAAAGAGTACAAAACCACCAAAAACTGAAAATTAAAAAAAATTGGACTTACGCCGTTTTAAAAAAAAAACCGATTCAACTGGAAGTCAAAAATCGTGTAATGAGAAAAGGGCCTCAGATATAAAACAAAAATTATTTTCATTACTCTACAAAAAATCATCTGTTTTTGTTATGTGTTTGTCACCTGCAAAACCGTTCTTTAATTAACCATTGTTTATTTCAGAAAAATAATATTTGCTATAAATCCTTTTTTCAGTTTTATTTTATATATAATAGTATATTTCATTACAAGGACCTAAAGTGACGCTTTTCGTACAAGGTCAAGTTTTACAACCGAGGCTGTAAGCCGAGGTTGAAAAATGACCGAGTAACGAAAAGCAGCTTTAGGTCCGTGTGATGAACTATATTTTTCGTTATATTGCTCAATACAATACGTAGGCCTAAACTACTTAAGAAAACCAAAATGTTACAGCTTGTTTACCTTTAAAGATGCCTTCAAAAGATGGCACCGTCTTGTTCATGCTATTTGAAGCAATCAGCTGATTTTCTGTTTCATTTGTGTTAGGGTAGACTGACAACAATGAACAACTATCGACGTATCGAACGCATGTAATAATCGATTGGTGAAATGAGCGAGTTTCACAAATTGATTAAACTGACAACAATGAATGTTTCGATTATTTGTAATCGAATGAATATTGTTCGATTATTACGACGTACTCGGCACTTTTTGACTTTTATAGTCCTAGGACTATAAAGAGTCAGCTGGTATCGAGTACATCAGCTTTTAATTCCTAAGAATAAAAAGAGTGCATTTAGGTCCGGAAAACATGCATTAAAAACATCTGTTTTTGAAGCAGTATAACGAAATGTAAATTATACAGCTGATTTCAACATATTAAAGAGAAAAGTCCCGTTCAATACTTTTTTAATGAAATTGGTTGGCATATGCTCGACCATATGAAGTGTTCAATAAATCTTGCACTTTATACCAAACCAAAGGTCTCAAATATGCAAATCCCTCTTTTTAATCTTGTTAAGAAATATATAACAAATTTGGTGGAGTAAAAATGAGTAAAATAATGCAATTTTATATTTTAATATATAATGTAAAACATCAACATACAACAATATCAAAAACATAAATGATAAAAAATATTTGATCCGCAACGAATACAGCATGTGTGATGACAATTTGAACATAATTGCAGCACAGACCAGAGAGACACCCACGACCAGAACCCAATGGTTGAAGTTCAATGCACATTGGCAATTGAAGAGAATTTCTTTCTGAAAGAACAAAAGTGTATTCAAGTTACTTTACCTTTACAGGTAGCCTTAGGCGTCCAGAGTATCGTGATGCTGCGATACGCGTTTCGGATTAATTACAATCCATCTTCAGTCGCGTGGTAGCACGGGTTAAAATTGCCCACCTAAGTGGTTGTCACAGTATATAAAACAAAACACGAACACGACAGACGATAAAACAAAGTACGAGAACTTTACACAGTACATTGACGAGTCACACACACGATTTCCCTGATAATAACACCTTCGGAAGACGACATGATGACCGGAGTCATCTTCCGAAGGTGTTATTATCAGGGAAATCGTGTGTGTGACTCGTCAATGTACTGTGTAAAGTTCTCGTACTTTGTTTTATCGTCTGTCGTGTTCGTGTTTTGTTTTATATACTGTGACAACCACTTAGGTGGGCAATTTTAACCTGTGCTACCACGCGACTGAAGATGGATTGTAATTAATCCGAAACGCGTATCGCAGCATCACGATACTCTGGACGCCTAAGGCTACCTGTAAAGGTAAAGTAACTTGAATAAATATAGGTGTCTACTGGCTAAAACAATAAAAGTGTATTAATATAAAATATTGTAAATTGAAAATAGACCTTATGAAATTAGTGTAAAACGTTCAAATATTTACAACACATTATACACAAATGAAAGGATGAAACAATTCCTATAAACAAATGTTTCTGGAGAAATATAAAAAGAATTACAATTTTCAAAATATTATTATACTAACAGTTCCCGTGGCTTCGCTCACGATAAAAATTATAGTTCAACCTTGATAGCTCGAATCTGAAGGGCCTGAATTAAAAAAGAGTTTTATCAAAGAATATGTAATGTGTTTATATGAATACCTGATTAAATAAATAGGTCTGTTTATATAAATATAACGCTGTTATGGCATTGTGTAGGTCTTAAAAACATTTATGTCATACTGTGGACAGTCACAGTGGATAATGTCGGGTTTCTTTTCAAAGTCATAACTCGAGAACGGCTGGACCGATTTTAACGTTAAAAGTGTCAATTTTACGGTAATTGGTCGAATATTTGCCAATACGTCTCAGAATTATCAAATAGAGTATCAATTAAGTACGATAAAGCGATGAAAGTTCGAAACAGTAGCACTATCAGTCGGCAGTGTTTAAAACTTGCTTCACTTAGTTTACATAACGTAATATATGGGCGGTTATTAATAATTTTAAAGGTTAACCACAGATTGCAGCACTTATTTTTTCCGTGCAAAGCCGGGACACACACCATCGAATCGGATGTTTATACATCGATAGATGAGAAAGGAATTCGCCAAATTGTTTTAGGGCATGATTGTAATACAATGAGGACGCCATGAGAGAAAAAAACTATAACTCCCGCTGCCTAAATGAAGATGGCACCTCATAGTTTGTTCATGATTAAATAGATAAGGTAGAAAAACTAATTTATGGATTAAATATAAACTAAAAAAAGGTAATTTTTATACAGTACGTATAACCTAAAAAAATCAACCAAACAACCATGATGAAAGAATTAAATTATTAAACAGCCCTAACAACGTATCCGTTAGTCAAGCTAATTACCCTCTGCTTGCTTGAATGAAATTGGAAATGTAAACAAAAGATCGACAATCACATTTATATGGGAACGTTTTAAAGCCTCTTCTCCACCAACTTACAACTTTGAATTTTGGACATATATAAGTTACTTAGCGGATACCTTCACCATAAAAGGAACGTCCGTGCAAATGTTTAAGGTTCGAAGTCCAATAGTTCGGGCTGTACGATGATAGGTCAGTTGTATTTGACAAATGTACGGTATAGGAAAGAAAAACGATAACTCCAGCTGCCGAGATAAAGATGGAGCCATCAGCGACGAAAGAATAATATTATTAATATTATTATTTGGTCGCTTGGTGTCTCATATTAGTTCAGTAAAAATAAGTGAGAAATTCCATAAACCCAAAAAAAATTAGCACAGGCAAGGAATTTGGTACAGATGTTGGGTATATCTTCCTTTTGAACATACTAAAAGTCCCCTAAAATTGAAACTGTGCTACGGCCGCCATCTTGGAAAATGGCGGCAAATTTCTGTATTTTTGCCTTTATCTCCTTTATTATTGGAGATACAGAAAAAAGTTTCAAATAAAAATTGTAGCCCATTAAAAAATACACATTTTTAATTATTATCATTTTTTCTCTAAACCCAACGGTTTTTGATTTATTTGCGATTAAGTATAGTTATTGTTTTTGATTAATCAAAATTGTAAGAAAAATGTGTTGTGATATGACATTTTAAGGGGTACCGGTATATAAAAGGGAAATTTAATTTTTTTAATGCATAATATTATTCTAATACCACTGCCGATAATGAAGGGAGGTATGAACTTCAGTTTTCGTTGGTAAAAAAAATCGGCCGCCATCTTGGATCCGCCATATTGCATGCACTAATTATTTTCAAATGTAAACATAGTGTTGTGACACATCATTTCAAACTATTTTCACACTATTTACAATGCCGAAATCAGCTTTTGAAAATCTTGACTCGTTTTCAAGATATACCCAAACAAAGATTATTCTCTGTATAATCCTTATGGACGTTTCGAGCTTGGAATATTTTTTGGGATTTTTTTGGACTATTTTCCTTATAGCTCCGGATGTAATCAAAGTACGCTGTTCGTTCTCGTCTTTAACTATTCAGTAGTATTTTGGCCTCCATATAAGCAACTTATCAATTGATTCAGATTCATTAAATATGAGTTATGATACCTTTATTAATCATAAAATGTGATTTTTCTAAATTCAATGTTCAGTAAAAATTGTACATCTCAGATTCTAAATAAGATATAAACTTCTTTCTGGTATTAAACCGACCAGTAAAATGTTAGCTTTCGTATGAGCTATTGATCATGAAAATAGGACAATTTTAAGCCGAGGTATGTTATTTTATTTAACATAAAATTTAACGTTTTTAGCATTCAATCTTCAGTTGAAGACTAAATCTCAAGCTCTAAGTGAGACATAATCCTCATTAAAGTCTTAAATTAAATAGTAAACTATGGGCTTTCTTTTGAGATATTGATCATGAAAATCAGTCAATTCTAAGAAGAGTAATAATCCTTTATTTGAATTAAAACGTAATTATTTTAGAGTTTTGTCCTTGAGTAAGGACTCATATTTCAAGTTCTTAAAGAGATACAATCCTTTTTAATATCTTAAATAAATTGGTGACTGATTGGCTTTCATTTGAACTATTGAGCATGAAAATCGGACCGGTCTTTCCTGAGTTATAATCCTTTATTTGTCAAAATAATTTTAGAAAAATCTCATCTTATGTTAATAAAGGTATCATAGCTCATCCCTAATAAATCTGAATCAATTGATAAGTTGCTTATATGGAAGCCAAAATACTAACGAATATTTTAAGACTAGAACGAACAACGTACTTTGATTACATCCGGAGCTATAAGGAAAATAGTCCAAAAAAATCCCAAAAAATATTCCAAGCTCGAAACGTCCATAAGGATTATACAGGGAATAATCTTTGTTTGGGTATATCTTGAAAACGAGTCAAGAGTTTCAAAAACGGATTTCGGTATTGTAAATAGCGTGAAAATCTAGTTTGAAATGATGTGTCACAACACTATGTTTACATTTGAAAATAATTAGTGCATGCAATATGGCGGATCCAAGATGGCGGCCGATTTTTTTTACCGATGAAAACTGAAGTTCATACCTCCCTTCATTATCGGCAGTGGTATTAGTATAATATTATGCATTAAAAAATTAAATTTCCCTTTTATATACCGGTACCCCTTAAAATGTCATATTACAACACATTTTTCTTATAAATTTGATTAATCAAAAACAATAACTATACTTAATCGCAAATAACTCAAAAACCGTTGGGTTTAGAGAAAAAATGATAATAATTAAAAATGTGTATTTTTTAATGGGCTACAATTTTTATTTGAAACTTTTTTCTGTATCTCCAATAATAAAGGAGATAAAGGCATAACTACAGAAATTTGCCGCCATTTTCCAAGATGGCGGCCGTAGCACAGCTCTAATTTTAGGGGACTTTTAGTATGTTCAAAAGAAAGATATACCCAACATCTGTACCAAATTCCTTGCTTGTGCTAATTTTTTTGGGTCAAAACTTATTTTTACTGTACTATATACAGATTTAATTCTTAAACAGATGAGATACTTAAACTAAACGAAATGTAACTTTTATATAGTACATAATTATATACTTAAAATAAATCAACAAAAAACTATAAAAACCAAAACCATTATGAAAGAAATTAAATTGTTAGCAGCTGTCATATCGTCATACCTACATTTGTAAAGCTAACTACCAGCTGACTGATTGAATGAACATTGAAAATGTAAACAAAAAATGGCCCAACATACTTTTATATGGAAAAAAATTGAAAACTTTGACCTCGCTAAAAACCCCTTAAAACTTTGAATTTAGAAAAATCCGTTCTTAGCGGATGCCTACGCCCTGAAAGGAACGTCCACGCAAAATTTCAAAGTCCTAGGTCGTATAGTTTGGTCTGTGCGATGATAGGTCAGTGGTATTTGACAAATATATAGTAGATTATAAAAATGTAACAATAAAAAATATAAAATATTATAATTAATTGTGTAATTTTATACATAAAAAATTATTTCGGACTTGGCTCCTCATATCATTAATAAAGACATTAAAAAGGACATGGAATTTAGGCATCATATAGGATTTTCTCTCCAAGCTCAAAAACAAACTATATGTAAAATATGAAGTGTCCTAAGTAATTTGGAGAACTTGACATGCCATCAGCTTGGTGAAATATATTGTGATATGAATCAAAGTGGGCGTAACCAACCTTGGAGCGGTAAACAACAAACGGTGGGGATAAATGAAACTCACCTATCGGGAAGTACGTACTTAATTTGTGGTTAGTTCATATACACATTCATTATTTTAGTTTAATTCATAACAACTAACAACTTCAATATTTTTAAGATAAAATATATTAGCCTATCTATATGGTTTAAATTAAAATTTTAAATAGCTCTTTTTTCTATATCCAGTTTATTATTTGGCTCCAAATATAATCTCACATACAGGTACAAGAAATAAAAAATAATAACTACAAGTAAAGAATTTTCCAATAATAACAAAAATTTTCAACACACTACTAATTAATCACTGGTTTTACAAACATCTTTTGGTGGCTGAAACTAACTCTTTTCCGCCAGAGGATCGAAAACTTTCGTCCCTATGGCCGAAAGTCAGCTGATCGTATATTTGCTTCAAAGAACGCGAGGACATCACATCTCGCGCATACAAGACACAGCACACACACAGATATGGCATCTCGTGCTGTCATACAGCATTCAACAGGTTACAAAGACAGAATAGTTGTGATCATATGATTTTCGTAGCTGTGTTTGTTTAAACCATGTCAAAGAAGTTCATTGCTATTAAACTCAAAGTTTTGTTTTCAAGTATGCCAAATAAAAATCAGATTTTTAATGTTGTATAGGGTATATTTCATTGTGTAGTGTGGTGAAAAATGCGGTTCGCACCTCGGCCAAAAGTGTTTTGCAGCTCTTGATTGTTTCAAATTCTCGACTTCATCTTAAATTTGAAATACAATCTCGAGCCTGCAAAACCTCAGTTTATGCCCTTGTTACAAAATATACTATTGAAAAAAAATTATTACTATGCTCTGTTACTACGGGCAAAATACTTTTTCATCAAAGGGCAAAATACGTTTTTCATCCAAGGGCAAAATACTTTTTTCATCCAAGGGCAAAATACTTTTTTAATTTTATATAGATTTTGCGGCCATGAGAAATCGATTGAAGCTGGCCACAAGATAGGGGGAAATCCGGTTTCCATCCTACAGCCCGTCAAAGTACCCGCATGTTATCGTTATGGCCATTTTTAACCAAAACAACTGATTGATATATTTAGGTTGTCTATATTTTATCCTAGAGCAAAACTCGGTATACCTAGAGTAATGACGAAATCAAAGTTTATTTCAAATCAAAGTTTGAAAGAGCGTTTTAGGCCTTCTAAAATTTGCAGATACAGTAGAGTCCCGCAAACCCGGAATTCTGGATAACTTGGAAAGCCTACCAGAGCAATAAAGTGCACTGAGATTAAAGGCCAGAGCATGGTGTGACACATATAAAACAGTTTTGGTTTTTCTTTCAGTTTTTTTTTTGTAACTTTTAATGTAGTTTTTGTATTTTTTACTATGCAATAAATAAATGATTTCTTATAGAAATAACAGAAACTATTCTTATTTTTTCTTATTTTTATTCATTTTTCGATAACTCGGAAATTTCACAAACCCGGGCACCGTTTGGTCCACATTAGTCCGGGTTTGTGGGACTCTACTGTAATTCATATTTAAAAAAATCCTAACAGGGATCAGCCTATAGGCGTGCGCAGCAGGCATGCCATCAGTGCAATGGCATGCCTATCCTTAAGCCTTCTATTGACATAGTACACATTTAACTTCACTT
Organism: Flexamia atlantica; assembly: GCA_035578135.1. Taxonomy (NCBI): domain Eukaryota; kingdom Metazoa; phylum Arthropoda; class Insecta; order Hemiptera; family Cicadellidae; genus Flexamia; species Flexamia atlantica. The sequence continues at coordinate 7,555,059 of JAQJVK010000013.1, forward strand.
TCTGTTCGGTGTAATCGTCAAGTACCGTAGCCTTACGCCAGTTTTATATGGTGAGAATTATTTTAATAACTCATTCCTAAGGTCATATCTGTGGCAGGCAGAATACCGGACATCTGTCCTCCCGCATGTAAACATTTTTTTATAAAATCTTATAAGTTACTTAATATTTTTCACCTGATCTTCCTACATGAGGGATCTTGATTTCAAGTCGATATGTGCATACACAGTGACCGATGTAGCCGATATGCCAAGTTAAGTTATCATCACCAATATAGTAGTGTGGCCAGTATAGGCATTGGGCATCGGCTTCGGCTTATAGCAGATCACAATCAGTTGTTGAATCTGTACTTCCTTGCAACATTACAACTTTTAAAACACTCACCGCACCTGATTGTATACCATTACCACAAGGTCATTTTAAACAAAATGTAGGCAAGTTATTTTGTTTTCAGTCACCCTGCTAGCCTTTAGCCATATTAAAAGAAAATAACCTCCTTAAACACACATTCAAATGCTAACTATACATGTAATCTATAAACTTACGACAAGATGTTAAACATTGGCTGGAATAAAGAACAGTTGATCAACAGTAATTACATTAGTAGCCTAGTTCGAATAAGTAAACTTAAACAAAAATGGATGCATTTTGCATCAAACTTTTTATTATTTGCCCCGCCAAATAATAGGTCCGTTTGAAAATTTATAATTTTATTACAGATATTCAAACACTTTAGTTTGACTCAACATTCTCGGCGCATTGAACATCTGCTTGGAGTTAAAATTAAGCTACTAAGATTGTCTAAAACGACCCGTTTCGCTTCAAAATATCCAAATTTTCTGGGATACCCAGATATACCCTCCGAGGTTTGATATACCCTCCTAAACCCCGGTTCAGTTTACTCGGACCCTATTTTTGAGATGGACCCATCTCAAAAATTAATCCTATATATATGCTACTGTCATATTCTAACACGGAAGGTTAAAGTCGGATGAATGGTTGGGTGCTCCTTGTACTTCTACAAGTAAGAAGAGTAGACAGAAGAACAGGTCATAGCTACCCAGTGAGTTCTTGCTACCCTTAATCGCTTTTCCAAATTTTATATGTTTAAAACGTTGTATTTTCAGAATAGGAAACAAAACAATAAATTTTTACTGATTGATTTTAATTTCTGTTACTTAGCATTACATTACAGACCTTTGAGAATCTATTATTTTGCGAATTTAAATATAGGCTATGTAGGCCTGTACTGTATTTTGGTCAGTAACAACCCATTATTTTTAGGTACTGGTTACAAAAAGTATCGGCTTGTATAAATCTATTTACAAATAATATTATTTAGTTTTAAAGTCATAAAAATATGATATACTTACATTTTATAGGTCAAATTTGCCAAGAATGCTTCATTGTGTTAGGGTATTTTGTCAAATCCAACCTGCTGGCACTCCGAATATTGGAGGTCTGCACATGCCTATGGATAAGTTTAAATCAGATCAGATATCTGGGATCCAACAGTATGTAGTTATGACTATAAATTGCCTAAACTTATGAGTTCTCGGCAGTGTCTTTGAAAATTTCTCAGGGTTTGGACCCTGGGAAAAAATAATAGCAAAAAACAAGAATAAAAATAATTAAAAATACATAACAGCAACATTTAGCAAAAACCCAATCTACAATTTAGGGCCTATACACATGAGGTCAGTAGCTGTCATGGTTGCGTGGCAACTGCCACTGTTGTACTTTTCACAGTGCCTAGGAGCGAATGGGATCATATTATACAACCATGCACTTTGAATCAACACCGATATGTAACAACATGAGGTGTCTCTACTTTATTTTATGCCTTTCTAAAGTTCATTCGGAGTTTTGCTGGGTTATCTTCACTAAATGTTTGTAGTTTAAGTTAATTAAGACACACCGTGGCCACCAGTGGTGCACAAATATTTTGTCTGAGTCATGTTTTTCTTTAAAATAACCAGTTAAAACAGTTTTATTTTTCCCTTAGATATGTGTTTTTTCTGTTGTACTTTTGATAATTTCAAAAAATTGCATTGTTTCCCTACGGTGAAATAAGTCAGGCTAAACATGTCTAATGAGAAAAATGAAACCTTGCACCTTCTTCCACTGTGTAGGAGCAAAGTTTAAATTAATAAGAGAACTAAATTAGTAGTAATTGATCAATGGACCTACCGTAATAGTATGTTGAGGTGAGTGCTGGTGCCAATGAAATTAAATGAATTGACGTTGAATCTGGTGCTTCCATTTACTTGCAGAAGGTGGCCATCAAAACATGTCGTTATTCGGAATTCACTAAGTTTAAGTAAGGTATGTTCCTAAAACAAAACAAAACATCAATTTATATTATAACAGGGAATCAACATCGAATACTTTATTTATGTATGGCCTGAACTTACAAAACACCCTTTTTCAATGTTATGTCAAAGGTTTAATATGATACACTTTGCTTAATTTTATTGCTTAATATCTGGGTTAAAATGCACTATTGGGGATAGTTTCATAGCCTATTCAATGGAGTAAGATTTGATGAGGCTGATATATCTCCTAAGTATCTTATTAAACTAAGAGTCACTAAGAGGTAATGTAGCAGTGCCCAAAACTACTCAACCCTTCATTTTATTGTGTCAAATAATTTTAGTCAAACAACAAGGCTAATCGATGATCTCGTACAATGCTGTCAATTAATCGATTGCTGTTGTCGGAAATGCAGACACAATGTAAACAGAGTACAGTTGTGATTCATAAATTTCCAAAGTTAAGCAGTCTATTTATAGCTAGGTTATTAAAAAAAACTGTTTACCATTATTATACTTATTCTTCCTAAACCAATAATAATAAATGACATTAAGTTACTAAAACGCAATATACTAATGTAAATAGGCTACCAACAAAAGTTTACTGGTACATTATTATCATGAATATTTATCCAAGGAAAAGTAGGCTACCGATGACATTTAGTAGATCTTGTACTCAAAAGAGAATCACACTATAATTGTAGAGATATGTGTGAATTGAAATAAATAGGTAGGCTAGGTCTAGTTTAAATGTTAATTTTATGTTTTCCCAAAAGTTATTGTTATCAACTTTAAAAAAATTAGCCTAGTTAAAAAATAAGTAATAATTTTGCGCTGATTAAAAAAATGATGGCATACCCAATTTTTTTTGTCGGCTCTTCAAAAGAAAGCTAAAATAAATTATATATGCCTATCTTAAGTTTTATATATATAGGCTATAAAACTTATTTTTTATAAACGTAAACCTTAACTGCCAAGCCAATAAGCCTGTGTGATGACTGCAAGGTACCTTAGAGGCAATAGTCACATAGGCCAGCCAGAGCTGACCGCTTGATGGAAGAAGTAAGTTAGTACTGGGACTGGGAGTCGTCCACCACTGGGGTTGAACCAGAGACATTTAACAATATTTCGGGCAAGCGCTTTACCTCTGCGATATCGCCTCAGTAAATACATATATAGCTAGGCCTTACCCTCACCTTAACTATCATAATATGACTCAAACAGGGGTTAATTTCAGCCGGAGCTCACCGGAGCGCAGGTTCGGTACATCTCAATTCACCGGTGCGGTTCCGGGCCGTCTTTTCTGGGGCCACGTCATCTTTTAATACTGTTCAGTAAACGATTTTTGATAAAGTGTACAACTCTTTCCTAATTTGGGAATTACCTAAGTCAACTTTACAGTCCTATTTTCCTTTACATTGCTATGCGTAACGTAACAGAAGGTGCGAAAGTATACAAGGCCTAAGCATTATACAGTTGTCATAAACGTAAAAAAGTACCAATTTTAATTGCAATTTATACAAATGTTCCAGGGGAGGCCCCTCGGACCCCCCATCCTGCTGGAGGGTATTCCATAGTATTCCATACCCCCCAGCCACCCGGTGTGCCATAGCTCCGGTGCTTTTTTCTTTATAATTTAAGCCCTGGACTCAAATATCAAAACCTAACCTTAAATAAGGTATTATTGAAATTTCACCTTGATTTCAAAAGATTTTTAAGCCGTACATCCTTTAATATACATCAGGTCTTAAGGACCAACTTCCAAGACAACATTTTATTACAGTTTCTGGTTTTTCAGTCAGAGCTAACAAAAAATCCTTAAATCCCAAACCCAAATTAGAGCAAAAATTGCTAAATTTAAAAAAATTATAGCTTAGATCTTATCTGAGAGAAGTACATACAATATTAGAAAATGTGTATTAACCTTTTACACAGTTTATAGGGCCTACTTGTTATCTCTAAGCTCAGCTTACTAATCTGAGGCAGATAAAAACTTGTACCATCAGCTAGACTACATTTTTAGTTTTACTCTAACCTCAAGGATACAAATGAGTCCTGCAAACCCGGACTACAAAATGTCCTTAAATGTTAGGTTTAAGTCAAACTGCAACAAACATGAAAGCTTAAGATTACAGTAGAGCCCTGCGAATCCGGACTAATGTGTACTGAACAGTGTCAAAGTGTCAAGGTTTGTTATCGTTATTCGTTATCGGGAAAGGGGTAAAAATAAAAATTAGTTTACGATAAATCTGCGTTATTCCTGTAGAAATAAATTATTCGCTGCATAATTGGCTAACTTACGTCATACAAAACTAAAAACTTAAGTTCAACAACAAGTGGTCAATATCGTGGTCAACAACAAGTAAGAATTAGAGACTCGACACAATTTGAAAATAAAATTCTACTAACACGTGAAGAATTCTACATTTTAAACTATGCAACATCACCTATTACAAGGTATATGAAACAATTAGTATTTTCAAGCTCTGTTATTAAGGAATATCTGGTAGATGCATGCGAAAAACAACCTGACAGCACTTTACAATACGGACCAATAGATACATCCATCTTTAATAGAATACCTCACGAAGTGGAAATGTGGAGGCAGTTAAGAAACTTTGAACCTTTTACTGAAATTGCAACGGAAGCTACAGAAGAAGAAACCAACAACAATACAGAAGAAGAAACTTTGCTAGTTTGAAAACTACAATGTAATTTAATAAAAGAATAAACCGTGGGGTACGCCTACTGGGGACGGTGCCCACGTTAAACATACACCAACGCGCCTACAACTGTACGGCCTGGTTTATATATCTAACCTACCGTGGTGTGGAAAACAGTTGATCAGCAGACACCGTGATGAGCAGACAGGATAAAGAAATGGCAGCAAAACCTTGTGTAATTGAATTTCAAGCATTTCGCGGAAACGATGATAGATTTATCATAAAAGAATTGGTAATTTTAGATTTGCTCACACAAGTAGCGTACCCATTCTTATTTGAAGCACCGTGTTCTATCCATGCACTAAAGTCAAAAGCTAAAATAACAAACAGATGGCTAACAAATAATTTTCATCACATCCATTGGTTTGAAGGTTTTCTACCGTACAACAATGTACACAAAATTATGTTTCATTTTTGCAAACAATTTACGCACTTATACACCAGAGGATTGGAAAAAAAGAATTGGATACGACAGTACACGAACAAAGAAGTTTTAAACATAAAAGTGGACAAAACCTTTCACTTTGATGTTAGAAATATTTGCGTTTCTACAATAGATCCGAAACACAACCAATCTCAATGCGCATTACAAAACGCATATCACTTGGCTGCTTACTTACAAGAAAAAGAAGAATGTGGTGGGGGTTACGAAGGTTATAAATACGAGGAATCAACACACCCCGAGTATCACTCTAACTCTATACTCCGAACAGACAACATCTCCAGTGAATAAGATGGCATCACAACAGTTTCTCCAATGTTTAGTTGAACAATTCAACTTACATTCAAAATCAAATACTCTAATTATCAAGAAATGTTCAGAATTAAAAGAACAGAAACATTATATTGTTCATGAAATGAAGAAAGTTGATACAACGCATGGAGACGCAGTCGTCGCATCTTTATCCGATGGTAATAAAGATCGCAAGATGTGTTTTTTCTTTTTACATCAGGTGATGAACCAAAGTTTCAAGTATATCTTCCGAAACGATTCGTCCAGTTGCTGCAAAATGAAGATCTGCGGGAAATTCAGCCAGGATCATTATATTTGGTGTCACACGGAATGAGTGGAAACAACTCTACGGAACTTACTCTGCACATCGCACAAAAATAACTTTGTAAATATTGTATTGTAAAAACATGTTTTTAATAAAAAGATAAAAAAACAACATATCAGTATAAGCTATTTATGTACTGATATGTTGTATTTAAAAAAAAAACTCAAACGGATGACCTTAACTTTTAATCGATAGTATTGTTCGATTATTTTATTCGATAGTTTTATTCGATAGTTTAATTCGAATACTTTATATAAATACGAAACCTTATCGTTGAGAGGCTCAGTTCTGTTTAAGACAAGCTACAACCAACATGTCATCTAAAAGAAATAATCTACCACTTTTATCTTATTGTTGCAAAGAAAAATGTTTTAAAATACCTGAAGATCAAGTTGACGGAAAAGCTTGTACAAAATGTAATTCTTTCTGCTACTGTAAATGTGGTTGCAAAACATATCAAAATAACCGGTAGGATAAACTAGAAGAATTGCAACATCGACTCGGTCTATTGTGGCAGCGATTAAATGCAAAGTGATTAAACAAGCACCTACCATTTTTTATCCCCACCACTACCCCCACCACTACCCCCACTACCGACACAGGTACCCGCACCACCGGCTTTGCAATAACCATTCCTGCTACACCTCTAGTCGAGTAAACAACTCTAGTCATGTCTCTCAACATTCGCGGGATTCACTACAACATTATCAATCTTACAACCTACAAGGATTTGGAAATTTTTAGTGAAGAACTAAAACGACTTATAGCTACTGGGTTCGGCTTATCTTTGGAACTTTATGCAACAAACAATCAAAACGAAAAAATGTGTTTCTGCCAACTTACAACAACAACAAGAATGAAAATAAGCAAGAAATTTCAGCACCGACAACAACCAACTTTTCAAATTTGGGAGCAAACTTTTCAAACTAAATGTAAAATAATAATATATTTAAAAAAATAAATAAATAAAAAGAAAATATCTTGCATTTTCGGATTTTCCGAAAATGCAAGATCTTTTTAAAAACATCCCCTGCCGACCTTGACCCACTTCCGGACATTTAAAATTTAAATACCCAGCACAGCCGGGCATTTAAACTTTAAATACCAACCCCTACACGTTACAGCTGATGACGTCACTTCCGGTCACGTGACCGGAAGTAGCTGTCAAAAAGTTTGATTGAGCCAGCAGCCCCACTTGCCCACTACTCAACACCATTTTTAAATTTGAAAAAATTATTTATATCCAATATGGTGGATCCAAGATGGCGGCCGAAAATGTAAACTCTGTCAAAATTTAGAACCAATCACCGAACGATGATTGGCGGCGGTCCAAAGTCAATATATCGAAAAACATTGATACAACATGCAGTTGAATGTCTTTTTCAAACATTTTTGTATGGTGGGAATAGCCGCCATTTTGAAACGTGATTTTAGTGAGGTTCCCATGGTCCGATTTTGGTAAACTTTGGATATGTTAAAATTCATATTTTTTTTAAGTAGAATTCCATCAAAAACGTTTTCTTGCAGTTTTTTGAGGTTCCCCATGTTACTTTTCGTAAAATGACTGGCCTAAGTCTTTTTGTAAGAATTTAAAGAAATTCGTAGTTTTGGCCTTTTATTTTCTTTTCTACCTCTAAGAGAAAGTTTTTTTTTTACTTTTTGATCTTTTGATCTACAATTTTTGAGTATTTTTTAAAAAAACTTTAAAAGTCCATCTTAAAAGAACTGCTCTAGCGGTTTTGTTATGTTGTTATCCATTATTGATACCAAATGACGCTCAACAACCAACCACAGCCCCCGCATTCTTACATAGGGATTACTGTGTAAGAACCGTTCAAACGATTTTCGTATCAAAATAATATGGATATTTTTGTGCATGATTATGTTCAAACTACTGGCTACTGGGTCACTTTGTTGTGAATTACAAATGCGCTAAGGGTCTCAGGTCAGTGTGTAGACAGAGGGAATTCTGAAACCATTAAAGTACGGTTATGAAACATTGAAATAACACTGGACAGCAAATCAAATTGAAAATTAATTCTCGGTCGTATGTGACACATACAAAAAATAACTGTTGAAATAATAGATTTGCTTCATTAAAAACATACCATAATGCACTATTTGGTTTGCTTGATTCCTTAAAATGCATAATTATCTATGAACATTTATCGTGCTACCATGTAAATTGGTAATAATGTTCAATAATTTTAAAGGTTCACTATACATCAACCGGTTCGGATACAATGGATTTTTTTCTATCTGCGGTAAACATTGACCCTGCGTCGGACCCTCGTAATCCTGATGGAAAATAGATAAAAAAACTAAATTTTACCTCTTCCTCGATTAAACTTTAAAAAATATCTTTAAAAATCTGGTCTTTATAAAATCTGGTGTGATGAAATATATTTTAAATATATTTTTAAATACCTTTATAAATGAACTATAGAAAAATATCGATAATGGCCTCTACGATTTAGTGAAAATCTGGTAGCCTACAAACCTTTGGACACATGTCTTATATTATGATATAATATTTTCAAACAATCCTCAATTAAAAATGTGTCTTACACAAGAGTTCTAAGTTTTCTAACTTTTTTAAAATCACGATTTCCATCTTATTTGGCTATGTTTGCTTGATCGAGTAGTGCCATTAACTAGTTAACCAATGGTTATTTAATATTTTCTGGTGGGTGGATGGATAAAAGAGGCTAAACAAACAGAAATAATAAAACATAATCACCCTAACTTTTCGGCCTAAGGTTTTATATAGAATACAGTTGTGCGAAGCACTCTATACATTTCTTAAACACCATGAGGTTTTTTCTCAACAGCAAAAAGCATATTCGGTAAAAACCTATTCATTAGCGAACCAAACCCCAAAGGATTTTAATTTTTAATTTGACATGCCTCATATAAGCTCAAAAACTGAATAAGTTTAATTTTATTCAATTGACAAATTAATTATATTGTATTATCCTACTAATATTATAAGTGTAAAAGTTTGTGAGTTTGTTTATCATATTATGCAAATCAGTTTTAACAACGTACTCATTTGTTAAGATAGCTAACAGCTGCACAATTTTAACAAATCTAAATTATTTCTTTATAAAAAATATTGAGAATACTTTCATGTACAAATAACCAATGTAAATAGAATCTTATTATGAAAATATCTTACTATCATTTTGAACGTGGTCGAAGCACGGGAGTCGTCTAGTTTATTAGTAAGGGTGTGAAGGGTATGGGTAATTTCTTCCTAAAAAAATAGTAAAAATATTCTTTTATGTATAATATTTGTTACGGTCAAACTCTTTATAGTAAAATAATTCTCCGTGTGTAAATATTTTCATAGTAATTTCTCAGTTGCCAGAATGGATTTCGAATTTTAGGTTTTCATGAATGATTGCAAATAGTACAATGACACAAGAGGTTAACTGCATGAAACGAGTACTAAGTAGGCTACTAATACTTCGTGTAGAATTTGAAGACAAAATATGTTTTACAAAAACCGTTTTTATATTAATAAAAAAATCGAATAGTCTGAAAATGAGGCCACTGAAAATCTTTGGCAGTAGGGTATTTGTTCACGTCAAACTTGTTTTTTCATTTCACAAGCAAGTAACACTTGCGCACTTGTTCGGAGTGACTTTTAAAATATTTGTTCAAATGAGGGTTTAGAAAAATGTAACTACTGTCAATTCATGTGAGCTTGTTTTTCTACTATTGTTTTCGACATTTTCCACAAAATTCAACATATACCAGACACAATTGACAGTGAGTGGCAGTGCAGCTGTTTTGTGAAACATATGTACACTTTCGTTTGAATCGCAGCCTAACTTTTGTCTCCTTGAAAAATATTTTATGCGATTCGCACTATGAGAAAAGAATAATTTGACAAAATACCTCGTAACCATCTTAACCTACATACATATAACTCTTAATTACATGTAACCAACAGACATTATAATTAATAAAATGTTTACCATTGTTAGCTTTCGCAGTTAAGTTAACGACAACTCGTATACAATTATAAGAATAATAGTGAAAAAATCATTAAATAAATATGTATATATAACTAATTAACTGATTATTGATTCAGAGTAAAGTAAAAATACAGACACTAAATTAATTTATCCTATACAACCCTTAGCGAAGTTCTCCCCTTCCCTCACTTTCAACTTCCCTTCCTTCCTACCACATGGAAAAATAGCATGTGATAACATAGCTACATATGGTGACAAATGTACAGTTCTGTTTTGTTATTCTATTTCCACCATGACAACTCACTAGATTAATGTCAATCTTTTTATTTTAAATTCAATTTTCTTCATATCTGAAATACAAATTTTAATATTAATGGGATTGTGGTCATTTACAGGAAAATACAAATCTATCGGTGTGCTTGGATTTTCACTATGTTGCACAGAGGCTGAGAAAAAGTCAGCACAAAAATCTTATGAGAAAAATCCTTGTCTAATAACATAAACATTATATTTTTTATTCATTTTATACATTTCACCATATTGATGATGGTGACATCAAAGATTATTATTATTATTATATGATTGTAATTACTGTCGTTTTTAGCAGCCGTGATAAAGAATCTTCGCTCATAACCTCAATTTTTCGTTTCCATGTGTATCAAACAAATATTCAGATTTAAATGTTGTATAGGGTTTATTTCATTGTGTAGTGTAGTGGAAAAAAATTTCACTAAAAGACGCTAGTAAGTACTTTAAAAGTTGAAATTTAGTATTTTTAGTAATGAAATTTAGTAGATTCCTAGATTGGAATCTTTTGTCGCAGTCTTACGATTTCAGTATAGATATGTTGAGAATTTACTTTCACAGGGTTAACTGGTGTCATATTTTAAAACGTAAACAATTTAACGAAGATTTTCTCAGAGAGATGGCTCCGAATTTCGAAGAATGCTGGAGCATATTATGTAAATGTCAAACACTATCCGAAAACTTTATTCACGACTTTGCCGATAAGGTTGATTGGGATAACGTAATTTTGTATCAAAATGTAAGTAGTGGATTCTTAGACAAGCATAAAATGTATATAAATAAAGAAGAATATTATGTCTAAAACTAGAGTATATACTTTGGCACTACATCCTTCTAAAACCTTGAAGCAAGAGAGTTGGTAAAACATTTGAGTACTTATCCCCACTGTATGAATATGAGTGCATATGTGAGAAGTTAGTAAAGCCGAGTCTTGAAAGCTTCTTCTGTGGCAGACACCTGCATAAAGGCCGGCTTAAAAAACCATAAGTCCACTTGCAGATGGCGGGTTGGCTTGATTGCCTTAGAAAATGATTTCCTGCGTCTGCCACAGACAAGGACCTGTGTCCGGTGTGAATGAAGGTCCCTGGCGCGGTGTAAAAACCCGTAAACCTGAATTATAGGGCGAATGTGATAGTTTGGCCCGGAACTTGATAATTCTGAGCCATTCGATCAACATGCCCGGTGGGGTTACTGTTGAAAGACAATTAAATTTTCTCTTTGTTTCATTGGTTTTATACAATGTAAGTAGCATTGTATATATTTCTTGCAAAAAAATTATAAAAGTAAAAAATAAAAATAAAAATTACCGTGAGAGATTGAGCCCCAACTCAATCCCTTACCCCAGAGGATAGGCCTACAGGGGATGCTCTGGGTTAACAAAAAGAGCGCGCCGAGGCTTCTACGGCATAGCCATAAAGGCTTACCGTGGTGTGGAAACGTGGGCCAAACTTACCTATTGCAATCGCCAGACAACAGGTAAAAAATCTCCACAAACGAAACATTTAAAACTGTTCAAATCCAAAAGTCGAATTTCAGTAATGAACCAGCCGTATGCTTCATCCGCACCTCGGATTAAAAACGAATTACACGTTTTACAACATAAGAACCGATCAAATATAAGATAATACCAAAACTTTACCAAACAACACCCACACCCCATTTCCGACTGGAGAAAGAGCGGGGTCGACTTTAGTCTTGAATCTATTTCTATACTGTTGCAGGATTGGCTGTCAGGGTTGCACCCCTCCCGGTATTCAAGGATATAGACCGGTGACTGTTTAGTTTCAAGATGGACTTTGTGAGCATCATCCTCGTTTTTCTCGTGGCTACCGGCAGCTGCACCGTTCCTCCAAAACGTCAACGGACAGATGATGTAAGTCTATATTTAAACTCGATATATTCGTATTAACAAATTTCTTATCTCGAAAGATGTATTAACCCGTAGAATGCATATAACTCTCCTATAGAATGATATTTTTGTCTTAGGCCGAAGATCAACAAAACGCGGCCGGTGACCAGGTTGTGGTAGAGGAGGCAGAGGTTGTAGTAGAGGCTGTTGGTGCTGATCACCTTCAAAATCAGACACCCGATAGTAGTACCAGTGTATGTATTATTAATCACATTAAATGAGTTTGACGATTAACTTTAAAAACGCTTTTACATCTATAGATATATATATTGTAACTACGTGACGAAAACTTAATAATTTTCCAAACTCAAAACTTAATAAATCATAGACTCGATAGTTCGCCTCATGAAACTATAACTTGTCCGTCTGTCCGTCTGACCGATCGTCTTTCATTCGTCCTTTCCCAGCTGACGCGAGCAAGATGTGCCCGGTAGGGAGTTCTTCTAAGAACTGTATCAACAACCTTTAAGACACTCCCTATCGGGGATGACAGCCAATGAGGAGGCAATTATCTGCTCGGCGGGAGGAAGAGAGAAGAGGAGTGGGAGAAGGAGACCTCTGGACAAAAGGGGAGAAGGAGACCTCTGGACGAGAAGGAAGACGGGGGTGGTGTGATGGGAGTGAGCTAGGAGTGTGTGCTGTGGGTGATTTGGATTTCTTTGTTATTCTATAAGAAGGTAGTGTAAATATTTCAATATCATGTAAACATATTTTATAAAAAGGTATTATCTAATTTTTTTCCAATTTGAAGTTATCAAGTCATTAATTTATTATGTAATCAATGTATTAATAACTTACAAGTTAATTATTAATGTAAATTTTAACCATTGTTATTTTAAAACCAAATTTGTCAGGGCAAACACTGTAAATTCAATTTTATTTTAATTTTGTTCCATTTAAATTTTCCTGTTTCTTTTGAATTTTGGTTACCTTGATATTTTTTACTTTGTTTATTAAACCCTTTTATTTGAGCAGTCTTGTGACCTACTCTTTTCAGTTACCTCTCGCCAATGCATAATTCATTATTTAGCTTATGTAGGCCCAGGACTGGCATGGTGGAGGCGTAATTTAGTTTGCCCTGTAATTTCGATCCCTGATTAATTTAACAAATTACTTCTGACTTGATAATTTCATATAAGTTTTGTAGTATGTGCTAAGATGTATTTTTAGGCGAATCATGCCAATTATTCGTAATGTAGGACCATTTAAAAATACTTTAAAGTAAACTCAACATCTAACAGTTTTAAGAGTTTATGTAATCTGAAATAAAACAACTGCAACTCTTCAAAGTAGGGCCTAACCTTAAAATAATGTTTTGTTATCATTGAATTGTGATACTTAAATGTAATAAAAATATCTCTAGACAAACCAGAGTGAAGTCAATAGCTAAAATATGTCAGACTAGAGTAAAGTAAGCTATTTATTCCATCCATAAAAATTACAATTATATGGATTTAAATTTCGAAATTGTTGATATTGATATTTATGTATTAAACAAAGCACAAGCATTACAGTTAGCTAACAGATATAAAATCAAACTCCCACCCATCCCTGAACACGAAACCCTAGCCAACTTAAGAACAAAACTAGCCCTCACCAAAGATGTATTTAAAACGGCACAAAGACACCCAGGATTTGCTACAGCTTTAGCAACACTCTTTTTCAACGGTATCTTAGAAGATAAAGACAAGGAAAATTTCAGGGACCTGTTGAATTTGTCAAAAATCTTAGAACCAATTTATGAAAGCCCGTCAAACAATAAAAATGAACCCCACCCTCAAAGTGAATATTTAACACCTTGGCATATGCAATCTAATGAACCATTCGGTCTTGGTTTGCCTACTTCATCCTCCCAAAATAATAATCCTTCTAATGAAAATATTTATGGCAATGAAATAATTAGGCAGCACGAAGCCCTTCTTAGATCACAAAGTAACGCAACTTTAAACCAAGAGAGCACTCCAAATCAAACTAAATCAGAATCTCAAGATTCTTTAAACAAAACCCCAACCATTAATTTACAAAATCAAAGCCCTGCTGTACTAACACCCGAAACTAAAATGGATAATAACGGACCCAAAGAAAAACTACCCCTAATAAAAGCTGGAACATTCTCGGGTCTACTATCAGAAGACGTCCATGAGTTCATAAATAAATTTAAAACAGCTAGTTTATGTAACCATTGGTCAAACAAAACTAAAATTGAGCTTTTTCCGACCCATCTAACAAGCACACCCTACAAATGGTTCAATCTTTACAAACAAGAGCATGCAACAATTGATTGGGATGATTTAGAAAAAGAATTCATTAAAGCCTTTAGTCCCGTAGCTTTGATTGCAGACCTGCAAACTGTACTTGAAAATAGGGTTCAAGGAGAAAACGAATCTCCGTCCCACTTCCTTTTCGAGATTATCCACCTATGCAAACGAATTGATCCCGACATGACTGACAAAAAAGTAATTGAATACGTAATTCAGGGTATTAAACCAAATATTTGTGATGAGCTAATTAAACTGGAAAATAGATCCTTACAAGAATTGAAAGAAAATCTGTTCAAAATTGAATCACGGTCGATTTTAAAGTCAAAAAATACACGATTATATCAGAGGCATAAATCTCCCAAAACAAACCCAAAAACAGTAGCATTTGATGACGCTAACTTAGCTGTCCTACAGTCAGACATCAGAAACCTAACAGAAACCGTAAACAGTCTAAAACTTGCAACAAATGAAACCCGTAAAAGTAGAGACAGGTGTAGGAGCCCAAATGATGAAACCTCATATAGGTCACGTTCCCCATACAAAAGAGATGAATCTCCATACTATAGGCAAGATAGGTCAAGAGACAGGTCAAGTGATAGATTTATGCGTAGAAGTTCTTCCCGTGAATCTAGTTACAACTCACGAAACTCCTCTCCCAAAAACAGAGCTAGTTTCCTCAACTCTAATTACAACTCAAATCATAAATCACCTTCCAAATCCCCATCCAGAACACAATATCCTCAAGACGCAAGGTATTGCCACATATGTAAAGTAAATAACCACACCACCGAAGTATGTTGGTTCAATTCAAGAAGCAATCGTGCCAGCAGGAACAACAAAAATCACAGTCAAAGATCCTCTAAACATTGCTCTTATTGCAAAAGAACCAATCACACCATAGATCAATGTTTCAGGCGCCCTGATCAACGATCACGTAATCAAAAAAACGTGTAAACCAGGGAAGTCATTTGACTGGTAAACACAATCATATGGCTTCCCATGAAAACAAACCATTTCACACTAGATATTTTTGGAATAAAACAAGCCATTTCCCTGAACTTTTGTCAGGCAGACCTAAAAGTATGAACAACTTAACAAATAACAATAAACATTCACTTCTACAATCACAATACGAAATTGATTTCCCAACAATACAAGAGTCCCTTAAACGCAAGAATTACAGAAATAGACGAGAATTAAATACTAATAGTAACGGAAAAACTAAGCATAAAAAGGCAAGTACCAATAGCACCAATAAACACCCTATCCATGAACCGACCGCGGTGACGACACCATCAGCTGATCGCAAGGTCACTGCAACGAGCACGGGAGCATCAGCGTCTACGTCATCCTACGTGACGTGCGAACCAGCATCAACATATCAGCAACTGCCTGCGTTACGAACAGCTGATACGGGCACCAACACTGCTGCAGCCTCTGACATCATCGCTGCCGTGACCGAACCTCCTCCGCCGTTACCTAAAGCTACCTTCAACCAATCAATGATTAAGTCATCACTTCCCAATGAACTAGTTAATGCCCAAAACCAAACCTTCCAAATTCATGACATTTGTTTATCCAATAGTGATGCATTATCTCTCCAACGTATAATTGAAAATGAAGCATCGGAACAAAGCATTAAACACTTAAATCTAAGAAATCTAATCAAATGTGAAAGAAGGCAAACTAAGTGTACTTTATCTGATATTTATGACATAATTTTTAACGTAAAAGAAACCAAGAAATTTCCCACCTTAACTATGAATATTCAAGTAAAAGAAACAGACAGGGTATACGCAGCAACACTTGACACCGGTTGTAATTATTGCCTAATTAAATCAACAATTGTAGATAACCTTCCCCTTCAAACGGACAACCTACCAGTAATAGTAGCAGCCAATGACCAACCAGTTAAAGTAATAGGAAAACTATCGTTACCCATAATTATAAATTCACAAGAGTATCCAACAGAGTTTTATGTAATAAAAGACCTAGCTATTGACATAATTTTGGGAAATTGGTTTTTATTCCAAAATTGCATGGAACTTGATTTCAAGAAACAGCAAATTAGAATAACAAACAAAAATCAAACTCACACTATTCCTATGAACAAATCGTGGTTATTGAATTTGAAACCAGTTATACTCAACACAAACACTATCACCAAACCAGAAAATTTAGTTGAAATTAAAGTAAACGAGGATATTGTTGTAGCTCCACATCAACATTACAAATTAATGCAGTTACCACCTGAACACTCAACATACGAGTTAGATATTGACCTCAACATCAGAGAAAAGAAAAAACTCCATGTATATATATCTACAGACGCCATAGGGAACGATAAATTCATTCAAATATATAATGCCAGCAAATTTCCAAAGTGGCTAAAGCAAAATTCCGTGTTAGGATATTTGAGACCTAATATGGAAATTCCAATATACAAAAGTAAAACACCACCCCAAGCACCTAAACTGGACCCCAGTAAAATAATTCCTGTAGACAGAAATGGCATTCCCCTTGATATTAATCCGAAACTTACAGTTGACCAACATAATAAGCTAGCGAAAACCCTGAATAAATTTAGTCACATGTTCACCAACAGAACCGAAGATTTAGATCCAGCTAAACTACCACCAGTAAAATTAAAAATAAAACCAAATGCTAAACCAGTTTATCACCCTCCATATAGGCAAAGCTTAAAAGAACGGAAAATACTTCAAGATGAAGTACAAAAGCTAATAAAAGCAGGCATACTCGAAGAGGCCCCTGACTATACCGAGTGTGCAAGTCCCATGTTTGTCATAACAAATTCAGATTCTTCTACACGAGTTATATCTGACTTAAGATCTGTTAATAAATGCTTGGAACAACAAAATTTTCCAATAGTTTCAGTTGACTTAGTCTTATCATGCTTATCAGAAATGGAATATTTCACTCATTTGGATCTGAAGAATGCATTTTTCCAATTGGAAATCGCTCCAGAAGATAGGAAATATTTAACAGTAATAACTCAAACTGGAAAGTACCAATTTAGGCGTATGCCTCAAGGTCTCTCAATTGCTACCGTAGCATTTCAAAGAGCAATAACAAAAATACTCTCCAAACATTTATACAGTAAATGTATACCATTTATTGATGACATAACAGTTTTAGGGAAAACATTTGATGATCAGCTTGAAAATATAGAAATCATATTACAAGAGCTAAATAGAGTGAACCTAAAGTTAAATTCCAAAAAATGTCAGTTTATGTACAGTAAAATAAACATTCTTGGTCATGAAGTTAGCGCTAAAGGCTGCTTACCCTTAAAGTCTAACACAGAATCAATCACTAAATTTAAAACACCAACCACAATTAAACAAGTTAGATCATTTCTAGGAGCTGCAAATTATTTCCGCCGATTTGTAAAGAACTTTGCCAAAATAGCCATGCCTCTAACAAACCTCATAAAATAATACAATTCTACAAAGAAGTTTCAGTGGACAAGCGACTGCGAGAAATCATTCCAGGAACTGAAGACCATTCTCACCTCACCACCACTTCTGAGTCACTTCAATGAAAACAGAGAAACCAGAGTTTATACAGACGCATCTAATTTTGCAATCGGAGCTGTTATGACACAGTACGATTCTGAAACACGCACGGAACACCCAATTCAATATTTAAGCAGAAAATTAAAACCTAATGAAGTTAATTATAGCGTATCAGAAAAGGAGTTTCTCGCTCTTGTATATGCCCTAGTAAAATGGCGTGAATTTCTTTATGGGAGAAAAGTAAAAGTTTTCACAGACCACGCAGCTCTCCAATATTACAAATCATTTAAAGGAGCTTCCTCTAGACTCACCAGATTATCTAATCTTATATGCGACTATGACCTGGAAATAACGCACAAGGCAGGTCGATCCTTGGTCTTTCCCGACTTTCTTTCCAGAAATCCGGTTGATAAGACAATAGAAGAGGATTTCACTTTCAACCTTTCTTCAGTAAGCGCCCTTCATCAAGTGGACTTGAAGATCTTGCAAGCCCAGGATGATGACCTGAAACGCGTCTTACTTGCTCTCGAAGACCCTGATCTTGTGGAAGAAAAGTACAGGAAATTAGCCGCAAATTACAAAACAGAAAATGGAATTCTTTACAGAAGCTATAAAGATGGTGAGAAACACAGATATGTATTGGCTATTCCCCAAACATTAGTTAAAGACATACTAGAAGAATACCACAATTCGCCTTTATCTGGAGGACATCTCAACACATTCAAAACATTAGGAAAAATCAAGGAAAGATATCATTGGATAGGTATGTCCACGGATGTCGAAAACTATGTAAAAACCTGCGAAACGTGCCAGAAGAGAAAGAATACCCCAAAGAAAAAGTTTGGCTTCCTTAATCCTATCCCTCCCACAAACAAAATCTTTGAACGTATTCAGCTTGATATTATTGGCCCATTAACTCCCAGTAATAAATTTAAATACATTTTATCAGTTACGGAATCTTGTAGTAGATTTGCGTTTGCATTCCCGCTCGTAACTGCTGATGGAAAATCAATTGTTAAATGTCTATTAAAATTAATCTGTACTTATGGTGTGCCAACCATAATTCAAACAGACAGGGGTACTGAGTTCAATAATAATATGATTCATGATTTAACCACAGCAATAGGAACATGTCATATTTTAAGCAGTGCCTTTACACCTCAAATAAATGGTCAAGTAGAAAACTTTAACAACACCTTGATAAACATGCTATCTCACTATGTTGCTGAAAAACCAAACACTTGGTCACAGTATATTGATTATGTACTATTTGCTTATAATAATAGTATACACCATACCACAAAATATAAACCAGCTTACCTGTTCTTAGGATTTGAACCTCAGTTTCCAAGTGATACATTGTTTGTTAACCATAATGTTGAAAAAGACTTACTAGAGAAATTAAAAATTATAAATGAGATTAGGAATACTATTCCAGATGTAATAGCTATGGAACAAAAGAAACAAAAAATGTATTTTGACAGGAATAGGAGAGATTTGACTTTAAACCCTGGCGATCAGGTACTAATCTGGTACCCAAAAAATCTCAGAGATAACCAATCAAAATTTTCATTCAGATACAAGGGCCCATACACTGTACTAAAGAAAGTTACGCCAGTATCATATTTAGTTGAGATCTTAAAAAATGGTAGATTAGTAAAAGAGGTAATTCATGTATCCAGAATGAAACTATTTCAAAGCAGAATTGTATAATATAATATAGATAGAAACATGCGATATTTAAAACAATCTTTGCATCAATAATGGTTAAAATAAATAAATACTTATTGCTTATATTCGTTTTACAGCTCTACTTTTTTATAAACAGATAACTTCAATAATAACTTATAACAACATTTGATTCATATGCTTATAATTATTTTAAATATATATGACAGGTTAATATGTTCAATCACGTAAGACTTCCTCTTTTGTTCTTATAAAATACAAAGGAGTTACCAACTCACTCACACACACACCCATATGTAAATAATGTATATAGTTGTGTAGCTACACACATTATTAATAAGTTTTATTCTTTATTCAACACATTTTTGTCTCACAAATTGTGCAAAGACAATATGCGTGGCCACGCTCTAACAAAACTTAGACTGTAACTTGTGAAAGCATTGAACTAGGTAGGAAAGTGTTATGCAAGTGACTTACAACAATTGTCTTCTTAAGACAGTTCATAGACGCTCATAGTTTAGGAGGAGTGCATAACTGTTACTAGATACGATGATACATTTAACGAGAGAAATTACTCTTTAGTTCGTGAGCCGGCCGGCATGTAACTGAGAGTATTTCATTGTACTCATCCTATCGAACATTAAATTTATTTGAATAGTTGTTTAGCACATTTGCCTTTGAACAATAGTGACGGACTGATCAACCTCATTGTTGTTTCAAATGCATATGAAGTTCCCATTATGTGATTTTTTTTTTCATGATTTCAGCCTAACTAACGCAATTAAAACAACCCATGACTAGATGAGTTTTTGTTCTCTTTAAATAAATGGACTCTCATATCTAAGAGACATGATATCTTCAATATGAACTTTGTGACAACAATGTAGATCCAGTAGGTTCTACAGGACTTTATTTGTCATATTGTGTAATATATTACAATGATAGCTTTTGCTTCAACAGGTACTTATGAACTATTAATTAATAACTAGTTTTTATATACATATTGAAAAATATTATATGTAATTGAAACAAAAAAAATAGTTGATAAATAAGCATATGAATCGCCATTTAAATATCGCATGTTACAAAATACAACAGGAAGCAGAGGAACAAAATTAAATATTAGATAATTTATAATAATAATTCCAGCACACTCTACAACCGCGGACTCATCGCAAAGCTCATCCACGCATCAGCCATGATGTCATCATCGCACCGGCCGCTGCTGCCTCGCCGCCGTTCCAACAACTCAGCGGTGTCAGCATCGTGTCTACTCGCCGCCCTCCTCATATGGCAATCTACTCCGTCAGTTGGGACGCAAATACCCTTTCATATTATATCGGGCGTAACCTTCAATGACGTATCTTCAATTTTAATTCCTTATCATTCTGTCGCGCCTTTGTTTTACAAGATCAATTATCGCACCAAAATCACTCAGTCTATTCCAAAATCACAACTGTCCCCACGTCCACAGGATTGCAATAGCCTAATCCAAGTAGAATCTCAAAATTGCAAGCAAAAGATCATTCTATCGGAAATTCAAAACTACATCCACGAAATGCTGCTGGTAGAAAAAGTTAACTTTGACCCTTACACAAAAATTAATCATAACACCACCAATTATAGAACTAAAAGATCTATTGAACTCATTGGTAGAGGACTGGAATGGTGTTGCAATGTAGCGACAATGACTAATCTCCATGATCTAGCCGAAAATGAAGAACAAGTTGATGATAAATTAAATTCCTTACTAGATTTTGTCAAAAATGAACACTCAGAATTTACCGTAGCAGAAACTAAACTGAACAATTTCTCAGCAAATATAAACAGTGTTCTTCAAAAACTTCATGACACGCTTCAAAATTACGATTCCAACTTAAAACACGACTTAAATGAGACCTCAACCCACTTTGAATTAAAGCTGGCCAAATACACTCAGGAAACGTGGCTATATATTTATCTAATTTTATACTACAACCAATTATACAAAATTGAACAGGATTGTGAAAAAAATAAAATTCCAGAATCTATCTTGTCCTCTGCAGCACTAAAACAAGACCTAACACGGCTTCAAATTAAAATACAAGATCAAAACTTGTCTTTAGCAATTCCTTCAGCCAAAATTGAAACTTACTTCACACTTCCTATTTGCAAATGCCACTACGAAAACGAAAATATTATTCTACAAATCAAAATTCCTCTAAAACGCAGAAACTTAAAATACACTTCATATACTTACAATCCTATGCCGCTTATGTGGCATGACAAAATTTGTCAATTAACAGACACCAAAATTGTTATAATCAAAACTAATCAAACTACATACGTAGTTGAAACTGAAGGCAACGAAAATTGCAATGAAAAACAATCTAATCTTTGCTTGATTCCAAGACACAATTCCAAGCTTTCCAAAACCTCCAGTTGTGCACTTTACCTATTAAATGGCACAAACATGTCTGATTAAAAGGATCATTGTGAATTCCACTGTTTTAACACACCAAACCATATAATTATTGAAGAAAAATCAGTCAACACATTTTTAATTACTAATATTCAGGAGGACTTAAAAATCATTTGCAAAAATCAATTTGATATCAAATCTATTCCTAAAATGAGAATCGGAACAGTAGAATTAAAATTACCCTGCGATTGCACAGTTCAACAAGGACAATCTATTATAATTGATAGTGTAATCCCATGTGACTCAAGAGACCACCAATCACCTCTAATTTACCACTTGATTCCTCTTTCATGGACTAATTTAAACAACCTTAAAGTGGATCCGCTAGACAAAATTGACAGAACGGAATTTTATAACATTTCAAACTTCATATTAGACGATTGGAATTTTACGACACCAACATTTGTTGTTAAAAATCTAGAACCAGTTAAATTATTTGATCATATTCAAGTAAAAAACTCCTGGACCGATATCATAGACGACCGTAGATTAATCTTATATGTATTATTAGCATGGATAACAATTTTGACAGTTTTATTGTTAATTGCTGCATATTTCATTCACATCCTTAATATTAAATTGAATGTTTTGAACACTCAGTCACGAACCCCACCAAGAGATTACATGTAATTCTACACAATACTTTAACTCACTTACATATCACCGCAATTCAAAACAAAATTACTATTTCAAAACTAAATTTAGCCAAAATTTCAAATAAATTTACTTAAGGAGACCGAAAGGGCGAAAGAAGACGTGACCGCTCAATCAACAAGTCAGTTGATCTATTCTACCGCGTTCCGCTGGAAGGGTCGTGAGTAGGTAGGATGCGCCGGTTCAAGACCGCGGCGCGGCGCTGGAAGGGGGGATGAAGAGTCGGGGCGAACATCAAGATTTCCGCTCGCTAAAGAGGATGTCCGTGTCATCCTGAGGACCGCGAAAGCTCCTTAAGTAACATTTTCGATTTGGTCAACCGGTGGTAGGTTGACGTTTAAGCCAGGGGGGTGTAACTACGTGACGAAAACTTAATAATTTTCCAAACTCAAAACTTAATAAATCATAGACTCGATAGTTCGCCTCATGAAACTATAACTTGTCCGTCTGTCCGTCTGACCGATCGTCTTTCATTCGTCCTTTCCCAGCTGACGCGAGCAAGATGTGCCCGGTAGGGAGTTCTTCTAAGAACTGTATCAACAACCTTTAAGACACTCCCTATCGGGGATGACAGCCAATGAGGAGGCAATTATCTGCTCGGCGGGAGGAAGAGAGAAGAGGAGTGGGAGAAGGAGACCTCTGGACGAGAAGGAAGACGGGGGTGGTGTGATGGGAGTGAGCTAGGAGTGTGTGCTGTGGGTGATTTGGATTTCTTTGTTATTCTATAAGAAGGTAGTGTAAATATTTCAATATCATGTAAACATATTTTATAAAAAGGTATTATCTAATTTTTTTCCAATTTGAAGTTATCAAGTCATTAATTTATTATGTAATCAATGTATTAATAACTTACAAGTTAATTATTAATGTAAATTTTAACCATTGTTATTTTAAAACCAAATTTGTCAGGGCAAACACTGTAAATTCAATTTTATTTTAATTTTGTTCCATTTAAATTTTCCTGTTTCTTTTGAATTTTGGTTACCTTGATATTTTTTACTTTGTTTATTAAACCCTTTTATTTGAGCAGTCTTGTGACCTACTCTTTTCAGTTACCTCTCGCCAATGCATAATTCATTATTTAGCTTATGTAGGCCCAGGACTGGCAATATATATATATATATATATATATATATATATATATATATATATATATATATATATATGTATATAAACCAGTTAAAGTAATATTCATACGTTGGTAGCACCGACTATCAGCAGGTCAATAGTGCGCCGGGGTGGTATGGCTATTCTTGGAATTGAGGACAATTAAAAAGCAATAAACTTGTCAATCAAATCTCTGCTAAACTCCCGTGACGATATACGTAGATTTATATTAGTATAGTAAATTAGGTTTTGTTTCCAGGACCATAACCAAAATTCACTACCGCCAACATCTCAGCCCCCAATTCCTACGGTGACCATCACCATCATCGACTCGCAACCGTCAACATCCGGGGTCAGTTGCCGAGCAGGACCATCTACATCAACCTCAAGGACAAGACCGTCTCGACCGATCTCACAGGCGGGACCATCGACCTCGGTTCCACAACATCTCAGGGTAAGAATTTGATATTTTTATATTTTCTATTATACGTGTGTTTATAAAAAATGTAAGATCAATACTTTCTTTTTTAAAGGTGACTTATACACGATGTTTATTTCAGCTACGATCTGCCACCCGGTGTTTGGAGTGCCAGCTAGAGGCAGGCCGTCAACCGACCCGGGAGCTCATGTTGAGGAGATTTTTGGAGGTATAAATCGTTATACTATTCTAACAAAATTGTAGATATCATGAATCATCAACGCCTCTTAATTTATCATCAATAAACATTCACCGTATATTCGATGTTTTAAAAAATATTCGCTTCTTTATTCTAATACACGGGTTTTACCAACAGAGGTGGGACGGCACATGCCAGGGCGAACTGGTAGACATCCTGGCGATAGTCCAGACCATCCGGTTGGAGCTCCAAGACATTCTATGGCTAACGAACCATTTCATGGACGACTCGACGGTCGTAGAGATGATCCGGATCGCTCCAGCCATCTGGGACTATATAAAAGAATATCTGGAGAGCCTCCTCATCTTTGGTGGTCAACAAATTGACCACGCCCTGTCCACCACCACGGACGATGAGGAGCCCTCGACGAGCCAGGATGCCCTGCCCGCAGGCCAGGTCGCCTGCAGAGTATGCCTGACGAACCTCCCGACGGTATTTTTCTTATCTTGTGGACACGCGTTTTGCGCATTGTGCGCAGCGCGTGTCTTTAGATGCCCGTTTTGTAGAAAGGTAGTCTTAGGAAGGAAAAACTTGTTTCTATATTTTTTTGTGTTTTCTTTTTTATTAACTATTATCTTTTTTGCTTTTATTTATATGTATAATCATAATTTTTAACATTTCTTTTTTATTAATATAACAGTAAACTTTACGAAAGCTTATTTTACTAATTTTATATCTATAACGTATTTTACTAATAAATATAATATTATATACAAGTGTGGTGTGTTATTTTTATACATTATCATCATCTCAAAAGTAATAGGGTGGGTTAATTTCACGCCTCATTAACTAAGAGAGGGCTCTCTCAAACAAAGGGTATTAATAGAGGCTATTAAAAAGCAATTAAAGTTCAAGGTCACATTCCTGCTAGATCCCTGGTACTGCTACTCATGGACATCACAAAAACGCATATTGCCAGATCCGGAAATGGTGCCGTTCCAATATGGCGGCCATTAAAGATGATGCCCAGTGAACTCAGAGACTGATCAAGAAAAATTGTGTCGTCTCTTTTGATATTTGCCCGATTTCGAAGGAACATACAGTTTTTAAGAGGAATCTGGTGTGCATAAAATATTATCGATATTATTCAACTTACTTAAAATAAAGTAGTAATAATATAGGTTTCATCAAATATATTTATGTCGTAAGTATAGAATATACCCCATTCTTTCTCTTTTTTTCATCCATCCCAGACCACTTTTAAACATTATTGGGTAACTCCACAGAGAAGAAATAAGACAGAGGACGCATCTAATGTTTCGCTAAATATGTGTCGAGCAGTGCTGTAGAGTGGGCGCGGGGAGTAGGGGGGCGCCCGGAAGTCTATTGTCTCTCAATGCGTGTGTCTCTTTTGCTCCACGGTTAAGGGTCATTTTGGAAACACCGCTTTTGCTCCACGGGTCAGCAGGTAGATTTCAGAGCCGTCCAAAACATCGCTTTTGCTCCACGAGAGGGAGCCTACGCTTCCTCTCCCCCCCCCCCAAATTCTCTCTTTCACTCACCTCCAAACTCCAGGTTCTTTCTTAAATACTGTCATCCAAACGTAACATGCAACTTTGCTTTTTTCTTGCCTAAACGAATATATTTCTAATGGAAAAAATGTTAAACTACTTCAACTGTAACACTAACCAGTAAATAATATTGTTTAAAAGCAATACCTTACAAAATAAAATAGTATAACTATGTCATATCCATATTTAATTTAATTCATACAATAAATCACGGTTAGAAACAGGGAAGCCTCATATTCCAAGATCAAGCTTTTAGGCATGAGCATGCGATTCGAGGTCACTAGATTTATTCAAACGTATCGGTTTTGCAGATTGCTTCTTTTTTTAATAAACCATGGACCTTTTTAAAATAATGTGACTTTAAATCTTTAATTGATTCCAAATTTACTTTTTATAGGGACCAATAGGCCCCAAAACAGCTTTATTAATATGGGTGGTGTTATAGTGCCCGCCTACAAACTTGTAGGTAGCCGGATCGATCCCGAGAAAACTTAGTAGTTTTTTGAAAGGATGTTTCTGGAGCCAACTGCCATTGGTTGTTGGGCTATTAATTAACAGTCCTGTCTAAGGAACGTGCCAAACTTAGTAACAAGGCTACAAGATCACGCCCCTATCATCACGATCATCACACTCATCCTTCACTCATATTCAGAATAACGTCCTCCATGAGGTACCTGTCTCAAAAAGAATGATTAAGAATTATTAAGAATAATAAAACAGAGTAACAGCAGATTGAGAAAGAAGACAACCATATCGAATTTAGTGTAATTATATATGGTGTTGTATTTTCACGCTATACAACTATGAAGCGTGAGAGGGAGGGAAATTTATATACTTATCATTCGTCGGCGATAGGCCAACCCCTCGAAGGCAGACAAAAAGACACGAGGAGTTCCGAAATATCCGAAAACTCCAAAGTAAGTGTTACTCTTATTCTTAATAATTCTTTTTGAGACAGGTACCTCATGGAAGACGTTACCCTGAATATGAGTGATGATGAGTGTGATGATTGATTGTTTTTTCAAGCTGAATCCAATGATGAAAACAATAAGTTGATTACTTTAATTTTTCAATTCTAAAAAGCAAAAAAAAACATTTTTGGGGGGTTAAAGCAGCCTTTACCCTACTTTGGATATGTCAATCTGGCCGGTTTACGAACTCGTCCAAGAGAACATAGTTTTTCTTGTGTCTACTAAATTTTGTTACGATCGAACGATTTTTACGAGAGTTATCGTGCTAACAGACACTAAAAAAATGAAAATTCTATTCCCCATATAAGACTATGTTAAATTTTGAAACGAATCGTGATTTTTGCAGGCATATCCTCGATAAACTCACTTGATGATATCCAGAAAGTAGACATAAAAATCTATCAATTGATATAAAAAAATAATATGATTGCTGAGGTTACCCAGAACGGATATTTTTTGTCCATTCCGTTAAAACGACTGTAATAGCTTATTTATAAGGAAATTCGCTAAAACCAAAATACTCCAGCCAATGATACACTTAGCGGGATCCTGTGGGGTTTTTGTAGGTTTTCGTTCATTTCCTGAGGAAATGTCTAGCGCTAGCGAACCCTAAGTGAAATTTTCCTCCCTCTCGCGCTTCATAGTTGTATTAATCATTCAACTATAGGTTATTCAAACAGTGTTTGATGCCCGTTGAAAATAAACTCTTAAGGCTCAAACGTGATTTTCTGCTGCATGCTCATGTCTAAAATCTCTTTCTTGTGTCAAAAGGCTTCTCTGTTTCTAATAGTGAATTATTGTAAACAAAAATGAAATGTGGATAAATGTAAAATAGTAACACATTTTATTATGTATTTTACACAATATCGTTTATTTGCGCTTACTCTTAAAATTTAAGTAGATTTAGATTCTTCCCAAAGTCAATATTTTAGATCAGGCAAAAAAAGTTGAAGTATTACGTTTAATTGACATTTTTCAAGTGAGAACCTGGAGGTGAGCGAAAGAGAGATGTGGGGGAGAGGGAGCGCAGGCCCATCTCTCGTGGAGCAAAAGCGATGTTTCGGGCGGTTCTGAAATCTACCTGCTGACCCGTGGAGCAAAAGCGATGTTTCCAAAATGACCCTTAACCGTGGAGCAAAAGCGATTCAGCCTCTCTTTTCTTTGACTTCCTGTGTGTCGCGCAGTTACCCAAAACACGACTGCCATATGAATGCGTACTCTGCTTATTTCTTGTCTGTGGTAACTCGCACTCTTTTTGGATGGAGTGTTAATTTATGGGTGGAGATATCGCAATTTTTCTTTATCAATGTCTGAGTACACTGAGCGCCATCGTTAGTGGCTGCCATATTGGAACGGCGCTCCTCCCGTAACTGGCGGAATGATTTTTTGTGATGTCCAAGTAGTTATAATTAACGTTCAAAAGAGAATCTGCGTTAGAATAGTTTTGCATACTCAACCTCCACCACGGCCTGGTCTAAATACGCGATGCCGTAAATAATATTATGTATTAAAACGGGGCTTAAATTTAATGCATGACTGCTTAAATATGCAAACTCCGGTTGTCATGAGGTTTTAACAGTCTCACAACGGTGATGATGGCGGGCCGCTGGTTGGAAACAACCGTCAATATCGGCGATTAGGATTTGATTCGATTGTTCATTACTTTTCGATGGATATAAATTGCTAATGATTAGTCTTTCTATTAGTTATGTATTTTTAAGGGGTCTAATAAACTTGTATGCTAACTGTTTAATATAGCACATGTTTTAGAATCATGTGATATAAATTATTATTATTATTGTTGTTGTTTACATTCAGTTGTCCATATTCAGTGTTTTATAAAATATATAATTTATTTACTATGAATGATGTTTCTCTTAAAATAATTATGGCGCAGTCGAATAAAGAAGTAAAAATAATGATGAATACAAAATGAATAGTTTGAAGTGATTTGTATTTGTACAGCAAAATACAAAACGAAAATGGAGTTCAACAAACCAGAACCTCTTAGCCTAACAGGCAATGTTGCGGATAACTTCAAGCAGTTTAAGGAAGAAATTGATATTTATTTTGTTGCCACAAAAACTACAAAGGAAAGTAAAGAAGTTCAATTAGCAAGGCTGAAGAATTTATTAGGTTCAGATGGACTGAAACTGTACAATTCCATAAAAATGAATCTGTAATTGAAAGTGTGGAATATGTGATGGAAACGTTGGAAAAGCATTGTACGCCGAAACAGAACATGACCATGATCATTCATACTCTATTTTCTAGGAGACAATTACCCGATAAAAACTTTGAATCATTTTATGCGACCCTAAGACACTTGATAAAGCCCTGTAAGTTTGAGGGTCAGGAAGAAAAAATCCTAAAAGCGCTAATAGTTCTAGGAGTCAGTAACAAAGAATTGCAAGAAAAACTTTTACGAGAAGACACAAGTTTTTACAAACTTTTGAACTTTTGTAAAGCATCAGAGCTTGCTGGGAAAAATATGCAAATCATCAATAGTAATAGTAACATTGTTCATGAGAAGTTTAATGTTGAATCATTCAGTAAAGATGTATCAGCTAATGAAGGCGTATCAACTGCACAACAAGGTCTCAAAGGCATGTTAAAGGTAAGTCCAAATAAGACAAAAAATTGTTATAGATGTGGTGGTTTCCATAATGGGGTTCATTTGTGTCTAGCTTTGGGAAAAACTTGTAAGAAATGTGGTAAGCCAAATCATTTTGCAAATGTTTGCAAGACATCTCAAAAGTTTCTTGGTTACAAACATTGTAATGATTTATTAAATAAAAGTAACTATGAGCCATCAGTAAAAGGAAAACCTTGTGATGATCCAGATATTAATAGTCTCTACATAGTTGATTCTTTAAAGAACAAAAACGCTTGGCACAAAACACTTTTGCTTGAAGGGAAACAGATAAGATTCAAACTTGATAGTGGAGCCGATGTTAATGTTTTACCATATCATTATTTCAAGGACCTCAAAATTAATTGTAAAGTAAGACCTTGCAATATAACTTTGCAATCATTTGGGGGGTTTTCTATTAAACCTTTTGGTGTCATTGATGGACAAATCGAAACAGAAAACAAAATTGATATAGCTAGCTTTTTGATAGTAAAAAATGAAAATACAGTGCCAATATTAGGGCTTGAGACCCCCCCCCCCAAAAACTATTGCCCCCCCCCAGTTAAACTCAATTTGCTGAAACGTATCGACATGGTAAGTAGTGAAGAGAACGAATTCTACCTGGAAAAGGAGAAACTAAATGTATTTGAGAAAAATAAAGATGTTTTTGAAGGGTTGGGTTGTTTTCCTGATAAATGCAAAATAAAACTTAAAGAGGGAGCAAAACCAACCATCAGTACTGCAAGAAGATTACCTTTGAAAATTAAAGACAAATTTAAGGAAACTCTAGATTCTCTTGTGGAAAGGGGAATAATAAGACCTGTAGAGGAATCAGTCGATTGGGTAAGTAATGTTGTAGTAGTGGAAAAACCTAATGGTTCTTTGAGGATTTGCATAGATCCTATTGAGTTGAATAAACATATCGTACAAGAGAAATTCACAATTCCAACATTAAATGAAATTGCTCCAAAACTAGTAAACAAAACTCTCTTCTCCATACTAGATTTGAAAGATGGGTTTTACCATGTACGTTTAGATGAAGAGTCAAGTAACTTATGTTCATTTGCTACTGTTTTTGGTACATACAAATTTTTGCGAGCTCCTTTTGGACTCTCCTGTATGCCAGAAATGTTTCAAAGGCTTGTAAGTAAATACTTTGCAGATATACCAGGAGTATCAGTTTATTTTGATGATTTATGCATTGCAAGCACCTCTAAAGAAGAAAACGATGAAATCCTTAAAAAGGTTTTTGACCGAGCACGGCAATACAACATAAAGTTTAATTTCAATAAATTTCAGTACTGCAAAAGTGAAGTGAAGTACCTAGGTGTACGATTTTCAAAAGAAGGCATGTCACCTGACCCCGACAAAGTTGATAGTATTAACAAGTTAGTTAAACCAGGCAATAAAATTGAATTACAGAGAATGCTTGGTATGGTAAATTATTTGAGAAGTTTTATTCCGAAACTGTCTGAAATCACCGCTCCACTTAGAGAGCTATTAAAAAAGAATGTTGAGTGGAACTGGACTGAAAGTCATACAAAAGTGTTTGAAGATTTGAAGAAAATAATTTGCAGCTCACAGGTTCTTGCACCTTTCAACCCAGATTTACCAGTGGAAATTCAATGTGATGCTTCCAAGGATGCCATTGGCTTTTGCATGCTCCAGAACAACAAACCAGTACATTTTGGATCAAGATCAATGAACAGTACAGAACAAGATTATGCTCAGATAGAAAAAGAGTTTTTGGCCATTTGTTTTGCAATTAATAAACTACACACTTACATTTATGGTCACCAAAATGTTGTTGTGTTTACAGACCATTTACCACTAGTTTCAATTGCGGTAAAACCACTCAGTAAGATTCCAAACAATAGGCTCAAAAAGTTGAAACTCAAATTAATTGATTACCAACTGAAAATCAAATATCTACCTGGAAAGTACATGTTCATCGCTGACTTCATGTCAAGATGTGGAATCAAAACGCCAGAAACTAAAGATGTGCTCATGGATGATTACATTCACACTGTCGAAGCTCATGAAATAACTGAAGATGAACCTAGATTGAAACTGTTTCAAACAAAAACTAAAACCGATGAAACTCTAACATTGATTAATGAGTATCTTCATCAAGGTTGGCCAGATCCAAGTTTCCTTGAAGGCGAACCTAAGCATTTTTTTAATATTAGACAAGAACTGCAAGCTAATGATGATTTAATATACTATGGCAATAGATTGATCGTTCCAAAAAGTTTGCGGAAATTTGTTCTGGATGTTTTACATGAAACGCATCTAGGTTCGTCTAAAATCTTGAAGAAAATGAAACAGTTGTTCTATTGGCCAGGAATAGCATCTGATGTAACAAATGTTGTATCAACATGTAAGATTTGTCAAAAATTTGGGAAGTCTAAAACCAAAAGTCCAATGATAAATCATGAGATCCCAAGCATTCCATTCAATAACATAGGAGTGGACATTGCTGAATTTCATAAAAGCTACTATTTAGTGATTGTCGACTATTATTCTCGATGGATTGAAGCTTTAAAAATCAGTGACAAAAGAAGCGGTGTGATAATATCCAAACTTAAAGAAGTTTTTTCAAGATTTGGGATCCCTAAAACGATGATTGCTGATAATGTACCATTTAACAGTCAAGAATTTAAACAGTTTGCACATGAGTGGGATATGCAGATTGTTACCATAAGTCCGTACTATCCTAAATCAAATAGACTGGCTGAAAAATCAGTTGGAATATTCAAGGAAATGTTGAAAAAATGTCAAGAAACAAAACAAGATTTAGAGTTATATTTACTTAATTACAGAAACAGTCCCGTATCCAATCTTGAAGTGTCACCATCTCAGCTGCTTAACAGCAGAACATTAAGGAGTAAGATTCCTATGAGAGAAGAATTATTAAGACCAAAGTTAGTTGATGAAAATGTTTATGAGAAAATGCTCGAGACACAAAAAGAACAAAAGTCGTACTATGACAAAACTGCATTAAAAAATGAAGAAAACTTTGCTGTTGGAGAGAAAGTATGGGTTCAAGATACACTAAACAAACAATGGGATGAAGGGATGATTGTACAAAAGCTCAAACAGCCAAGGTCATATCTAGTCGAAATCAAAGACAAGGGGATAAAAAGAAGAAATGAAAATTGTATAAAGAGGAGAGGAAGTGTAAGATAAGAAGCTCAAGAGGGAGATGTTTAATATAGCACATGGTCATATCTAGTCGAAATCAAAGACAAGGGGATAAAAAGAAGAAATGAAAATTGTATAAAGAGGAGAGGAAGTGTAAGATAAGAAGTTCAAGAGGGAGATGTTTAATATAGCACATGTTTTAGAATCATGTGATATAAATTATTATTATTGTTGTTGTTTACATTCAGTTGTCCATATTCAGTGTTTTATAAAATATATAATTTATTTACTATGAATGAGTTTCTCTTAAAATAATTACTAACTAAAACAAAATATGTGTAAAATGCCGTTCTTCTATATCACCAATTATAATAATTTCCATTTCGATATTGACTGATTACCAGGCATTAGGTTACAGATTATTTGTAGCATTATTTATAAGGATTCGTTACCTGATACGTAAACCAGACAAAATGATTTGTTGAAACAACTTGTTAAAGTGTTTATATAAGACTGATGAGTAAATAATATTATTATTATTATAAATACTTATATCATTATTTCATTATTTCATAAGGAGGAAGAGAAACCTTGTGGAGGCCTATCCGTTACTGATTAAAACATCTATATTAGCTAGATTCATTATTTAATTTATATTGCATTAAACTAAGTACGAAATCTGAATAGTTTTGTTTGACGGAAGAATCTAGTAGCTACTAACTACCAGAACTATCAGTTATGGCGGAAAAACATTTTATCAGGTGTATAAATATAAACTGTAACAATTATTGAGAAGCGTATAGCCTCTAAATAACCTTCGCGAGACATTTTAGTTGTTTGGGAGGATGAAGTCTGTATACGAAATTATTCATCATCGCATTACTTATTATATATCATATATTTATATTTATTTATCAATAATAAGATTCATTCTTGACTCCAAATCCCTGTTAATCCACAGGAAATATGACTGTTTTCACTGCTCTTATTCACACTTTCTGATAGTATGTACATAATATATATAAATTGTTTAAAAAATCCAATTATACAGTGTTCAAAGTGAAAAAATGCTGTAAGGACTTGACAACTGAGCTAACAGAAAAAGACTGAAAATTTATTAATTGCATGAATTGTTGTAAGTTTTCCGCACGTGCTATACTTAGCCCCTGGAATTGTATTCACAAATGTATTTTTCTTGGAAATAAAGAGTTTTTGAACTGATCTGAACTGAACACACACACACACACACACACACACACACACACACACACACACAGACACAACAAATGGTATTTTTTGCTTATGGGGGCCCCAAAACAAAAAGTTATCATGTTCTTGGGCTTAGGTTTTACCTTTGACTATGAATAGTCAATGGTTTTACCCTGAGACCTACGGTAATAGCTTCTTCCATATAGGGTAAATTTGCTAAAACAAAACCAACTCTCAAATACGAAGTCACTGTAAACAGGTGACACTCTGTATACTTTAACTAGCTGTTTGTAACCCGCTTTGCTGGGTTGAAAAATCGTATGAAGGCCTAAATAGTAGCTCCAAAAGACATAATTTAGAAGCAAGCATTATTACGTCTAATGTTATGTAAAATTCAATATTTTTTTTGTTTCTCCATAAATATATTTGAGAAAGCCGGGGGTGGCATATTTGGTGGTAGCAGTCTTATCTTCCCTTTCAAACAGCACACAATATGCGTTTCCTTTTTGAATTAATTTATTTGCTATGCAAGAACCACAAATTTTGTCAATCTTGCCAATTACTACAATTGGGTGTTCAATACAACATATATTTGAATGGAATAATGTGTCCTTTGCGGTCAAAATCATAGTTCCCTGTCCTTCTGCAAACAGCTTGTAAATCAACTTCTTCTGTTTGATCCCTTTTTCAAAGGTTCTCCATTATCTCTATTCTGATTATTTCTTTCATCACGTTGTACGTCTGTTTCCCTTTCTGTTCCAATCTGTTACGATAGTGTTTCTTGATGTAACTGAATTTTCCCGTGATAGCCTTAGATTTGTTTCTTTTTCGTTGTTTCATTTTTTCTTACAGTCTTTCGTCTATGTGATAAGATACATTATGGAACTGCAAACATGTTCTTCTACGTTTTCACATTTTCTTATCTTTTTTGTACTTTTAACTTTGAATTTAAAACAAAAAAATGAAACTATACATTTTAGTGCACTTTATGTGTTTAATAACATAACATAACAGTAAAAGGTTAGAAAATAATTGAAAACGAAAATAAAAACATATTTTCTAAATAAGACTGTATTCGCCTGTTGTACAAAAACAATTGTAGGTGCTGCATTCTGTTGGCAGCCACTGTAACTACGGTAAACATTTCAAATTAAAGCATATGTTTTGATATAAACAAATAAAACCTAAAGTACTCGCAAAATCCTTGACATATGTCCCTTTTGGACTATCCTGTGCAATGTATACCGTGTGCCTACACCCTATAAGATGTCCAAACCCAACCCTCATAGTACATATTATGAGATTCCAAGCTTTAATTTGATACCAATATTAAGGGTTTACGACGTGTACAGCCTAGTTTTGGCTGTAGCACTAAATATACCAACACACACTTCTCTTTATATATATATATATATATATATATATATATATATATATATATATATTGATTCATATTGGGAATCAGTTATTTAATTAATTCTGAATATTACCATTTTGTAATGGCTAGTAGGCCTATATCTTATTTTCTGATGTACCTTCAACATATGCATTTATTTATTGAACAAAAATAAATATAACAGTGGTAATTGAGTTCAAGGTGGTGGAACCAATCTATATATATATATATATATATATATATATATATATATATATATATATAATACCCCAGTCGCAGCAGACCTGCGTACTCAGCGAATTTCCATAGGATTTATTTTGTATATGTGAGCATTCAACTTATTTGAAGGAGAGTATTATTTGAATACGTTAAGTAAATAATAGACTGAAAACGCAAATAAAACTTTATTTGCGCTCATGAGCTTTAAACATGAGGAAAATTAACAAAGAGACAACATTGGTTTTAATTAGTAATACATACACTTTTCTATTTTATATAATTCTTAGTCTTTTAATTTTTAATAACTGTAATCTTGTTATAGTATATAAATGTCATCAAACATCCTAATCAATGAACTCAAAACACTGAAAACAAACAAATAACTTAATCTCATGAAAGAATTAAATTCAATCATATGGTCAGTTTTACAGTAATTAAAACATCCCTGTTTCAACAGACCTACATTTCCAGCCAATTTCAATAAAACATATTATCAATCCTCATCATTGTAAACATACCATATATTATGCTACATTTTCAGGCAGTTTAGACCAAGACATCCCCCCCCCCTCCAAATGCTGATACTTTCTTTATTAAATTTAAAAATAATTTGTATTTGTTAATACAGTATAGTATATATTTTCTGCAAAATCTTGATCAATGAACTCTAACTATTCAAAATAAACACAAATAAAATATTCATCATCTGAAAATGTAATTATATGTTCAGAATTGTATTTTTAAGAAATATCTCAAATCAGGGTGACTATACTTTTTGGAGGGAAAAATTAAAAATAATATTGGACAACGTACTGTGTTTAGCACATCCAATATTATCCAGTATCTAAGCAACGGATTGACGCAGAATAATAATTCAAAATGCTAAAGTGTTTGTTTTTTTAAGCTGAATTCAATTTTGACAATTAAATTTAAATACAATTCGTAAAAAGGTGTTAAATCTTGAAAATAAATTTTATATTGTCAAAAAAACCTTCTTAGAGCAAACATATCCTGCTGGTTAGTTAAATTCGCTAAAAAGAGAGTTGTGTGTTGGTATATTTCGAGCTACAGCCAAAACTACATTTTGTAGACACTTGATCTTGGTGTCAAACTAAAGCTTGGAATCTCATGATATGCACTATGCTGGTTTGGTTTTGATATATTTAAGGGATTAGGCCCAGGATCGTCCGAAAGGGACCCATGTCAAGGATTTTGGGAGTGCTTTGAATTGTTGCTATGGTTACCATTATTTCTAATGGTAGCTATTTCTAGCTTCTATGGTTACTAACAGAATACAGCACAAAGAAACGACTAGAACACGATAAGAAAAAATAATCTCCCTGGCAAAGCCGGGGTTATTAGCTAGTATTATTATAAAAACATAATTTAACTTCATCCTTAATTCATCCATTTAATTCATCCTTAAGGGTTTTTAGGATGAATTTTAGCTTCATTAGATCGAACATCGTACTTTTTGCAACTTGTTTCATTTGATCTTAAAATCATGAAAATTTAGCCATGGAATGATCATGAATGTATTTTTCATGTATGTGAAATGATGGTTTTAGGATTTAGAGACTGGTGCATGTTAAAGTTTTGTTATAGGTCAGAGCGAGTGCCGAACGTCACATTGTAAATATTAACACCTGTGTGACCTTGGTGCGATCTGCCACAAACCTGGTGGAATTAGGTTGAATATTTCATTTCAAATCATACAAAATTTTCAATATAAAAATCAAGATTATGATTTTTTTATTTTGAATTTTACCCTTATAAGAACACTGAATTTTTATTTGAACAAATGAATCACTTTTACAATATTGGTCCAGTCAATCTACTCGATGACCTTAAAAATCTGCAAGGAGACGTTTTTTGATGGAATTCTACTAAATAAAATGCATATTTTAATATATCCAAAGTTTACCAAAATCGGACCATGGGAACCTGACTAAAATCACGTTTAAAAATTGCGGGTTTTCCCACCATGTGAAAATTTTTGGAAAATGACACTCAACTGCATTTTTATTAATGTTTGTTCGAGGTATTGACTTTGGACCGCCGCCAATTATTGTCGGACCTTATTGGCCCTAAAAGGTGATTAGTTCTTAATTTTGACAGGGTCCTCATTTTTGGCTGCTATTTTGGATCCACCATATTCTGTATAAATATTTTTTTTTTCAAATATAAAGATGGTGGTGTGGCACATCATTATAGACTAGATTTGTACTCTGAACACAATGCTGAAATCCGTTTTCAAAAATTTGGATTTGTTAAAAAGATATACTCAAATTGCCAAATCTATGCCATGCAAAAAGATAGATCTATATACTACAAAATGAGTCAAAGATACCTAAATGAATCAAACTCAAAAAACGCAACATTTTTCTACTCCAACATTGCAACCAATACAGTTTTAAATCATTCATAAGATCTGGGAAATCCGTTAACCCATCAAACCAGTACGAGCACAACCATTGAGAGAGGAGATGTTTCAATAACTATCAGCCGAACATGTGAATAATTTGGCAGTGGCAGAATGTTGGTTTTAGTTTTGATTGAGAATTTGCTAAAATAGAATGAATTACTTTACTGTTCCTAAATTAATTTTAATTAAGTGACTTACAAATGCTATCCTAATCACCATATAAGAAGTATGGTGTCTGGCGTCGAATGTTCTTCAGAATTTATACTTTCAGTTTTCTTTCATTTCCATCACAACAGACTCCTTAACCCTTAAGTACTGGCGCGGGGGGCTCCAGGGCCCCCATTTTAAAATTTTTGTATAATAAGCTGTAAACATATTTTAGCGAATTTCCCCAATAGGGAAGAAGCTGTTACTGTATTAGTGTGTATTACTCATGGTAAGACCCAAGCCCGAGGAGACCATGATAACGTTTCGTTTTGGGGCCTCCAGAATCAAAAAACACCATTCTTTCATTTTCATGCATATACATATCTAAGTGTCTTTAAGCACAATAACTCGTATAAAAATGGTCCGATTTTAATGAAATTTGGCATGGACTTGTAAAGTAGTAATTATTTGGACGAGTTCGTAAACTAGCCTGATCGGACTATTGGAAGGCCGACTGGTAAATGGGGTGAACCCCCTCAAAAATGGGTTTTTTAAAATTGTTTACATAGAGATACCCCCGTTGCAGCAGACCTGCATACTCAGCGAATTTCAAACGCAAAAAATATTTCCATCCAACATAGCGAGATATGACATGTTTTTGTAATCTCCATATGAATAACGTGGAGAATGAGTATGCAGTTTTGCTGCAACAAGTAAGTTAAAACTGGGTGGTTTTAATAGATTTTAACTAGAAGAAGTAATATACCAAGTTTTATCAGGATATGAAAAGAAATACTGAAGATATGGAAATTTTTATTTCCCGTAAGGATAACATGGAGAATGAGTATGCAGGTTTGCTGCCACAAAAATGGAAATTTCAACGATTCTAGACTAAAGTACATTAGATCTCATCTAGATGAAGCTACAAACCACGCTTTATTAAGTTATGTTAAGAAATAAGCGAGTTATAGAAATTTACTTATTTCCCATAAGGTTAAGTAGAAATACCCCCAATACAGCAAACCTGCATACTCAGCGAATTTCATACGCAAAAAAAATATTTCCATCCAACATAGCGATGGAATATTGTCTACATAGAGTTTAGTAGTGTGTTCCGTTGACAGACAACGTGCTGTGTTTACCACTCTCAATATCTCGGTGACCAATAGAAATGATTCAAAATACTAAATTGTTTGTATTTTCAAGCTGAATTCAATGGTGCTTACAACATTTTATTTTTTATTTTTCTATGTGACAAACCCAAAAAAAACCCGTTTTTGGGGGTTTATCCCCCTTTACCCCCACTTCCAATGGTCCGATCGGACTGGTTTTCGATCTCGTCCGAATAATGACTACTTTACACATCTGTGCCAAATTTCATTCCAATAGGACCATTTTTGCGAGCGCTATCATGTTTACAGACATCTATATATATAAAAGCCAAAAACGGTTTACTGACTGACTGACTCACTGATCACAGTTTATAAAAAAACTAAAAGGCTTTGGGCCAAGAAACTTGGCACAATTAATCATTATAGGCTCTAGATGCGTACTAAGAGCGGATTTGAAATATATTCTCTCACAAGGCTAATATAGGGTATATCATAAAATTCAAAATGGCGGCTATTTTTAGTTTTAAAAGCTTATTTTCTAAAAAACTTTAGGGTTTTGGGAAATGAATATTGGCTAAAATATTCTTCATAGACTCTAGATGCATACTAATGAAGGATTTTAAGATGTTTTCTCTGGGAAGGCTAAAATAAAGTAAATTCAAAAATTCAAAATGGCGCCCTTTTCAGTTTTTGGAGCTATGATTACAAAATATCCGCAGAAGGCCTCTAGAATATTTTAAAGAAACAAAAATAGAAGTTCCATTTACTAACTGTACAAAACTAATAAATATATTTGTCAGATACCACATACATAGGCTACTCGCGTTTCACGGACCACCCGCGGTAATCGAACTAGAATCTTGAAACTCTGCATGGACATACATTTTGGTATATCAATAAACATACTAAATTCAAATTTTAGGTCTTTAGAGTCCACCCTTCGCGATATTTACATCAGTTATTCATGCCTCTTTTTCTTTTATGTCAAATTGGCAGACAGGTTTTAGGGCACAACGCGGTGCAATGAAATTTTCGAGTTTAAACCACTGAAGTAGATACTTTTTTATTCAAACTATTAGAAACCAAATTTTTTAGGTTGAATAATAAATTAACTAGGCTATTTTAGCACTACTAAGGCTTAACTGAAAAATTAGAATATGTTAGCACATGGTAGCCAATTCATACCATTTGAGGATAAAAGGAAAATGCATCGAGAAAACTTTTCACCTTCTCATGTCAACCTGGGATGGAGATGCCAACCTTAAGTTTGTAACTAAGCGATTAAAAAAGTTTAGTTCAGAATTGAACTCGTCAGTCTATTTGGAAATTTGTGAAAATTACACATTACAAATTACGTATAATATTGAACCAAATTTCTGTCTTCCTTTCAGCGAGCGAAGCCGCGGGTATATCTTCTAGTATATATATATATATATATATATATATATATATATATATATATAGAAATTTTAACTAATGGTGTTTTTTGCTTCTGGGAGCCCCAAAATGAAAAGTTATCATGGTCTTGGGCTTAGGTCTTACCATGAGACCT
The DNA here is from genome assembly GCA_035578135.1 of Flexamia atlantica. Taxonomy (NCBI): domain Eukaryota; kingdom Metazoa; phylum Arthropoda; class Insecta; order Hemiptera; family Cicadellidae; genus Flexamia; species Flexamia atlantica. The sequence continues at coordinate 7,596,051 of JAQJVK010000013.1, forward strand.
ACGGTAATATAGCTTCTTCCCTATAGGGGAAATTCGCTAAAATAAAAATAATGCATTTTTTGATAGCATCAATGGATTCAGCCAAAAAAGCAAATAATTTAGTAGTTTGGAAAACTGCTCTACGTCCATTGGTTACCGAGATATTGAAAGTGGTAAATACAGTACGTTGTCCCAATGTTATCCTTATGGGAAATAAGTAAAATTCTATATCTCGCTTATTTCTCAACATATCTTGATAAAGCTTGGTAAATGGCTTCTTCTAGTTCAGATCTACTAAATATTGAATTAAAACCGCCCAGTTTTAATATACCCGTAGCAGCATACCTGCATACTCATTCCCCATGTTATTTTAATTATCTTACAAATACATGTCAAAATTTGCTATGTTGGATTGTATATGTTGTTTTCCATTTAGAATTCGCTGAGTATGCAGGTCTGCTGCAACAGGGGTGTTTATGTTTAAAATTAGAGAAGTCCATAGACTCAGAAACTTGATAAAAACAGTATTGTTTATTAAACATTTTTTCAACTCTTTTTTATATTTTTTTAAAATTTCAAGCCAAAAGAAACGAATAAAATATGACCAATCGCCTTTTACATTCCGAAAAAGCCCTCTGGTACCAAAAATTTACCCAAAACAAGATATCAAGATTCCCATGGTTTATAAACTATTCAAAGGCAGCAGACAAGACACCATTAATATTCACTACGATTATTGGGTCATGCAAATGTAAACAGTCACCTCTTTAGAATGAAGATATACTTCACACCGTTATGTTTGAAATTGTACTATGAATGTAAATGAAACTCTTGACTATGTAACCCTCGAGTGCCCCGGGTACGGTTTTGAAAGAGAGAGACACTTCAATGATATCAAAACAATTCTAATCACAAACCCTGGCATAGGTTTAACAGAAATATTGAACAGGAGCGATATCAAGGGATTTTATGTAATCACCAATTTCCTCTGAGCAGTGCAAGGAATCCTGTGACACAATTTTCAAAAACCCAACTTCACCACTGACTACACTAGTTTTATTCACACAAATCATGTATGTCTTTCCAATCCTGTGCTTTTTTCCTTTTTCGTCCAATTGGCCAAGAAGCGTTGGACACGTCAAAATGCCCGGTTTATCCGGGACATTATATGTCACATGTTCTTCAAATTTAAAATGTTAAGTCTTGATGTGTTCATGTTCAAAATCTTGATGTGTTAGTATTAGTAGGGTTTTGGTTTATGGTGTATGGTAAGGGGAATGTTATATCTATGGATGACGCTGAAAAGAAAAATATTCATTTAAAGAATAAAAAGCATGTTGAATTAGGACTTTTTTCAGGTTGCTCTTAAACTTACAAAGGGAAATTTCTTGTCTTAAATCAAGAGGCAAATTTTCAAAAATTTTTAGGCCAGAATAAAGTGGTTGTTTTTCAAAAAAGGTTAACCCGTGTTGTGTTGCGAAGTTATTTTTAAATCTAGTATTATTACTGTGTCTATTGTTACTATATTCCAAAGATTGTGACTTTATATAAGAACAGATTTCAAAAATATAAATACAAGGAAGTGTTAAAACTTTTAAATCAGTGAAAAATTCCCTACAATGCGTCTGAAAAGGCAACCCGAGCAAACTCCGGATGGTTTTCTTTTGAGCGATAAAGATTCTCTTCAGTTTCGCTTCAGTGGCCCCCCATAAGGCAATAGAGTATGAGATGTGGCACTCGACTAGGCAATAATAAATTGTTTCTTCTTCCGTGATCGACCCTTTTCCGGGTTAGGACATTACCCCATTTTTATACATCCGAACAAAAATGGGGCACATGAGTTGGCAAAATTCATTCTCGACCAGACAGGCATCGACTACAAATCGGCTGAAGGACCCGAAGAAGACTCCACAATCGACGAAAACAGCGCACATCAAACTCGCACCCACGACCAAAGGACTGTTCAAAATCAACCAGGAAGGCGGAGAGACGATGACGGCTGGAACCACCCATCGCCTACCTATCACTCAAGGCCAAGTTACCATCCAAACTCATACCCGAGAGACTGGAACACTTGAAGGCCGTACCACCGAAGACCTGAACATCACAAACCATCATACCCGGAACACCAGCGTACTCCGAGGACACAGGACTACGGCGAGTATTACCAACCTTTCTACCTGAGACATCAAACCACCTTGACAAAGTCACCAAACAAACTTGGCCAAACTCTAACCAGCAGACCCTCAAATACTGTCACCCTAGACCTAAATCCACTCACTGAAACTGACAAAACTGTGACAGAAACCTCAGAACCTGAAAGTCCCTCACAGAGCACCAGTCAGAGACAAACAAAACTCATCAAACCAATCTCACCCCGAACTTGGCAAACCCATCTGAAAACCCAAAAAACTACCCAAATTCTCAGGGAGATTTGATACAATCCCAAACATAGACACACAAGTAAAACACAATACTTTAGGCCTAAACAACAAACCTCAAGGAAAATCCAAAAATTTAACAAAAAATAGATTGACAGTATACGATTTAAACATAGAAAGAGGATTTCATGGCAAAATTGACAAATTATCTTTTGAAATAAGAGATTTGAACCCCGATGTTGTCATTGTAACTGAGCATGGCCATAGGCCTGAAAAATTAGCACGAATAAACTTTAAAGGCTATAATTCAATAGCAGATTTCTCACGTACACAACCTGGGGTGGAGTCGCTATTTATACTAAAAGGACTCTAAATCATGTATCAGTAAATAAGATCGAAACCCAAAGCTTTGAAATATTGTAAGACTTTATTACTTACTATGTAACCGTCAGGACAGCTCAAAATGATTTAAACATGAAGAATCAGAAAATGTTTCGACGTAACAACGTCATCTTCAGCTGATTTGATGTGAAGACCATCGTCGGCTGAATGTCTTCGTCAATGAATAAATTAAAAACACATACACATAACATTATCGACACGAACTGAAAACATTGAGACAAAAATACACAGGCCTGTTTTAATTATTTATGAGCATTTAGCATTTATGAGAGCTATGCTAAAACTCAGACCACGCGACTCTTAATTGTCGCCAGCATTTCATAGACTTAAGAGACTTAAGTATATTGACTGTTCCCTCTCTTTTCATGTATGAATCTATTGGCTATGTCAAAGAACACAATCTTATACCGCCTCTCAATCATACTTATAACACCAGAAATAGACATTTGAATCCTTCAATTCAACATCGCCTCAAGTTGTTTGAAACAAAACCAGAATTTATTGGTCTATAACTTTTCTCCAAACTACCCCAAAGTTTAAAAGAATTAAATGACATCAAAAAATTCAAAACTCAACTTAAAACTTTTGAAAGAATGTTTTTATGGCCTCCCATTGTAGGTAATTGTCCTTCCAAAGTTTTCCTTTTCTCTGAAGTCCCTACCACTTATCCTTCATCTTGACAAAGCTCCCAGCTGCATTAACTTAGGCTGTAGAAGTATAGAATGTGTGACTGATCTTATGCCCCAGAAGAGGGGTCTACAAGATGACGTCTAGGTAACAAGGTAACAAGGTATTAACTGAAACATTGAACACTAATATAAATTCTTACAGTTATATATATATATATGTGTCACTAACTAACTATTGACTATTTCTTATCTTTCATTTCACAAATTACCAACCAACAGCCAGCCTACTCCCTACCTACATAGATTGATGTTTTAATCTATGCTACCGAATATTAACAAATCAAGGAATGGAATGAGCGGGTGCATACTCTAGTGTATATTCCTCTAAGGGCTAAGACTCGAACGCTTAAAGAACCGACTCTTTAAACAGTTCTGCTGAGAGTCGTTCTCAAACTTGTTCCCAATCGACTCACTTATGCCATAGAGTATCTAATAATTACTCTATCGTTGCTGTATCTAAATAATTATTTATTGATTTGTTATGTATTATATTGCTATAAAAGTTTACGTATTCGTATTCGTACTTGTTAAAAGATTATTTTTCAGTTTAGTTAAATAAAAAAATAAGTAATCATAAAGTTTTACTTACATGGAGTATATAATATTTTTCAAACGACAATATTCTGATTACTTATTTAGAATTTTGTAAACTCTGATGCGAACTTTTCATTTTGACGTGCGTGGACACATTTTTAACGTTAGGGTTGTTTCAAAATTTCCGTATTAGTTATTTCATATCTATAAAATACAGAATAATTTACTGTAGGTCAAAACGCCCATATTTCATAATATTCTGATTGTAATTTAAACATTAATAAATTAAAAGTATCCGTTAAAAATAAATATACGTTACAACAAATTATGTTTATTAAAGGAACCTCTAGCTTATGAATTATTATATAATGGAAAATAGGGAGTTAAAACGTTAACATTTATTCATAACGCACAGGTATTCAGAACGTTAAATATCAGGGTAGCGTATACTAGATATATTTTGAACACGCTATCTTAGGAGGACAATTGAGTCGGCTGCTGCTATACTGGATTTATAATTTATAAGAATTAGTGTTAATTTTATTCCAAATATCTCACTAATTTTTATCAGAAAATTGTGGATGTCAAATTAAAGCTCTTTTCTAACAAATCATTACTTTTTTACGTTTATTTTTTTGCGTACGACAAAGTACATCCAAATAAGTTTATATTCAGCCGTGTTCTAGAATATAAAACCGTGTTAGGTAACACTTGCTTCCCTATTATCCTGTGTACAAAAGGTACCTTATTCGTGTTACCATACTGATTACAAGCAGGCTAAAAGCCTACAAAAGTATGTTTTCGTCAAAATTATCTAATATAAGATATTAGTCAAAATCAAAATGGTTTCAGTGATTCCAAAATTGGAAAAAAAAGTTTTTTAAGCCGTGACTTGAGATTGATTTAATTTTTCATACTCCTCAAGGTTGCCATGACAACCTATGAGCATTCCTATAGTTTAACATTAAAACTTTGATGTACCAATGAATAGTGTTCCGTAGAGAATAACCATAAAGGGATTTTGTAAAATCGTTTCTTAGTACGCATTTATAGCCCAAGAGGAGTATAAATACAACATTTCAGCTCTGTAGGTCTTATAGTTTTGGAGATTTGCGGGATTAGAAAACCCCGTCTCCTCTATATACATAGAAGATTAGGTAAAGCCGTTTCAAAACGTCTTGGCTAAAATTAAATATATTTATCATAATATAATTTAGTAGGGAAATTATGTACACTTCTACGACCACAATTAGACTTGCCAACTCTTTAATGAAAGAAATAATAAAATTGATACCAAGTACTACATTTATTTTTTCTTTCTTTTGCAATGTTTTAGGGGTGACATTCCGCCCCTGCATTTCATGGTATTCCCCGACAGTGGTAAGACTGATAATGAAATGCAGTGATGCAGCGACAGAAAAAACACCAAATTTCCCTTTCGTCGTAATAATCATGTTGTGGAAGATCTTAAGTTCACTTGCTGAGTCTGTGAAATATAATTACCGGTATGGGTATCTGGAATCGAGCGCAAAAAAATGTAACATACACTGTTTAAGATTTCATTCGTGTTGGTAATTAGACTTAATTACAATATTTTGTTTTGATAAATGATAACTTTAAGCCAACATTGAGATTAAGATTGACATAATTTTCATGCACATCGCCCTTTTTTGCCATTTTTTCCGGTTTGCTGATTTTTCTGTACTTAAAGTTCTAAGAAATTTGCAAACTTGACAGTTTGCTCATTGTCAAACTATTCAAAAAGAACGTTTGATCTTTGACAATGAGAAGTTATAATAATTTTTAAACATATAAAGAACATTTTCGCTAGGAATGTGCCGGTTCAATGAAAACACCGTTATAAATAAATACTGGTTGAAGAAGAGATATGTTTACGGATTTTAAAAGGACCTCCATACGATAAGGGTTTAAGTGAAAGAGTCAATTAACGACCTGGGTCTTGAGGTCTGAAGAATTGCTCTTAACAATTTTACCTGATATTCAGGAAAAATAATGTCATAATGTATGTTAATAGGTGATACACGTGCCTGGCACAAAGGCATATTTAGGTCTAAAGACATCGCTTCAAGAATAATAATCTAGACGTAGAAAATGTAAACTTGAACAAGTTTAAACATGGAAAATTGCAAAAATTTGCCCAAGTTTGCTGCTGCTGTTGTATTTTTATAGTAAAATTTAAGTTTTGAAATAAACCTGCAATAAAACTATACATTCAAAAAAAAGTATATGAAATTTGTAATCTTTTTAGCTTGTTTAGAATGTTTGTTAGTTGGGGTTTTTGAGATATTCAGCTTAGAAAAATAAAAATGGCTGCCGATTTTTTTATGGAAAGCAGTGTGAAATTGATACTCCGCACAGAAACAGGTCATGGTACATCACACTGAAAGAAATTAGTGGCTGATCTAGACAAAAATTGTGTAAATCTAGCAAAACTGAACCCCTAAATTTGTGACAGCCAGGGCCGGCTCAAGAGTTTTAGGCGTCCTAGGCGAAAGTATCATTTGGTGGGGGCTCCAAATGATACTTTCGCCTAGGACGCCTAAAACTCTTGAGTCGGTGGCCCGGGCCCCCCACTTTCTAAGTTCAGTAAAAGGGTACGTTATTGACAGGGCTAGAGAAAAAACGTATATACCATAAAAAATCCAATTGCTGAAACATTTTAAGTTTTTAACGCTTTAATTCAAATTTTAATAATCACTTAACAATTATTTTTACTTCCTTGAGTACAAACGACAATTTGTGATAAGTACTTGTGTACAAACGTAACGAGAAGAGACTTGTAGTATTGCCAATGAATTAAAATTTTCTCAGGAGATATTGTCTCATTAATATTATAACCCCTATGAAAATATTTTGTCAGATTTGATCAAAAAAAGTTTCAAATTTGATCAGTTTTGATCATATTTGTAAGGGTTTTTGGGACATTTCACTAGAGGTAGTGAGGTATGAGAAGAAGCTTGAGTTTGAAGTTTCAACAGAGGAGGGGAAGAAATCATTGATGACGTGGAAGTAAACAAAGCCATGTGATTACGCTACTAGTCTGGTAGATAAAAAATACTAAACCAAAACAAAATGTGGGTTGATATTAGAAACAATGTTTTGCTCTTTGAATAACAATCAATAAACAGGTGACATGTTTTTCGTTTAGCATGTAACACATGACTGACACAAGAAATTTGTTGTTGAATCTATTGATCATATGTAAATATTTATTTCCCCTCCTGGAAAAATCCAAGTTCATCTGGGTTTGTTTGTAAACACCCAAGCTTCTTCTCATACCTCACTACCTCTATCAAATTTGATCAAATTTATTCAGCAGTGTTATCAAATTTCTTCAGGCATTTTATCAGATCTGTTCAGGGCTTAGGTCAGATTTGATCAAAAGTCCTATGTCAGATTAATTCAGGTCATATCAGATTTATTCAGAATTGTTCACTGATTTCAAACAATAATCACAGCTTTTTGTTTTAGACTTACTCCATTAAGAAAGTAGAAATACCTTTCATATGACACCTTATCCTGCTGTTTTCGAGCTATCACTATGAAAAATAAATCTCTCTGTGTGTCCATGTATATATATATATATATATATATATATATATATATATTTCAGAAATTAATAGTACATTGATACAAGGATGCAGTAAAAGTCAACACCTAGTAAAAGCTGGTTATTTAATTTCATAAAGTGAGACAATGTAAAAATACAAAAAAATCCTTAAAACTACAAGGTTACAAAATAATAAATTAAATAAGATTATATTAAGTTACAAAATAGTTAATAAAACAATATACTAACAAATGGACTTAATAATAATATGAATATAATGATTTATATCAAAAACTTCTTGGCTAACAATTTTTTTTTCTGGAAGCGCACCTCCATGTGCGGGGAACGGGGCCGGGGCTGCAGTTCCCTAAGTGGTCTACATTTTAATGATTGCAAATATCGAACTGTTACCAATATATCGATTAAAAATATATCGAACTAGTCATCTCTTTTAATATTATATCGAATCAGCTTGTTAGCAATGAAATAATCGGTTTTAGTTCCAATTTGAATAAATTTACAATTATGATATTCCTTTTTTTACTGTTTAATGTTTGGTTTGATTAAGTTTGTCATTAACATGTATAACTTATTATAACTGAAAAATAATCTAATAATAAGTTAATAATAATCTTCCAATACTATGATAACTGACTTAACCATAACCATACTTCACAGAGCTTGTCATTTTCTGTCAGTGCCATGTCAATGAAAAACAAAAAATCAAAACCAATTCAAAATGGTGGACGATGTGAAATAAAGGTATGTGTTGTTGAGTTATGTTATGTTGGTAATGTTTTAATTTAATAATGAGAGTTAAAAAACAAATTTTTGTTTTACTAAAGTTTAGTTTTTTAACATCAGTTCCAGTTACAGTACCTATATCGTTTTATCATATTATTTATTATCATGTTATTAGATAGTAATGTTTTGTTGTGTTTTGTTTTGATCTTGATGAAATCGAATAATCTTATTTTCGGTTATTCATGTATCGATTTTTCCAGTTCTATATTTTCAATCGTTAAAATGTAGACCGCTTACGGAACTGCAGCCGGACCTAGCCCACAATAAATAATGGAGCTCTCAAGTAACTTAACACTTAAAACTAATCAACAATAACAATAACAAAATTTAAATAAATAACTACGGACAGATTGATATGAAACATATAAATAAATAAATATCAAGGGTGCATCACAGCCAACAGTTTTCTTCTTGTGTCCCAACTCCCTCCCCCCCTCCCATTTCTTTAGTCATGTATCTTTAAGTTCCTTGCACTTCCTCACAACATAAATAGATTGATCTCACCCAAGCAGCAGAGTTGTTGCGCTGCACAGCGACTTCAGCATGAGTTGTCGCCATGGGGAGATATGGGTGCCTGCAGATCCGCAGCGGTCTGGTTCGCCTAAGGAGTAGGCAGTGTGGTAGTAGTTGGCTCATATCCTGACGCCTTAAAACATTTTCCCTAAATTTAAAACTTAATAACAAAATAAACATTTAAATTGGATTCACAAGAAATAATAACAAGGGTTAGCAAATAGAAGCAAAATAATCTAACCACGGTTGAGGAAACAGTTCAATCCTAGTGTACCTACTTTAAATAACATCAGCAAATTTTTACACGTTAATTTTAAACATGGAAATGATTGACAGATCTGAACTACTGTGAGTATGGAAAAGTCTTAAGGAAAGCAGAACAAATAAACAGCTTGCGAAATGCTTAGGCCTAGAAAATAGGCTATGTCCCTATTACTAAGTGACTAACTGAGCCTTGGTCAAAGAAAACATTACTCCAAAACTAAAATCAAGTTATCCCTAGTTGAGGCAAGTCTTTCCACAGAATCTTAACACAAAATACAATTACAGAACAGTTAGGCTGTGTTAGGCTACCTAACCTAACATTTGCAACAACCGAGTTGGTTTTCAGAATGAGAAACAGTGAAAACATGATTGGAAACTTTAACTGAGAACTGAAACAAAATTAATTTAAATGGAGATAGAAACTAAAACTTGGTGGAAACTGAGAATTGTTGAAAGTGAAAATTGAAACATGTCGTGTGCTAGATATTGAAAACGTGCAAAGTCTTTAAAATATAGAAAAACTGAATGGAATGGAGATAACCTACCCATGATGTTACGGCATTATATTATTAAGAGAATCTTGGTGTGGTCGGAAATTAAAATCAACTCAGAGGGAAATGGATTACAACTTTGAATGAACATAGTTTATTTGAAGGATTGTAACAGCGCCAGCGCCTTTGAGGTTAGGAGCTTTCGCTCCAGTCAAAGTGATGCCACACTGCAGGACACATAAAACACAACAAAGAGGAAGATAACAAGTAACATATATGAGCGTGACATACGCGCTGGGCTGTCACGGCTCATAGGCTAATGTCATAGATAAAGGGATACAAAGGAGATGTCTCACACAGTGCTTTCCGATGTCGATGGAACGACCGTGCTGCGCTCCATCGGATATCAGCAGAACTTCGCTCTGGTGAGTCATTTTTGACGCGGGCCGGTGGCGCTCATGTGGCAGAACTAGAAAGCTTGGGCAATGTGGCTGAGGTGCACGAGAAATCCATCGGCTACTTCAATAGGAGGAAGAGAGAGGGTACTCGACGCGAGGGAGAGGGAAACCATTTCGTCGTGGAACCGTTCCTTACAACTGCCCCGTTCTTACCCGACTCGCTTACTCATATGGAGATTGAACTGATTGAAGTTCATTTTTTCCTTTTTATCGAAAACTATTTCATATTTTTATTAAATATTTTTATTATATACACCTTATATTATATATATTATTATATGAAATTATATTAATCATACGTAACACTGAGTTTCATAATCACTGAGTTTGCCATTTTAATAAATGGGAGAAGTGGAAATCTTTTTTACTAATCGTTTTACATAGCCACTTCTTACTAGTATGATTTGAAATTAGTTAAGTTTAATTCTGCACAACATACTTAATTTTCTGAATGGTTTTAACTTTATACACGTACACTTAGAAAATTATAATGAATGCGTGTACATGACGTGTATCTTCTGCCGTGAAGTAATGTAAATATTGAGGCTACTTTACATCTCATATCCTATATAATCAGATTTGATTGAGTTATTTGATAAACTGATTTTAACTGACCAAATTATATTAAATTTAAACTTCACGTTGCCCAGGAGACATGACGGGGACATAGATAACGCCGATTTCGTCTCCCAAAAATTTTGATTGGTGGCCACAGTTAAACTTGGCAATAAAAATAACATTAAAGACAACAGAATCAATATTTTAGTTTTTGAATCATAAATTTTTATTTTTTCAATTACTAATTTTAAAAAAAATTACTGGTGGCCACAGTTGGTAATGAAAATACTGTAACATCAAAGAGAATAGAATCAATTAATGTTAAAGATAATATAATCAATTTTGAGTTTGTGAATTTTGAATTATTTATTTATTCATATTAAATAAGGGATCAATTCATTTGTTATTGATTTTCATCATTTTTTCCCAGTAACCGCCGTACTTCCCACCGGGTTGCCGCAGATTCTGGGACATGGCCTGCAAACCTCTTTTAATTTTGGCAATCAGGATTTTGTTTAAGATGCATTCCCGGTGTTTGAAGCATTCCGTATTACATTTTAGCCAATAGGGATGCATCTTACAAATTCTTCTTTTGGTTTTTAATAGGACTGCCTGTTTGAAGTTGGGACGATGCATGTTCTTTTTCAACATGGAGTCCGAAACTGAGAGTGCAGCATCCACTACTTCCACCATCTCATCTTGTGGATACATGAGGTTCGATGTATCACATCGGTATTATCGATTCCTGACGAGGGACTCTTCGGTGTCGGCAGCCGATGGAGCCATGAATAACTCTTTTCTGCAGTCGTCGCAATCAAACTGCTTCAAGCTGGCTCGAACACCGTAACCGGCAAAGTACCTAGAATGAGAACGTATGATTGAAGTAAAGAAGCTATCAAGGCGCAATATCGATGTAAAATTTAATTTCTTAAACGGAAATGTATAATTTTAGTAAAGTTATATAACAAAAATAACTAAGAAAATGCATATTTAACGTATAGAAATGCTATAAAATGACCTTAAGTTCAACGATACTGACTTCATCACTTAATAAAATTTTATATACAACTTAGTATTTTTTTAGTCATTAATAATATTTTTGTAGGTAGTAACAGAATAATTTTTTTAATTTGAGGCGGTATTTCCTTGTATAGAATATGAATAAAAATCTTTAAAAAAATAAATTAATAGCCCAATAACCAATGGGCTAGGTCCAAATACGAACCTTCGCCAAATTTTCTCAGGATAGCCTATAAAAGTTACAAAAAGCAGGGTAAACGGTAAATGGCGCGGCTGCCGGCGCGCGGCGCGGCTGTGGCGGCGGCATTCTTTGATTGTATCTTGGTTAGGCAGCGGGAGGGTTCACTCAGGACTACAGAATGGGCTGCGCCAATTATTTGATCTCAGCCAAAAGCCGACGATGCCTTAACTCCCCTTAGTGACATGGCGACGGTACTCAGCTATTGGCGGCCGCTGTACTTGTCTGACTGATACGCGCGGCTTTTCTATCACTGTTTATCTGTCCAGAAGTGAGATATTTGGGTCGAACCATATATATTTATAATCTGCATAAATTGACGAATATAACAATGTAATTATGTTCTAGATAAGACTAATGGATAATTTTTACAACGAAAAACAACGTATTTTAATTATTGAGATTTGAAAAAGTTAGTCGGCTACTACTTTTATTATTTTTTGGTAAATTTCGTCTGCACGAAATATGTAGCTAATGAGGTGAACTTTACACTTTTTATTAAAACCTTTTCTCTAGCGCGTCTAGTTTTCCCACTTACTCAGGTTGAACAGACCTGGTTTACTGGAGCGCGCTAAAAACCCGGGCGAGCTCGTCGAAACTCGAGGACTGCTCACGTGTTTTTCCTTTCGGGGATTTTTATCCCAAATATGGAATATGGGATGGTATTGAAGAAATGAGGGAAAGATTGGGAATTTTTCTTTGAATGTGATAGTATTATTCGTAAATTGATACTGAACTATTCGCGCGCGCCTACACTCCTATAAACCATTGTTATTCGTGCCGATTCAAGTGTAATTTATGCCTATTTAAGTATATATTTTTTAATAAGCTGCTCATAGTTTAAAATGTGTGGCCTGTAGTGTAACTTCTTGTAGAAACGATTCCCGAACTTCCACAAAAGTTGTATACCACGTGTTCCCGCAGAACCCGTCAGAGAGAAATCGAAAGAAAACTCAAAGTTAAAACTAAAAAATTAAATAGACATGTGAAAACAAAAGCGACAAAAGCTTTAAAAAATCAAACTGTTGTTAACTATTGTTTGCAGTTAATTTGTATTCAAGGTTTTTAACTGTACTTTGTTATTGCAATAGCGAAATAAATTAACTTCTGTTTGCTCTAATACAGCCTACAGTAGTGATTTTCCCGGTCGCGCGTCGTGCTGATGTCACTCTGAATGAGGGGACTGAATCGTGCTCCGTAGCCAATGGGGGGGGGGTCAGGGGTCAAAACCCCCCCCCCGAAAATGTTGAAATTAATTGCGTTTAAATTAAGGTTAGAAAGTTATTTTTTTCACTTCCTGTAACCGCAGAGTCCAAACCCCAGAGTAACAAATTATAATGTTGTTCATTTTGTCCTGAATGTTTTTAGTCCTAATATACCAGAAAAACGTAATTTTGAACAATTATTTATATTTATCAAAATGAGTGAACCTGTAGGCTATACAGGCCTACGGTACATTATTTCCTCGTTGGAACTGAAATAGCCAATAAAACTAGATTCACCCACTACCTATATTCCCTCTAACGGTCAACACCGGAACTAACGCATCTGATCTCACTTTGACGTATAGGATGTGTATAACTCGGTCAGTTGGTTCTGTGACCTTGCGTAATTCGCAGCGACGCTACGCGACGTGACTATATGTTGTGATGTCGAAACAGTGCAAACTGACGGGGGTTTTCGCTCCAAAACGAAAAAGTGAGAGTGAAGGTGATACTAGTGGCGTGAAAAATTATGAGATTTATATGTTGCAACTATGCTGTAACAATATTTCAGTGATTAGTGCTAGCAGAGAATGGAGTGAAGTGGACTGATGCAGATTCCTGTATTCATTTGTTTTCTAGTGATTTTACTATGAAATGAAATAAAAAGTAATTTCTTCAAGCCTAAGTAAAATAAATGACAGATGGTATTTTTAATAAAAGCACCAAAACTACGTGAAAGCAAATTAACAAAATTATCATCCCCCCCGATCACCAGCACACACACCACACACCAAGGCGTTTAATTATACGGGGGTCTCTAATTTACAAATTTTGTAATGGAAGAAATGAAGTATCAAACTGTTTTTGAAGGTTTTAGACCATTAATTTTATTTTCCATTTATTGAACTTATTACAGCGCACTATTGTTACATTTTTTCTTTAAGAATACAATAAATGGCATGCAGCCAGCCATGAAACATAATTATTTGAATCGCCACGTATAGAGAATTAATAATAATCAAGTCTCATTTTTTAGTACTTAACATTTTATTATAAAAGGAAAAAATAATTTCTAACAATAAATTACATTGTGTTTCCCCAATTAGCCTACATTTCGATTTCAAACAGCTCCAGTGAAACGGCCGGACGGCGGCGTTGCGGTGGAATCTAAGTCGCGCTTCAAGCAATGTAACTGATGCGTAGTGGTAACTAGTTTTCACATATCTGTTACGATAAAACAACTAGTACAAAAATCACTGGAACAGCCACAACAGCGCTGCGGCGGGAGCGTTGTCAACTACGTCGGCCAACGGCCTGAACGTTCTAGCAGACTGTGTTCACTGCCCGCTATCCAGTGAGACATCTCCTTTGTATCCCTTTATCTATGGTTAAATTAGGAGAGGGCAGCGACGGTGCTGCTCTCTTGCGGAGTTCAATGTAAACTAAGTCCTCGACACACGTTGGGCAGCGCTCGACACAATCTGAGCGCAACATTAGAAGATTAGAACATTAGTAGAGGAAGCTCAGATGTTGATTCTCCTCTGTGCTTTAGGTTTAAACATAAAGTGATGCGTCACTTCATAAATTGTTGGAGAGGGGCAGTCGCGCGCCATCTGGAGTGACGCCACTAATTTTTGTAAAAAAATAGTCGTGTCACTCCAGGTGATGCTTGATGACAATCTCTCTTGTAATTAATGAAATGACGTGACGCTCATTTCAATGTAATTAGTGTGTTCAAGTGAAATCTTTCATCCTTCATCTTTCACCACTGACACCACTGATTACTTTGCTAGTGTAAACTTAGCTTAACTTCATTTAATTCAGTTTACACCAATTATGTTTCATTATTTTCTAAACATGGTTGAAATAGCATATTAGTTGAGGGTAATTTGTGGGTTCGATTAGGGTAATGTTTTTTAGTTAATTTAGAACATATTCATTGGCTGGTTGTGGTCTTTTTTCTTTAGCCCGGGGTTGTGGTCGAGTGTGACCACCGGTCTGACACTTAAATGGAGCCAAGTGGTAAGCTTATTGGAGCGGGTTAGTTCGAAGCACTTTAGTTAGATGTTGTTGTAAAAACATGTTTTTCTTCTTCACTGAATCAGCCAATCAAAACCACGATAACGATCTGCTAACTGCTAATTTCCTATTCCGTTTCCCCTGATTTTCTGTCACGACGTGAACACGACGAGACAGAACGTTTTTTGGTGCGACGTGAATTCCAAAACGAGTTGGAATTTATTTGAGTGTGGGAAAATACCTAAAGTACGTTTGCCACAAGTGCAAGTTGTTTCGCGAAATGCTGTACTGCACAATATGAATTATCATGTTGTGCTTAAAGCGATTGATAGAAAATAAATACGTAGATGTTTACACAAAAGCACCTAATAAAAATTAACTAAGTTAATTTTTATTGAGTGCTTTTATATAAACATCTACATATTTATTTTCTATCAATCGCTTTAAGCACAATATGAATCACTCAGAACAGTATTTCGCGAAACGACTTGCACTAGAGGCGAACGTACTTAATCAGTTTAATCTTAACAAATAAGTAAAATCATTAAATTTGAAAGTCTAGCAAACAAAACAAGAAAACGAAAATATAAACAAAGCAGACGACGACGATCGATATATCGCATCGATCTTTTTAGTTCGTAGCGTCAGACAGCGCTACTGTTCCCTTACCACCGAGTTAACATGGAAGTGACAACTCTTTACGAAGTTCATTATTACTCTATGGTGTGACCTTGGTCACTAGATCACTAGTTAATTAAGCTTCATGGTTTATAACAAAAGCCTGCCAACCAGCTTTTAAATGAGAAAAATCTGTTGTTATCCTTATCGGATCAAATGTTCAAACAACAAAAACAAAAACCAAAACTAAACATTCTAACCTAACCCTTCCTAAATCAGTGCCGCCGCCGTGCCGCCCGGGCTTTCGTTGCTGCTCGCCTGTAGGCTTCTTCTCTTCTTTTCCAGTGATTGGCCCTTGTTAACTTTTCATAATCGTAATAAATTATCTTGCAATGTCTGAAGGAAATAATGTAGGCTCAAAAACAGGTATGTAATAATAGGATTAGGCCTTCATTAAGTTTTTCTGTTGATGAGTTTAAGCCTGTTATGTTAAAGTTTCCATTTAAAAAGTAGAAAACAGGCTAGGCTAGGCTTCACTCTGTCATTCTACATCTTTAAATGCCTACCTGGTATTTAAAGATACCAGGTATCTAAAGGTTTAAAGATTTAAAGATACGCCTCAATGGTGAACTAAGTCCGGTAAATGTTCACTTTCCAATGGTTGTCTAGAAGTTGAACAATTTTTTTTCAAAATGTAGGAAATTTTGCGCTGATTCCGGAAATGATAGTTTTTTCCCGCGGAAAACATCGGAAAATGCCGGAAAATCGGAAAAGCGATAAAATAATTTTTGGCTCCGAAGTAGGTCATGTGGGTACTCAAATTAATCGGGAGATTGAGATAAAGAAGAATATGCAAGAATTTCCAAGATTAGACGCGGATTAACGGAGTTATGGCAGGAAACGTGCTGGAAAAGTCATGGATTTGCACAAAATGGGTTAGTTTTAGGTGAGTTACGCTAAACTGTGGGATCTAAGGTTAGGTTAGGTTAGTTTAGGCTAGGTTAGACTATGTTAGGTCTAGTTAGGTTATGTTATACTATGTTAGGTTTGGTTTGACTAGGTTAAATTAAGTTTGGTTAGGTTATATTGAATTTGGATAGGTTATATATTGAATTTGGTTAGGCCCTCCCTAGATTATACCTATTAGGTTTGGTTATGTTAAATTAGGTTGTTAGATTAGGATTATAATATCACATTCTTTTTACCAACCTTATCCTTGCCTAACTTAACGTTTTAAACCAATCCTAATATAACCTAAAATAATGCAACTTTTATCACAATCTAACATAACCTAACCTAACCTAACCTAACCAAACCAAATACAACCTAAACTAACATAACCAATCCCTATCTAATTTATTACAGCCAAATCCATCTTCACATAACTTAAACAAAAGTTGATTTAAATTTTTTTATGTTTTTTGGCTTTATCTCGACTTTTGTACGTCAGATCGTGAAAATTACTGCAGATTGTTGTTCAGCGTGCAATGTCCTTTAATTTGAGTACCCACATGATATGTTTTCGACAAAGTTTGTTTTTGGCTTTTCCGACGCTTTTCCGGCCGTATCTCCGTTAACATTCGTCGGATCTTGAAAATTCTTACATATTCTTGTTCAGCTCGTTCTCCCGATTAATTTGAGTACCCACATAACCTATTTCCATAAAAAAATGTTTTTTCCGGTTTTTCCGATTTTCCGTTATTTTCCGACGTTTTCCGCGGAAAACGACTATCATTTCCGGAATCAGCGCAAAATTTCCTATATTAGGGAAAAACAATTTTTCAATTTCTAGACAACCATTGGAAAGTGAACAATTACCCTAAGTCCTCGACACCAGCTGGCCAGCGCTCGACACCCGTTGAGTGCAACATTAGAAGCCGCCTCTGTTTGATTATTCTCTGTGCAAAAGAGTAGGAACTCATGGTACTCATGGTTTTTAATTATCAATCATATACTGTATATATATAAAGGCTATATTAAAATAAAAACTTGAACTAAGATTAACTTACCGTACTGAGTTGAAATGCTTATTGTTATTGTATATATATGTCAACTTGTAGGGCCTATAAAAATGATTGATTTTGAATGAAATTTGCCAGTCGTGTGAAGTAGTTAATTATTCAGATGAGTGTGAAAACCAGCCTGATGAGACCATCGGAAGGAGGGTAAGGTGGGACAAACCTTTCCAAAAATATGTTTTAGGGATTTTTTATCGTCAGCTTTTAGCGCCTGCATTATATGAGTTGCAACATATTTGCATGTGATCGTAGATATTTGAAGGCGCTCCTATTTTAAAATTAATTACCTATCTATTTAGGCTATAACATTTACATCGATGCCCTACCGTTTATTTGTTTCACAGAAGGGGATCCCGCAGACTTCCTCTTCTCCAACACCAAGTACCATGATTGCCACCTGACTGTGGGAATCCCGGGCACTGACGATGTTGTAAGTTTGGAGAAAACATTGTTAAAGAAAAACTTTAAAAACAAATGTGAGTGACTTTTTGATTGGATTTTCATGTCCCCTTCTAGGATTCTGATCCGTCGTCAAGAGCGAACAATTCCCACTCCTTGTATTGTGTGCGTTCCACGTAAGAGTAATGATTCAGGAACCATTGACGACAGTGACAGTTGGTTTTCTGCTCTTTTATTTCGTATGTGTTTTCGAGTAACAGGTCCTTTTTATTGTTTTTCAATAAACCACATCACAGTATTAACCACAAGACCACAAAAATTAAAGGGCAAATTTTCAAAACGGTTTCGGACAAGGGACATCGTTATTAAAACCCTTTATTTGCCCAGTCGAGCATAACTGCTTGCTTTAAATGTATTATTTTGTTAAATCACTCGTGATTTCTGGGGCACACGCCAGAATTAATATGGCTGTGAAATGAGAATAGCCTACTATTTCAATCAGTAAGCCAGCAACCTACCAGTAGTAATGAAAACAACACTAGACTTTGTTTGAAATTCATTGTTCAATGAATAAAGTATTTTTTTATGAAAAAAAAAATAACACGACTATTTTTCACTATCGACTAATGACTAGTCAATTGGTTTCGAAATGGATTAAAAACACTGCTTTAACAACTTCAACTAGTGTTTAGTAATTTAAGTCAAAACAGCAAAAACTTTTAAAAACCAATTTCTAATTGGTTAGGTTATTCAAACTTAAGTTAAATATTTTTAGTACAAAGTTGCTGACCACAAAAGAAATGTTAACAAATATGGTGACCGGCAAGAACGACAAGCTTAGAAAGCTATTCATGATTAAAGAGCTTAATCAGAAGAACGGGAGTGATTTGCTCTTTACGACAAGCCAAAATCCTGCTCCTACCTGCTGTGGCAAAGGGAATGCGGATGTGAGACTAAACTGTAACCATAATAATGAATATTTTGTCAGTCTCTTATCAGAAGTAAGTAAATTAGTTTTATAATTTGGCCTCTCTACTGACTTCACTAATTATTCTAAATCACTAAATAATCCTAATTAATTATTTTGATCAGTAAAGACATCTAGTTCTAAATTGCGTCAAGGGTACATAGAAAATGTGTTTTCGCTCTCCTAAAAAATATCTTTTGTTTGAAAATAGTTATTTGTGTGTCGAGTGAGTAAAGTGCAACATTGTTCCACGAGTGAAAATGTTGGTGCCCGAGCTTTGAGAGAGTGACAATTTTCATAAGGGGGACGATGTGCTTTACTCTCGAAATATACATACAACATTTTTTCACCCATCTGCAATAATAAATACATCTACAGGGCTTGTAACAGGTTATTTTTTTATTTTTTTGTTATTTTTTTGCTTTTGGTTATTTTTTGTTATTTTTTTTGGAATTTGGTTATTTTTATTATTTTTTTGGGGATTTTGGTTATTTTTTTATTTTTTTCAACCTCAAGAACTGCTACGAGCCCTGTTCACACTATTCGTCTGTCAGACGATCTCGTAGCAGCATCGCGGCAGACGAATCTCGTCATCCTACATTGCGTGAAAACCAAGTCTTGTTGCATGAAAACCAAGTCTCGCCGTCAAATCTAGGCTGATTTGTGATTAGTCTGTCGAGATTTTCTTTTTTACCAGGGTTAAGAATGTGTTATCCCCAATATAACACCGGTTTTTTAATTTTTAGCAACATTTTTTGTTTACAAAAGGTTATTTTTTGGTTATTTTTTTCTTATTTTAGTTATTTTTTTTATTTTTTTCAACCTCAATAACTGTTACAAGCCCTGCATCTATAATCATACATCCCCAATCTATAAACATCTAGATATCATTGACTCAGTAAGTAACAAAAACATCCATTTTGTTCCAATCTGCTCCTACCGCCTGCATCTGGATAGCTTCAACTATTCATGCATCATTGATCAGCTGATTGTTGCAGTGATCTTACATGCTTAATTCTTAGACGTTCTCACAGCCGATTGTCATTTATGTTATTCTTATTTGGTTATTCGCCACTAAATCATCTGTTAACACCTGCATTCTTTGAGTTGCAACCTATTTACATAGGCCTATTTGCATGTGTGCGTAGAAATTTGAAGGCCCTCTAATTTTAAAATTAATTATTGATCTCCATGTTATTTTTATGGGTTAACTTTGTCTCCCGGTGGGAGGCAAAGTGATCACTTTACTCCCACTGGGAGACAAAATATTACTCTATTCACACAATGCAAGGAGTAAATACCCCCGTTGCAGCAGACCTGCATACTCAGCGAATTTCAAATGCAAAACAACATATTTCAATCCAACATAGCGAGATTTGACATGTTTTGGTAAGCTCCAGGAACGAGTATGCAGGTTTGCTGCTAAGGGTACATTAAAACTGGGTAGTTTTAATTCAATATTTAATAGATATGAACTAGAAAAAGCCATTTACCAAGTTTTATCAACATATGTTGAGAAATAACCGAGAGGTAGAATTTTACTTATTTCCCATAAGGTTAACATTGGGACTGTGTTTACCACTTTCAATATCTCGGTAACCTTTGGACATAGAGCAGTGATTCAAAATACTAAATTGTTTGTTTTTTGAGCTGAATTCAATGGTGCCAACAAAAATTTGATAAATTTTATTTTCCTATGTAAAAAACTCAAAAAACCCATTTTAGGGGGGGTTTATCCCCTTTACCCCCCCTACCGGTGGTCCGATCGGGCTGGTTTACGAACTCGTCCGAGGGATTACCACTTTACATGTCTGTACCAAATTTCATTAAGATCGGACCATTTTGGCGGCCGCTATCGTGCTCACAGACACATATATATATAATTAAGTAATGTTTGTTATTTAGCTTGAAAAAGGTAAAACCGAAATATTGCTAAGTAAAAATGTTTTAATTATTTCGAAGTATATATACATATATATATATAAATTCGAACGAATAGCGTTTTCTGCTTCTGGTGGCCCCAAAACAAAAAGTTATCATGGTCCCGGGCTTAGGTCTTACCATGAGACCTATGGTAATAGCTTCTTCCCTATAGGGAAAATTCGCTAAAACAGGGTTGCCACAGACATTAAAAGTCAGGAATAGTCAGGATTTTTGGGTTTTGGTCAGGAAAAGTCAGGAAAATGTTTGAAAAATTGCCAAAAGTCAGGAAAAATAGGAAAAAAGTGCCGAAAGTCAGGAAAAATTTGCAGTGGCACAATCCGACCGTCTCGATTTTTGATTTCCCCCCTACAAATCGGAAGTTAAAATAAATTTTTGTACTGTGTAAGATTTTTTGTGCTTTTTTGTTGTTGGAAATGAGTTGATCAGATGCAGAATCAGAAACCGATGATTTTTAAGGTGAATCTACAAGTCTAGTAAATTTTCTAATATATCTTTTAATAATTATCTAAACTTATTTTGACCAATCCCTCGTCAGCGATTGAAAGTCATACTTCCAAAATAACCGAACCCCAGTGACCATATTCGTAAAGCAGTGATAGTTTCTTCTTTTTCCTCGTCAGCGATTGAAAGTCATATTTAATATCATGGCCCGAACCCCAGTGACCATGTTCGTAAAGCAGTGATGCCTCCTTCTTTTTCCTCGTTAGCGATTTAAAGTCATACTTAATATCATGGCCCGAACCCCAGTGACCATATTCGTAAAGCAGTGATGCCTCCTTCTTTTCCCTCGTTAGCGATTTAAAGTCATACTTAATATCATGGCCCAAACCCCAGTGACCGTATTCGTAAAGCAGTGATGCCCCCTTCTTTTTCCTCGTTAGCGATTTAAAGTCATACTTAATATCATGGCCCGAACCCCAGTGACCATATTCGTAAAGCAGTGATGCCTCCTTCTTTTCCCTCGTTAGCGATTTAAAGTCATACTTAATATCATGGCCCGAACCCCAGTGACCATATTCGTAAAGCAGTGATGCCTCCTTCTTTTCCCTCGTTAGCGATTTAAAGTCATACTTAATATCATGGCCCGAACCCCAGTGCCCATATTCGTAGAGGAGTGATGTCCCCTTGTGTTCGTTCGTCATCAATTGAAAGCGATTGTGTATTCATTTCTCAGACTGTTTTTGTATTTACAATTTTCCAATGTATGTCTAAACACCTAAATGTATAGTATGCCCTATATACGTTTTTCATACGAATGCTCTTAAATTCGTACCATAAAAAAAAGAAATGTAATCATCCCTCTAACTGTTTATGTATATACACTATTTCAACCTGTGTACAGTATACATCTAAAAAGTTCGTATTCACACTTTAAATCGTACGGTTCTTTTTAATTTGGCAAATTGGCATATTTTCTCTAAAAAAATTACTAAACCATAGCCTATATCTTAAGTTGTTATATTTTTTAGTGTATATGATTGTGTGTAGTTTAAGTCATCAAAATAACGAATTCATTTTCTAAATAGCCAAAAAACAGCACTAACCATTTTTTGCTTCAGCCTTACTATCAATGAGGTTGCATTAAAAACAACAAAAATAATCTATATTATTAATACGCTACATAGAAACTTTGTTCACGATAAGGCTTTTTTATTTTAAGACTTCCCCACATATTACACATCAAAACACGCGTCTTTATGTGCAGATTCATGTAACGTCTTTAGATTTTAAATTTAGGCAATATAACTCGAATAAACTGTGAAAAAGTAAAACCCCGCGGTTCCACAAAGTCAGGAAAAATCTCTCAGATTGGTCAGGAAAAGTCAGGAAAAAAGGCCTAAAAAATTCTGTGGCGACCCTGTAAAAGCGTTTAAACATAACATCTTGGTACAAAACATCCGCCACAAGAAAACACATGAAACTTTAAACATAACATGTGGGGAAAAATAAATTTTGTTTCATTAAGTTTGTCTATTTGTATTCAATAATTTGGTTCAGGAAAAGATTGGAGTGTCATCGTGTCATCTGATAGCTCACAGTTGGGTGTTCCGAGACATGTTGGCCGACAGCGAACTGGCGGATCCGTCGGGAGCCAACACCCACATCAAAGACGTCTCTCCTGCCACGTTCCGACTGATGCTGAGGTGAGCTGCTTCGATGGTTGGTCCATTGTGGATCCAACTTTCATTGATGGAACTTTTATTCTTTGTTAAACAAAAATAGTCTGTCGAAAAACCTTGTGTTATCCATACCTTCACAATTTTCTTATGTACAGTAGAGTCCCGCAAACCCGGACTTTGATAACCCGGAATTCTGAATAACTCGGGAAGCCTGCCAGAGCAATAAAGTGCACTGAGATTCAAGGCCAGAGCACGGTACGACACGTATAAAACAGTATTGGTTTTTCTTTAAGTTTTTTTGTAACTGATAATGTATTTTTTGTATTTTTTACTATGCAATGAATAAATGATTTCTTATAGAAATAACAGAAACTATTCTTATTTTTACTCATTTCCCGATAACTCGGAATTTTCAATCCCGGACACCATTCGGTCCACATTAGTTTGGGTTTGTGGGACTCTACTGTACCTGGCTGTTTCACTGCCGTAGATGACCTTTATGTGACATTCTTGTCTGCAGCATGGAGGTTACTTACTTACTCTTTCTCCCAGGGCCATCTATGTCGCAGGTGATATTTAGCCGCACCAACAAAGCCTCTCCAGATTGATCTGTCCTCTGCATCCTTTTCTGTGGCTCCAACTCTCTGTATATCTTACTTCACCTGATCCCACCATCAGTTTTGATGTCCCACGAGGTCGCCTTCCTTCAGAGTCATTTATTCAAACTATCTTCAGTCGGGACCCTTCTTCCCTTCTTAACATGTACAATCGCGAGCAGCAAACACGGCGGGTGAGTGAGCGGAACATGGCGGAATTATTGTTTATTGTTGTTTTGGGTAGTTAATCAAATATAACATCATATGGTAAAGTAAACACAAATTTACACGTAAAAGACCTCTTGAGAAACGTAAACAAAGCTTTGACAGTTCAACAAAAACATTTCATTCAGTTATTTCAGCTGATGTTTAGCAGACAATTTTATGAGTTTACAGTTTTTGCCGCCCGCCGTATTTCGTGCCCTCTACACTAGTCTTCTACTTTTGATCTCGCTCACAATATCTGCACTGTTATATAAGTCTCTAATTTTCCTATTATGTTTCCTCCTCCACTCCCCTTGATATACGTGGGCCCATATCATCAGCTTGGAGGTTAAACTCAATAAAAATAATAACTAACAAATCCTAATGTGAACAAAAAATTGACATTTCAAAAGTAATTTTAATGATTCAGCTGAATAGCTATGAGAGTAAGTGAAAGAGGGGGAATAAACGAACCCCTTTTTAGACCGCCTAATTTTCTTGAATAAAGGATAGTACAGTTTGCGCATTATACTCTGGCTATGGCTACTTTACTACTAAACGTACCAAATGATATTTTCAACATATCATATTGGTTTACACAGTGATGGCTGGTGGGTTAAATGAATAGGAGGACTTACCTACTAATAACTACCAAAACAGTGTTATGGTTTTTGTGTATTACACTTACCTTTGATTGCTATTCACAATTTAATGGTCTGTCATATTAATTACCAGTATCCACTGAATTCAATATTATAATAACAGTCACGTATCACCATCCCTAAACAGTACCAATTCATTGGAAGTCAAATAGGCACATGGAACACAGTATGTAAACAAATAGCCTCACTTAAGCTCTCATACCTCACTGTTTGGATTACGGTTTAGAGGTTAGAGGCTATGGTTACTAAAACAACCAAACAACAGTTGCGCCAACATAAATCATTCAATTATAATAGCAGCAAAGGTTCAGCTTCTTATTGCCCTAAAGGGATTGTGGTGGCAGCACTGACTACTGATGTACACGCGCATTTTCGTACGCAGCCCCAGACGGCGTATAACACAACACAGCAATGACGTCAGAGCACCCTCTCCACTGTCTGCAGTATTTGCTATAAGATAGCATGCGCTAGGATTGGGACGCTCTGGCCAAAGTCTGGGTGATATATGCGCAATAGCAGTTGACACCTGAATACTTTCGCAAAATATGTCAATACATAAAGTTGAAAAGAGTTATCATTAATAATCAGTATAATGAAAATTATTAGTCTTACACATTTATCAGATACAGATGTAGAAAATTGATTTAATTCAGTAAATTTGAAAATCTGTAAGGGGGGCGACGTCCAAGAGTCCTTATGGGCTCTGAGATAACAATCTTTTCATCATATTAATTTTGGTTTTTGCATTTTTCAGGCATGTCTACGGTGGTAAACTCCACAAGCTGACTCCTGAAGAGGCATTAGAACTGGCAATTTGTGCCGACAAATACAACATACACCGTTTGGTCAGCAAGGCTGCGAAACGTCTCAAGCCGACGTCAGCTGAAGATGTCTTTCCAGCTCTCATGTGTGTCGCCTACATCACCTGTACTGATTTGGAACTACAAGTCCGCAAAATCGTCCAAGAGCAAACTGATAAGATTTGCAAAAACCCAAAATTTCTTCTACTTGATGAAAACTGTTTGTTGTATATAGTGAAACAAAGTGTTTTGAACATCTCTGAACTTCAACTGTGGAATTATATCATCCGATGGGGTGAAAACCAGGTGAGAATTCATCCTGAGAAGACTTTGAGGGATTTTCTAAACAGGGTTCTTCAACACGTTCGTTTGCTCACATTTACTGTATCTGAAATTGTGGAAAAGGTGTTGTTACCCTCGAAGATTTTGGGTGTAGGTGTTGATGTGTTGACACCTGAGGAATTCATGGAATTGATTATAGCAGTATCTACGAAACAACCCCTTCAGTCGCCTGGCCTGTGCAAAATACAGGAAGAGCGCACTAGCCTGTGCAAAACACAGGAAGAGCGAAAAGATGGCGGAAACATTTTAATGTTAACGGATGATGACATAATGAATGATTTACACTTTAATAAAAGAAAAACAAACAAAAAAACAAGAAGGAAGTACAGTGGGCTCTGTTCTGATTTTGACTAATACAAGGTTGAAACTTTTACAAGAGTGTTACTAAACTTCTTTAAAATTGATTCAAGATGTACAATTTCGAACACATTCTTCAATATTACACATAGGGCCCTAAAGACATCAAGGGCTGAAAGGGCCCCCGCTCCAACGTCAGGAATGAAATAAACCAAGATATTTTGTAGCAACTGACAATTTCACTAACAGATCGCGCTAACTCTTGAGTTCTGTTTATAAATGCCTTGACTGTTTTCCTAGTTGTAATATAAAGTGGATGATTTTAATGAGTAACAATGTTGTCTTGTAAGTACAAATCATAACTAGGCTAGGGCTAGTGTCAAACTTTTTTAAGCGATTTTTATAAATTTGCAGAAAAATACCCTTGTAATATTTTTGGTAGGTTTTTATAGGATTGTGAATCATCAAAGAATAATGTTATGGATTGTTGAGGGTGTTTCTATTTAACACGCTATTGATTAGACTACAAAGTAGGTTTTTTTAAGGATAATTTACTAAGCACTAGGTTCTGAAATTGAACTTTGTCTAAGAAATGTTTAGGTCACTGGCTTTTAAGTTCAAGTTTTATCTGTTAAATAAACTAGAATAAGAGTTCTTTTAGTAAATATTTAATTGCAAGTTTAAATCAATAACCAAGATCTGAATAGCCAAAATCGATTATACATTAGATATTCACATATTCCTATGTGCCAGATCCACCACCAAAACAAATCATTTTTAAGTTCTTGAGCAGCAAAAAAAGCTTTGAGGACGATGGGAAACCTGAAACCAAATAACTTGGTTTAAGCATGTTTTCAAATTTTAAAAACATTTAAGAATTCAGCTTCTTTATTTATGAATCTATAAAATTGATTTTTCTCAACATTACTTTAGGATTACGTTCGGGAATGCGGGTTATGTTTATGATTCAAAGTCTCACCAATTGGCGAAACAACATAATTTGGGATTAAAAAAATAATACTTTTGAGGAACCATGCAGTTTTTTGCCATCTACCACAAGCATTTAGATTAGAGAAAAATTAAAATAATTTTCTAGATTCTCTTAAAAGTTTTGTTACTTGAATCAGCAAATTCCAGTGAAGCATTGCAGGTTTGCAGTTTTGAATTGCACTTCTCATGAATATATATGTCTGTCTGTGATTAACATTGTACTTAGTGACACGTGTGTCGTTTGATCAAGACCTCTCTCTTAGTTTTTAGGTTGCAATTTGTAAGCTTTATCTGTTTTGCAAAATATTTTTTTAATCATTCGAAAATAAAATTAAAACTTGTAACTTGAGGTCAAAATAATTTTAGAGCCTATGTTAAATAACTCTACTTAATAATGTACCACAATTTAGTTTTTGTTAGTGATAAGGTAACATGTTTTGAGATCAAGTAAATTTCTCAAAGACAATAATCGTTCTTAAATCAAATTTCATTATGACTCTACTTCATGTTTTTCTTTCACGTGAAATGAAATAAAGATGTTTTGATTAATTGATATAATTGAAAACCAATATTTTGCCTTTCTTCCTATTTAGTTATGAAAGGATAAATCATGAACAACATTAAATATCAAAGTATAGTTTATTTTTTAAATTGCGGTATGTGGATTCAATAAATAATGTTATAACATAAACTATAACAACTGCCATTGACTATAACTTCAAAGTCAATGGTTCACGTTCATAAAGCATGATCTTTTCTTTCATTCCTTTTTTAATATCTGTTATTCATAACCATAATCATCTTTGATAGCTCTGGACAGCCTTACTGGCGGGTGGCGAAAGTTGTAATCTCCCAAAATGTCTGTTAAATAAACACATGTTTTGGTAGAACTGTCAAAACTTTGTTTACTTTTCACCTCATTTACACTACAAAAGAATGCTTTGTAATATTTCACCGAGAGATTTCTTACGCAATTAAAATTTCTGGAAAATATTTGCGCAATGCATCAGCTGGTCTTTTAGTTTGGCAACCTTTCATCTTAAATGATTTGTTAACATTTAAGAATGTGTATCCACACTTTTGAAATAGTACTTCATGAATTGTGTTGAGCTTGAAAGCATTTAACATTAGTTGCACTTGCGGTTGCAGCAAAATATTTTCTTGTGCAAAGTACCTCTACATAAACAAATGACCATGTGATTTATTACCAAAACATAGCAGATAATAATCACTAATTACGACATCAGCGCACTCATTCACCCGCCAGTAAGGCTGTCCAGAGCTAGAGTTATCAAAATAATGTAATATTTTAAATGTAAATTAGTTATTGAAACACGTTTACAGATTTGTAAGTATATTTTTTCCAACTCTAAAACTGTTAATACTTGTTTTTCATTAAAGTGATTTTTTTGTGACAATTACAAATACTCTAATATTCATAGATGCACAACACAGAACTAATACTAGCTTGATGATATAACAGGGTTGAAATAATGATAAAGGATGGCCCAAAGGGCTAAAAACCGTCAATATATTAAAGCCTACTTTTATTTAAGATAAAAATAAGAAATATTTCACACTAATTTTAGAAACTGTAAACTGTTATTTTAAAGGAATAGTTCTGAAAGGGGAAGCATTTTCACCCCCTTTAAAATGCAGTTCCCATTAAATTTGAAAAAAAATCAGGAAATGTGGGCTTTTCAAATTTTTTAACATGATGGAAAGAACATTTCTAAGAGTAAATTTTTTTTAATTTCTTACTACCTGGAACTAAATACTTAAATGTTAAACTTTGTCTTGAGGTTAGGAGGGCTCCAGGCCAGCTTAGAAATAATTTTGATTGAGGATAGGAATGTTCTGCTAGATAACTCATCCATCTAGAGGACATTAAGGCAGGCACAACAAACACAAAGGAAATTTATACAATTTTGGGAGCAATTTACCAATTCTTCATTAAGTTGGTAAGTAACAAAACAAATCTTCCGCTTATTGAAGCAGAGGTATGTTGGTCTGAAAATTTCCAAGTTCATTGTGTATATTTCCTTTAACCGGTTCTTTGATATGTTATGTGACCATCTTCCTATCCTCAATCACCTTATCTGATTCTTTTGATCGTCATGGGCCAATAAGCCTGTGCGACGATAAAAAGAGAGCAACATACCGTAGCGGCAACAGTCACATATAGGTAAGCCAGAGGTGACCGCTCATGATGGAATAGGAGTCGCCCGCCACTGGGATCCAACCAGCGAAGTTTGACACACATAGCCAGCACTATATCTCTGACCTATTGCCTCAGTAATCATTTAACTGTTTAGCTTTACCTACAACCAAATCATAGTGTCTTCTACAACAATTTCTTACACACAAACCGACATACAACAGCCTACACAATTACAAATTAATTGTAGCCTCCACTCCAGTACTAATTAATCACATGTATTTCACAAACCTACGACTACTATCACAAGTGGTTGAAAATGCTGACGACGACGGAATGACTCGAGGACTCGGCTGGTCGCTAACGGATTCCGAGCCAGCGGCAGAGATCTCGCCACAGTCGGAGGAACGAGGCGCTTCGCGAGAGACCCACCGCAGCCAAGACGGCGGCGTAGGCAACCAGTGCGGCAGCCATCTTGTGACGACCCAGCCAAGCCAGCGCGGGTGAGTGACGCTGTGTCGACCTGTGGGGAATGCTACTTGTCAACACTTTTGTAAAATGACCAATGAGACTCAATTTGTCAGTTTGTCTGGCTGTACTAATTTTGTTATTTGTAACCACGTAAAGTTACTGGTCTGAATCTGAATCGATCTTTCCACATATTTAAAGGTTTTTTACTGGTTCCAGATATTTGACTAGAATAGGAGCAATTGGGACTTCCTGGAATTCTAGAGGATTCGGAAATGGGGGGGTTGGATTTACCTATTGTTTGTCGGTTCATTTCTCAATAATTCCTTGGCTTATATTTTTCAATAAGAAATAGAATGACCCACCCCCTCAAACCCTTTATAATTATAGGAACAACCGGCAAGATAATTCCAAATCAAAATTTTTGGAACAGATCAAAAATCTTAAAATGGGTGGGAAGGTCGATCCAGACCAGTAGGAGTAGATAATTGTACGACATTGAAAGTGCTCCTGCAAATTATGATACCAAGGCAGCCTGACGGACCATGTCTCAACACATTCACTTATTTATAAAATGAGTCTAAACTAAACAGTATCCATTGGCCCGTGACAATTCTGTTTCTTTGCTCTGTTTACCACTGTAATGGCCAGACTTAGTTTAAAAACTGTACTTATTGGTGGCTTTCACTTAATAATATAGTAAGAAAGAAAAAAAACAGAAAAGTATTTTGGACTTAGGGCAGTGACTAAATATAACAACCAACTGAAACAGTTTTTACATGAAAGTTATATATGTTTTATTTGCCTTTCCTAAATTAGATTGGCAAAATTAAATTGAAAAACAATGAAATCAGGTTTTTTTACTAACTATTGACATAATCTAATAAAACATATGAAATTTAAATACCACAGTATAGATATGCAAATAAAAATCTAAAAAGAAAAAAGCAACTGTTGTTTAAAATTCATCGTCAAAGAACAGCTGTTGTTTTAATTTAAAGGTGTGCGAGTATTTGACCGGTCAAGCTTTTCAGTATTCGGCTCGGCTGGATTTTTTTCAAAAAAGCTCGACACTCGAGCCGAGCTTTTGATAAGAGAGATGTTATCGGAATGATAATTATTGCGATCTATTTTTGGAGATGTTAAACCGGAAGAGCGTTTCCCTCCCACAAAAAACAAAAAAATCCCAAGTGATAAGGAAAGGACATTGACGGGTAACAAGAAATATTATCTCCACTTTATTTCTCGGAGCTATATTTAGTTGACCTTGGAGAGTGAAATATAGCATTTAAGTCTATTGTTTTATCATGGCTTATCTTTAAACTGCATATCGTACAAGTTTCAATTTTGGTCTCATTTGATTTGTAAAAAGAAGACAAAGAATATGAGCTGTCATTTATAGTTGTATGACAAGTAGTTTGTATTTTTGCATTTTGTATTAAGGATTCCATCTCCTAATTAACTCATGCTCTCTGACATACGCACGCACGCACTGAGTCAGACAATGACAAATACCCCCGTTGCAGCAGACCTGTATACTCAGCGAATTTCAAATGCAAAATAACATATTTCAATCCAACATAGCGAGATTTGACATGTTTTTGTAATCTCCATAAGAATAACATGGGGAATGAGTATGCAGGTTTGCTGCCACGAAAATGGAAATATCAGGAATTTCAGACTATTAAACGTTAGATTTCATGTAGATGAAGCCACAAACCAAGTTTTATTAAGATATGTTGAGAAATAAGCGAGGTATAGAATTTTACTTATTCCCCATAAGGTTAACATTGGGACAACGTACTGTGTTTACCACTTTCAATATCTCGGTAACCAATAGACATAGAGCAATGATTCAAAGTTACTAAATTGTTTGTTTTTTTGAGCTGAATTCAATGGAGCAAACCAAAATCCAATTAGTTTTATTTTTCTATGTGAAAAACCAAAAAATCCCATTTTTGGGGGGTTTATCCCCCTTTACCCCCCCTTCCAGTGGTCTGATCGGGCTGGTTTTCGAACTCATCCGAATAATTACTACTTCACACACCTGTGCCAAATTTCATTCCGATCGGACCATTTTTGTGAGCGCTATCGTGCTTACAGACACACACACATATATATATATATATATATATATATATATATCTAGAAATTTGAACGAATGGTGTTTTTTGCCTCTGAGGGCCCCAAAACGAAAAGTTATCATGGTCTTGGGCTTGGGTCTTACCATGAGACCTAACGTAATAGCTTCTTCCCTATAGGGGAAATTCGCTAAAAACAGGGACAGGGGCATAGTTGGAGTAAACAACCTCCACCCCCCCTCATTGGTCACTGATAAGGAGAGTGAGAGAGGTAGCTGTTTCTTTCTTTCTCTCCATTCCGTCCTAATTTCTGATCTTTATTCTTCCTAATTTTCTTAAACTGAACATTAATTTCTTCACGAAAGTTTAGAAATACAACTAATTTTAGGATTAAAATACATTATTGTTGATATTAAATATTATTTCACTCATATATTATATTCTGAAATAAGTTAAGCCATGAATATTTTGCCATAATTGGGACTGCTA
This sequence comes from Flexamia atlantica, assembly GCA_035578135.1. NCBI lineage: Eukaryota > Metazoa > Arthropoda > Insecta > Hemiptera > Cicadellidae > Flexamia > Flexamia atlantica. The sequence goes on from JAQJVK010000013.1 coordinate 7,628,330, forward strand.
TTTAAATTGTATCATCTTTACTTTGTTAACATTAAAAAAATCAATGGAAACATGAAAAAAATCAATCTTGTGTTTCACTAAGTGTAAATATGTTATTTTTTACTAGGTATAACCATTTTAAAACCTTTGCATCTACTCCTTTCAACTATTTATTTTTAAGTAAAGTATTGTAGAATTGGGGAATCAAATAATAAAAGTAGATTTAAAATTTATTATTTTCCTTCCCGACCACCATCAACTCTGACATCAGTCCTGCCCCAAAAGTCCCTAGGTCCGTTCCGTCCACAAAAAATCCGTCATTAAATAACAGTTTCAGTAATAGGTTACTTTCAAGTAACAGTTACCAAAAGTAACAGTTATCCAAAAGTAACGGTTTAGCCCATAACTGTTCCAAAGCTGTTACGGTCATGGAGCCGTAACCGTTACGTCCTCCTCACCTTGGGCCCAACCGTGGTGCCGTGTCAGCCGAGTATATCAGCAGGTACCGCACTCTTATCAGGTCGCTGTTTGGCACAACGTACAACTTGTGCGGGACTTCCCCGGCCATGCTGTCTTTGGCTCTGGCTCGCGACTTGTTCTCTTCATTACCTAGAACATATGAGAATTAATAATAACCGGCTGGTGTCCCGGCTTTGCATGGAAAAAAATTAATCTTTTGACTCCCGAGTTTCTTTTATTTCTCAAGTTTTAGTTGAAATATTTTCATTTTGAGCGTATTGTGTCAAGTATTTTTGCTATATTCTTTTCAATTGCCCACATTATTGACAATATGCTACGAATTTAAAATCAAAAGAAAACGTGATGTGCCCCCCTATACAAAGCCAAAAGGAAGCAAAACAAGTGCCTACTGCAATCCCGACTAAACATGCAATAGCCGTCAACTTCGACCCAAGCCGGTCACCGTTTGTTTAAGGTCGGCCCTCCCACCAAATGTACTACACTACTGTATTGCAAGTCTAAAGTTCTCGCCAAATCATTAGGCGGGTGGCGAAAAATGGAAACTCCAGCTGTATATAGGACTTGATGTTAAAGACATTTCCGCTCCTCTACACAGTTAAGTAGTTGAACATATTTTCAACAGACAGAAGCACATTTACTTGGATATGTTTGAAGAACTTACTCAGCTGATTTGGAGAACATAAAAAAAGAGCGTAACTGTCTGTAACTTCAGGTGGGTAAATGATTGGCCAAAAACAATAGCGCACTCACTAACCCGTCTAATGATTTGGCCGGAACTCTAATAGGGATGCTTATGGGCGGGAATCGAACCCAGGCCACAGCGTATGCCTTCAACATTGACTCGTCAGTTACTGTCTTAGACCACATGGCCGTAGTACCGTCAGACGAATGGTCGTTTGACTCCTAAAGCCTACAGCTCTAGCGAACCCTGGCGGCAATTCATTGAACCATTTGAGCTACCAATCAGGTGGCAATTCATTGAACTAGGTGAGTATACTTTATATTTTTCTTGCAATGGCAACCTACCCAGGTAGGTATTTTAAACCAAGTATGAATGACAGATGAGTGTAGGATGATTGTGGCGCAATCTTGTGGTCTTGTTACTGACTAAGGCCGACATGTTACTTCGACAGAACTGTTGTTAATTAACAGCCCAACAGCCAATGGCAACTAAGGGACCTACATTTTAACGTGGGATCCGAACCACAATTTTGCCTGGTTTACACATTACAAATTGGTCTAATCAGAGGTGTCCATCCCCCCTGGGCCAATGACTACCCCCTCTTAACTGCCACCAACCCCCTCCCAAATCCGAGGTATTAGGATTCAGAAGATAAATTCATTGTATACATAAACATTGGTTTATGTTAACAAACAATGTTCATTATATATATATATATATATATATACATATATATATATATATAATTCTTTAAATATATATATATCTTTAAACATTATCAAATCAAAAAATGCAATGCTCTGTCCAATTATCGTGGCGCACTTTAGCATTACACATAGGTTCCGAACACTTATATTTTAATAGTTTTTGTTTTTAGGCATTTTAAATAACTAAACTATAAGCAAAATACAAATATATTGTGATAAAGCCCGATGCACTCCACCGTGATTACATCTTACAATAAACTACAGTAGATCTAAACCACAAACTAAATATTTTAAAACATCTATGATACACTAAAGTCACAAAACACGCAGGTGTCAGGTATCGGATAGCAAGAACTAACCGACAGACAGTGACAACTGCAACTGACACAAGATCGAAGGGGTGGGAGTGAACGCATGCGCCCAAATTCTCTGAGTACATTGCGCCACCGCGCGAGTCTCGTTACCATAGCAACCACCAACTCAACGTTGCCAAACTTACATTGTCACTGCCCAGAGCCCACACTACATTTGGTAACCTAAGATCTCTGTACATCTTAGGTAGGTATTGTTCTGCATATATCCAAAGTTCTAGAAATATGGGTTTTAATTTTATACTGAAATTGAATTTCTTAATTTCACGTTTTTTAATTGTTTTATGATGCCCCCCGGGCTGGCGAAAAAGAACTATTTTTCACCCCCCCCCCAAAAAATTTCAATGACGCAGTTTGCGTCGTTGCCCCCCCCCCCCCCTGTGGGCACCCCTGGGTCTAATTACAAGGACCGTCCTATGAACTCTTTTAAGCACCACCAGAGGCTGCTGAGGTGTCAGCACACCCGTGGGATTAAACAGATTAAGTCTGTGGCTGACTCATAAAACTATTACAAATCGTCCATGTGTTCAGTTGTAAACATAGTGAATCAAATTGGAGACACTGGTGACAGATCGCGCCACTGTTCCAAAAATTCAGCCCTTTTCTGTGCTTAATTGTAGATCGGGCGCAGTGCTGGACTGGCCAGGTCGGCAGGTCGGCAAATGCCGAGGGCCCACGGCCCTAAGGGGCCCACGGGCCTCAAAAATACAAAATTATTTAAATACCGTTTTTCAATCTTAAAAATTAAATCTACAATATTTTTATTTGAAAATAAGATTTTTGATTTTATTTATCAATAAGATAGCTGATAAATTTGACTAATGAACGTTATAACATTACTGCACAACACAAATTTTTCTATGTTTAGCACATGCAACACATTTTGTCTTTGTTTATTCGTTATCACCACATGAGCTGTCTGCTTAGATGCCACTGCCACCAGGATCAGCTGTGAGGCGTTGTCGTCGCGATCGCGAACAGTGGGTGCGTGGTTGTCGTCTGCATGGTGATTATTACAGGTTTACTATTGCTGATGCTTGCTCTCTTTACTTCACGATCAGGAGTTTATAGGTTAATATTTCTTAGTGCTTAGTGAAATAGTGACAACACAATAGTGCAATTAATAGATTGCTGTGAGTGATTGCTTACAATGAATAAACAGTCTAGGCCAAGTGATGATCAATTGCTATGTAAGACCGAAGAGAAGTTACGGTGTGCCCAATGTTTATCGTGTACCTTTGCTATATCGTACAATCTGTCATCTTAATCAGGCCTGTTTAACAATTTGTACTCTGTTTACAAATACCTGCTTACAATACCATACACTCAGGTTTCATGCAAAAGAGTTTTTTCAAAACTTAAAATTGTAAAAAATAAGTTAAGAAATTCTTTGGACCAAGAACTTCTAAGTAATTTAATTCTGGTGAACTGCGAGAGGGACTTGTTTAAGAACGTAAATAGAGAGGCTATAATCAACGAAATAGCTTGCTCAAGTGAAGAGCTTAAGAAAATGTTAATAGTGTGATTTAGTTAGTTATGACCATGGTTTGAGACTCCTTATGTTGCCGTTAGATAGCCTACATTCAACAATCAACGTATTGATAATGTAATCATATTGTTATGTTATGCACTTAAAAATAATTGTATACAGGTTTTTTGAAAATATTCATGTTTCTGAAGAAACTAAGTAGTGTACCATGTACATCAGAATTATGGTCTTTAAGATATAATCTTATATGTATGTGTTTCTAAAAAATTGACACACATTAAATTTTGTCTATTAATATATTAACATACGTATTGTTTTTTAATATCCTTTAATAAATCTATTTCTATGAAATTATACACGCATTATCATATTTATAACCTAATTTCCTAGTGTCAACGGGTACTTATTTTCTTTATTTCATTGGCCTTATGTTAATATTAATAAATGTATGCTTAATGTATAGAGAATAATGAGTTTCAAAAAAGTTTTTTGTATTGCATTGCAGTGGCGGATCCAGAGGGGGGGCGAGGGGGGCGACCGCCCCCCCCTCAGGCCCAGAGTTTGTTTTACGTTTTAATAGTTGGGGCCTGAAATGGGATTCACTTACTCAAAAATTCATAGGGCTTGCACTTATTCAGATTGATGTATTAGAGTTATTTCTTAATATACAATCCAAACATCCCATTTCAACATTGTCTAATTGAGGTTATATATTTTAACTAAATAACTGTCTGCATTCCTACTAAATTGTGGAGCTAAACGTGATAGTGCGCGGAGGGGTAATTTCGTTCTGGCATCGTGCTCTACCTTTAATCGGCAATTTGACGAAACACAACGCAGTTGTTTTGTGTACGGTTCGGTTCGGGTCTGTTATTTTAGCGATAAGAAATCGATAAATATTAAAAATAATCGATTTAGCAGTCTATGTCTATTTAGCATACGAAAAGGAACCTCAAGTCGCTTAAATGGGAAATAACATGGCGGGCGACTTCAGGTTCCATTTCCCAAATGTGCAAGCCCGCACTGACAGAGTCGTCAGGGGCATTACAAAACTAGTCTCTCCTGACATCTATCGGCGGATAAGTGAACTACTTCAAGTTTTTCGTTGTAAAAGAATATTGTCTAAGTCCGAGTATACATTGTCGAAAATCACCGTCTTGATATTGTATTTCTCTTTTATTCCTCGGTATTCTGCCTTCCGAGTTGAGGTCCCTTTTCTAACTTCTCACTTTTTTGTTTTTTAAACAATGAAATTGTAAGTGTATCACGTCTCTTTTTATTCAGTTTTAAAGAACTAGTTTTCAGCTTTATTTTGATACCTAATTCATTTCTTAAATACTAGACTAATAATAAGTATTCTGTGAACGTTTGAAGTTCCGGGCTCTTATTACCTAAAATACCCGTTTTAACTAGTTAAAATTAAAATGCCAACAACTCAAAGGCGAAAAATTATAGCACTATAAATTATATGTCAAATTGTTTGTAATTTGATGCTGAATTTCAGGATGTTAATAACTCAAAACCGGAAAATTTCGACTTGATGTCTCTTTTCACTTTCCGCATCACATACAATGAACCTCACTAACCCCCGCGATCGCGATGAACTAAAACGTTTTTAATACTGTAAGCTGAAGAAAATAACGTACTGTATTATGATTAACTAAACTCTAAATTTAGTGCCTTAAATGCTTAAAAACCCATATCATTTAAGTCTAAATTTTAAAATTTTCCCGGGGGAGGACCCCCGGGCCCCCCTTTTGTCTGGGGGGTATTCCATACCCCCCGGGCCCCCCGGAATGCGCCCCCCCCTGAACAACTTCCTAGATCCGCCCCTGTTGCATTGGGTGTAAAACATTCGCAAGTGGGGGGGGGCCTACGACAAATTTTTGCCGAGGGCCCACAGAGCAGCCAGTCCGGCACTGATCGTGCGTTTCATCTTGAGCTGTGGGAACTGTTTACAACTGAAGCAGTTTGGAATGAAGGTCATCAGAACACCGCTGCTGATCCCTAAAGTCGTACTAGCCTGACATGTTAAAATTTTCTATCAGCTGTCTATTTATATGTTTACTGTAATTAATTTAAAACAAACAACATTGATTTTTGTTCAAATTAATTTTGTTTATCGTCCCAGATCATTGAGGATAAACGATTTGACAGCTCCAGCAATGGAGTAGGCCAAGCTCGAGATAAAATGCACCGGTAATGCCCTCTTTGAAAATTCTGAGACGTATCAGCCAATCAATGGAGAAAAATATTTAAACTAATGCCTTGAAAATTAAAATCAGTCCAGCTGTTATTGAGTAATGACTTTGAAAAAACCTCTTGAGAATAGATTAAAAGGTGATCAAATGTTTTAAGAAAACTTTAACACCACCTTTTTTGCATGGATTATGCTTCTCCGATTTCTCCTCTAAACAAATGGGAAAAAAATTGATGGACAGGAATTATTTTACCAGAATATAGCTTACCAACTATTAGTACTGAGGTAAGATTCCTCAATGGATTGGTTCCAAATTCAATGCAAAAAAAGTCTTTGAAGGCGGCTACTGTAGCGCCAATTGTCACATAGACCGTTCTTAACAAAATACTAAAGTTGTGCGCATGTTTAACCATGACTGGCTTACGAGGCTATACTCTTTATTTGAGTTATTATGTTCAATAAAACATTCTGTAAGTGTCATTTTTGGACACGACCAAAGAGCATTTCATGACAAGGGCACGGAATTACACAAAAGAGTTTTTAAAATTACCAAAATTATGGTAGGCTTACTAAGAGCAACAAAAAAATGACATATTCAGAAGAACAGATAAATTTATAAATATTATAATATATAACTAGGCAGTAAAAAACAAGGTATAACTAAAAGCGTTTGGAATGGCAACCTGAACATTTAGTTGTAAGCAAGACCTGGCTTATCACATTCATGAATTTTTTAACCTTGACCAAAGATAAAAAGCTAGGTTTTTATAGCTTTGTTTTGTTTGTTCAGTTGGTTTATGTCCCATTTTATAATACGGAACACAAATTGAATAACAGCAATTACTGAAACCAGTTAATTTTAAATAAACAATAAAGAGCATTAGTTGTACTTGTAATTTAAGTTAGTTTATTATTTTTCCAAATTGTGACTTCATAGAATAATAATTGGCTAGTTGCAACATAGATATAGTAAAAATAGGAGTTAACAATAACTAAAAATTCCTAACTAAAAATATAATCCCTTACCTTACAAATTAATGATATTTACAAAAAATCCTGGTTTCTCAGTCAACTCAAAGTAGGTTTTAACCCTTCAACGCGTGATTTTTTTTAAAGAACAACCCTGTAGCGTGTTTTTTTTTGCTTTCCAGCAGGCTCAGAACATTTGCACTATAAAACACAAATAACTTTGTAATTTATGAACATATTTAACAATTCTTGCACCAAATATAACAGCAAATTTCTGGCTTTGGTAAAATTCGAAACATTCTCCCAAACATTGACAAAGCTTCACATTTTTAGTGTCCCTTCTAATTCCTCTCTTGGAACACACACAGCATCTTCTTTGAGTATTCACTTCGCTTGCAGTAGGTGGAATGAGGTAAAGGAAGTCTTTCAGTTATCCGAGCTGGTTTGGGTTCGATTGATGGGCTAACATTAACATTTATCTGCACTTGGGACCTGTTAAATCCTTGGATGTCTAATATTATTTAACAAGGAATGATATAAAATTAATGAAAAGATGTAAATTAATTTTATTTGTACATTGGTATTTTGTAAAGTAATAGAATGTAAACATACAATGATAACAAATATAACGTCTGATTATAATTAGAACTGTCATAATAAATGGCACAGACTGAAGGACACAACAGGACCCATGGGTTTCAAATAGCATTTTTACCAGTTCTAATCTGAATGCAAAATGTCACTTTTTTGGTTGGCACATTTATAAATCCAATAGGAATTCAAAACAGTAACACTTTGCAGCCTTTTGAAAATTGTTATATACCATTTCTGTCCCCTCTTTCTTTCGAGCTGATAACTGTGTAGCATTTGATCCCAAAGTCAACTGCTCCCATTTCTGTATCATATTCATGTACTAATACTGGCTTAATTTCTTGCTTACCACTCTTGTTAGAGTTTTCTTTAAGAAAATATTTCCTTATTCATTCTTTATAATTTGCTGTATTACAAGCGTACCTTTGGCATTTGAAATTTTCAAGATAGGGCTGGGGGTGAGAAGGGGGTTGGAGAAAGTGGAAAATTGTAGCATGGAAAATATCTGCTCTAATGATGCTAGTTGTTTTCCTCAATCAGCATACCACAACAATCTCCTTTGGTTTTTTTTTAATAAATAAAGATCTAATAAAGAGTAATGGTGAAAACACACTTTCTTTGAAGTTTTAGACAATTAATTTTCTCAAATATGCATGGTGCAATTAATTTTGTTCACAAAAAACTTCTATTTTAATTAATACATAAAATGATATACCTATTCACAAAGGGTCTACACGTTTGAAAATTTTTTAAGGTAGGGTAGGGGTGAGTAGGGGGTTGATATCGGGATGAAATGTTCACATGTAAATACTTTTCCCCACGGTGATAGACTTATCCGGCAAACTGAAAAAAACCACAACTTCCTTTGGTTTTTAACTAAATAAAAGAGCATTATTAGTTATTATTAGCAATTATTATAAATTATTAGCAACCATTTGTGCCGAGTCATGTAATAGTTACGTGGGACCGAATGCTGAGTCTCCGCACTACTGTTAGTAGTGCTTGGCCTGGTAGTTTACTTGTTTGCTGCTAGGGTTGACTGAAGGCTTTATGCGCCAATCATTCTCCAGGCCGACCGTGGTGCCTTAGTTCTGTTGGTTAACGCGCTATACTGATGAGTTAGGGTTGAAGCCATTCAGAGGTGCTTGGGTTCGATTCCCGACCATGTGCAATCCCTATTAGGCTTGCAAATGTGTGGCAAAGTTGGTGGGAAGGCCAACCTAAAATAAACGGTGACCAGCTTGGGTGGAAGTTGACGGCATTTGTACGTTTAATAGGGATAGTAGTGGACACCTGTTTTGCTTCTTTTTACGCTTGTATAGAGGAGGAGGACACTTTTTTATTTTTTATTAATTAATTCAGCATATTTTTAATACACATGGACAATCAAAAGGTCATAGCCAAAATACAGGGTGTTTTTTTAAAAACGCTACCCATTTTTAAGATTGAATAACGCACATATAAATATTAAATGAGTACTGTTTTATTGATCTTTACATTTTATACAACCTATTATTTAAGTTTGATCACATTTAGTTTACATTATGTGCTCAAACGGTCTGCCATTGGCATTTGTATGAAGTTATGCTCTCTCCATCAAATTCCCGAACACGTGTTGCAAGGTGCCTCATTGCATTTCTTGCGTTAAATTTGTTATGTTTGTTTTGAGGTGCTGAATATTCTGTGAATTGTTTTCGTAAGCCTTACTTTTTATGTATCCCCAAATAAAATAATATAGTGGGATCAAATCCGGGGATCTTGGGGGGAAATAATCCTTCACCGATAAAATCAAGTTTTGGGTTGCGTTTTTAATGTGTATGTTTTTAAGCACGATAACTCGCGTAAAAGTGGTCCGATCTGAATGAAATTTGCCACTGACATGTAAAGTAGTAATTATCCTTCGAAAACAATTCACAAGATATTCAGGAACTCAAAACATCACACCAAATTTAATGCAAGAAATTTAAAGAGGTACTTAAAGAAGGTTAAAGAGGTTGTGCCGTGTTAAAAGTTTTTCAACACAACACTCAGTCAAGCAGTTCGCCGCGGGCTTTAAACCGAGCGAAGGTCAACGAAGGAACGGTTCCAAGGGGGGGGGGGGGGGGGAGAGAGAGAAGACTCCGGACCGACGAACACTACTGTTCATGTCTCAACTGGAGCGAGCGAAATCCAGTGTCTGGACGAAGACTGATTTGTCAGTCAATCACAGGACTGGACCGAAGATAGACAGTGAGGTTATTTCGTCGGCGAAAATGGTTCCTTCAAGAAGTTTCTATTTTGTTTATGTAGTTAGTGCTCACCTTATTTTCGTCGTCATGAACTAAATAACCATTACTGCTGGGGCTCCCGGAACTGACCCAAATCCAACATGACACCGAGATGTGACTACGACATCCTAGTTCGCTGACATGACACCGCTCCTCCTGGCGTTGGGCTACGATGCTGATCGGCTGACCGGTAGACCTGAATTTTCAACTGACCGTCGCAGTGGGCATTCAACCCTGGACCTCTGCGCTTCACTCCGATTACACAGGTCATTTCCATCCTTTATTCAGCATGCAGCCGGAAATTCCAATTCAAACAACGGCCCATAAACTCAGTTCTATTCACAGTGACAATTTGAAACCTTTTTTTGAAATTATCTGCAGTTAAAATTTTATTAAATTTGGCTAGCCTAATTTTGTAAATACTTTTCACCGATGGACTTTATTCACCCAAACTCAGCTGCCAATCAAAAACATTTTTAAGCTTGGAAATTAATTAATTCGGCCGCAGTGCTTATGGACTTTGGTTCAGCGGATCAGCGATGCAAGAATGATTTACAGTAGGCCTAACCTATTTTCAGTGTTAATGTAGTATTTGTTGTGATTGAGGAATTTATGTAGGCTAACTATTTTGTGGTTAGGTGTTACATTATGTAGGCTAAATATTTTTTTTAGGTTAGGTTAGGTTGAGGTTAGTCCCGGGTCGGGGGATCGGTCCTCTTCCGCTCGGGGGGCTAGTTGCCGATTTCAGCACTCCCCCCGAGTGGGCTTGGCCTAGGCCCACGACCCGGGCTAACTTAAAGAATATTAAGGGTTTTAACTGTAATTGTTGTAAATGTTGAATTTAAATCAATTTATTATTTTAGACCTGACTTGTAATTTTTATATTGGGGCTGCTCTGTCAGGTGAAATCTAGTCTGGCATCCAATAGCTGTTTATTTTGAAGAAGCCCTTTCTATATTTTGGTCTTAAAAAAAATTTAATTTATTATGCAGTCAAAAATTCATTAGGACTAATTAATTAATAATTATATGTGAAAGAATTAGGCGATTTGAATTTTGGATTTTAATGTTACTTGTCAATTTTTGTAACTTGTAATTTTGAATTTTTTGCCTCGATACTTAAATTGTTTTATTACACTGTTGGCCTATGTTAATTTGTGGTAAAGTCTTAAATATGGTTATAACTTACTTTATTTGTCTGTTGAATTAATTTGAATTTTCGAAGAAACTTGTTGCATTTTTTTATGATTCGCTCCGGCATTTGGCCAACTTTTGACCTTATCATATAAAAGTTTATCTTCCTACAAATATTAAAATGTTTATGCCTAATGAAGCTTTGTGATGTATTTGTGATATTTATATGAATTTTTGAAATATTAATAAACTTGTTATTTTGAAACTTGTGTATTATTTCTCGACATCCGAACTTTCACCAGTCAACTTGGAGTGACTTTGAACTTTACCTAGGCCTCTTAAAGGCACGTTACAATGGTAGCAGAGCGTGGTTGATCAAAGGTCACTCTCTGCTTTTAAAATTAAATGTTAAATGAAAAAAAAAAAAAATTGACTGGTTGATGTTTGGATGACGGGAAGGTTTCAGGTATTCAAGGGCGAGATGCGGGGTATTCAGGCAGTGCAGGGGACTCTCAATGTTAAGTAAAGGGTAAGTTGACAGGGTTGTGAGCAAAACTGATTATTTTTTGAAATATCTGTATTTATTTGTGAAATCAAAGGTTAGTTGTTGTGATTTTTTTATTGTTTTCATTGATTGTTATGTATGAATTTTTCATGTTAAGGTTGTATTGTTGATGTTTAGGTATTCATTTGTATAGTTAGGCCAGTTTTTGCAATTGTGGAGGAGCGAAGCTAGTCAAAAGTTTTTGTTGGTTTGGTAGGGTAAAGGGAGCCTCAGCAGTGTCTGCCCATGTTCTGTGAGATTTAAGTGTAGGTAAATCGTGATTGTTTTTTGTATTCAGTGTTAAGTGTTTGGTGATAGGCGACAATGGCCAAGATAAATCCGGATTTTTTGATTCGTGATGAACTGATATTTGAGGTGAAGAGTCGAGGTGAAAGCCCAGCTTCAACGGTGCCTGAGTTGAGGAAGCAGCTTCGTAGTCTGCTGAAGGGAGTCAAGCAGATAGGTCCCGTGGAATTAGAAGATGAAGAACAGGAATTTGACTTGTGTAGGGAACGAGCCACAGAATTGATCTCTTTAGTAGAGGACTTAGGTGAAAACCATGAGCTGGAGTCTCGAGTTGTGTTTCGTCTGTGTTTAAGGTTGCAGCATTTGGAGAGGAGGCTTACCAATCTTGGACAAGTAGCTTCTGCCACTAAGGACCTGCAGTGGTCGCAAACTCTGCTCTCTGTCCAAGAATGTTTGCGGAACATCACTCCAAAAACCGCATTGGAATTGCCTGAGAAGGATGGAGTTGTAGTTCCTCCTGAATTACCTGAGAAGACAGCGGTTGTTTGTCCAGGGCCACTTCAAGAAAACATCGAGCTGAGTGGAGATTCTCAGACCAGTAAGCCTAGTGACGAGAAGAAATTGCAAACAAAACCGGAAAATTCAAAGGAGATGGAGCAGCCTCCTGCCACCCAAGACAGAAGACAGGAAATTTCAACCTCCTTGCAGAATACGCTGCATAGTTCTCCATTGAAGTTAGATTCTGCTGGTTATGGGAAGCTCCCCAATCCATTAGGCGCTGTTTTGCATAGTCTCCCCATTACCGATGGACATGATGTTGAGCTACTTTTGACTTTCATCGGCACATTGATCAATATTAGGGAATTTCCAGGAATGACTGATGCCACGCTCTTGCGTTTGGCGTTCCCATTTTGCCGAAGTCCGCTCACAGAGAAGTTGCTGTCTTGCTTGGAGAGAGGTGTGCAGTTTGAGACTTTTCATAGAGAGATTTTGGATTTTTTTTATTCCCAGCCGCCCTAGAGAACAGTTGAAGCAGTCCAAGTTTTTCCGACTTCAGAAACATGGGGAACCTCTCGCCAACTTTGTGGCTGACATAAAACAAATCGCTCGAGTACTGAAGGTGGGCATGTCTGAGTCGGAAATTGTAGGAGTTATTCTTGATGGTGTTGCTCCGGAAGAGAGGTGCCGGTTGGTGTTCTCAACGAGTCCCAACAACTTTGCAGAACTCGACCAGCTATGTGTAGCCTCAAGAAGCATGGCTTATACCGATAGTCTTCGTCAGGAAGTAAGAAATGAAGTAAAGAAGATGCCTGTACGTCAACTTCTCCCGGATGCTCAGCGAGGACAATGGAATTCACGTGGGCCTCCAGTATGCTTCGGCTGTGGTGAGAGGGGACACATCAGACGCTTCTGTTGCCAAAACGAACGTAGAGAACAACCTTCTCAGAGAGGTCAGAGCACTCAAGAACCCAAGGAAAATGTTCCAAAAAACGGGGAAACTGGGGCAGAGAACACACCGTAGTTTCATCTGCCCCAAATTTGTCGAGTTCAAACCGGCCTAAAGGGTTCAATCAACAGCATCAGAAGAATATGCTTCCGCTGTTTGCGAGTAAGGGAATAACTCCAAGCTCAAACCACTGTCCCTTTGTTAAGGTTTTGTTCAAGGATTTAAGTTGTCAAGCCCTTCTAGACTCTGGTTCGGTGCGTAGTCTTATATCTGGGCGACTGTTTGAAGAACTCAGGAATAAACGACTCATCAGAGAGGTTGAGGACACTTCATTTCAGTGTGTCACTGCTTCTAATGCTCCTCTTCCAATCAAGATGTTGGTGTCAGTTCAAATGAAAATTGAAAGATTTTCCTGGAGATGGAAATTTCTGGTTTCAAATGATCTTGGATTGGATTGTATTCTTGGAGCGGATTTTATTGCCCACTCTGGACTGATTTTGGATTTAACCTCATCTAAAGGATATTTCAAGTTCTGCAGAGGAACCCCAGTTCCATTTTTTGAATTAGGAGGATGTAAGGATGAAGTGTTAGGAGTTAGTTGTGAGGAAGAGAAGGTGGAAGTAGATCCTTTGCAGCACTTAGACTCGGAGCGTAGGAAGACTATTGAAGGGTTATGCAAACGGTTCCCTGATGTACTTACAAAGAAGCTTGGGTTAACTCATTTACTGGAGTATAAGATAAATTTGACCAGTCATGAAGTGATGCGTTCGCACCCTTACAAATTCGCACCGCCAAAAATGGAGCTTATGCGTAAGATGGTGGATGAACTTCTGGAGCAAGGCGTCATCGAACCCTCTCGATCTAGCTATGCCAGCCCTGCTTTTATTGTTCCTAAGGCTAATGGAAAGGGTCGAATGGTGATTGATTATCGCAAGGTTAATAAATGCATAGCAATTGATTCAGTGCCGTTACCCGACCTACATTCTGCATTCGACTGGTTTGGAAAGGCAAAGTTCTTCACGATTTTCGATCTCAACTCTGCTTATCACCAGATTCCTCTCGATAAAGCGTCTCGTCCCATAACCAGTTTCTGTGTGCCATGGAACTTATACCAGTACACCCGGGTTCCGATGGGTCTCGCTGTAGGGGCACAGACCTTGACACGCCTCTTGGACATGATTTTTCATGACCTGAAATTCAAGGTGGTCTTCAACTATTTGGATGACCTTTTAGTTTATAGCGAAACTTGGGAGGATCATGTAAGCCATCTGGAAGAGGTGTTGCAACGTTTAAGGAAGGCAGGCCTGACTGTTAATCCCGAGAAGGTTCAGTTTGCAAGACCGGAAATCTCCTTTCTTGGACATTAGGTTTCTACCAAGGGCATCTCCATAGATCCAGAGCGCACCCAGGGAATCCGTGATTTTGCTCCACCGCGGGATGTCAAAGGAATCGCAAGATTTTTGGGCATGGTCAATTTTTACAGAAAATTCATACCTAATATTGCTGAGATTGCTGCGCCATTGAATGCTTTGAGGAAGAAGGGAGCTAAGTTTGTTTGGGGTGATGATCAACAAAAGTCATTTGACACGTTGAAAAATGCCATTATGTCTCCTCCTGTTTTAAGGATGCCTGATTTCACCAAACCGTTTGTGCTTCAAACGGATGCCTCGTCTGTTGCTATTGCCGCTGTTCTTCAGCAGGAAGTTGATGGAGTTTGACAACCTGTAGCCTTCGCATCGAGGACCTTGACGCCCCAAGAAAGAAAATCTTCATCCGTTTATGAATTGGAGTGTCTCGCTGTGGTGTTCGGCATTGACAAGTTTCGGCGATTTCTGGAGCACACGGAGTTCTTATTGGAGACTGACAACCAGGCTCTTTCTTGGTTATTAGCTCACCCCAGACAGCTTGGAAAGATTGGACGTTGGGTGGTGAAGATATCAGCCTTCAAGTTTCAGGTTCAGCACGTCCGTGGTTCGCAAAATGTTGTAGCGGATGCGATGTCTCGCATGTTCCATGAGGCTGACGATCCACCTGAGATTCAGGAGCCAGGATGCAATTCTGTTCTGCTTCAGTTTCCTCTGGCCTTCACTGATCTGTTGACTCACCAGCAGCAGGACCCTGAGTTAGGTCCCATTTTGGAGGAATTGCAAGGGGGAGGAGATCATCCGCCTTATGTTTTATCCAAGGGTGTGTTATGCTGTAGGCCTCGACGTGGTGATAATTCCCCAAAGGTGGTGCTACCAAGTGCCTTGATACCTATGGTGTTTTCTTTCTTTCATTCTTCACCAGTAGGTGGTCATCTGGGAATCCATAAAACCATTGGGAAAATCAGAAAATCTTACATATGGAAGGGGATGGATAGAGACATTGCACAGCGAGTGAAGTCATGCCAATTATGTTCTCTCAGTAAGCCAGCTCAGAACACCAGACTTGGTTTTCTTGCTTCAGAGGTAGCTGAACGTCCTACGGAAAAAATCTTCATTGATTTTGTGGGAAAATTTCCAAGAAGTAGGTCGGGGCACACTATGCTTCTGGTGTGTGTGGATGCCTTTTCGAAGTTTGTGTGGCTGATACCTCTGCGCCAGGCCACGTCAACTACCACCATCCAGGCACTCAAGACCCATATTTTCCAGCATTTTGGACTGCCAGGAACCATTGTTTCTGATAATGGGTCTCAGTTTACCTCTCATGCATTTCAGAGAATGTGCATTGGACTTGGTATCCAGCATGTGACTACTTCACCGTACTACCCACAGCCGTCCCATGCGGAAAGGTTCAACAGAAATTTGCGGTCAGCTCTGATTGCTTATCATGCGGACAAGCAAAATACTTGGGATGAAAATCTTGGATGGCTTCAGAATGCTTTCAACTCAGCTGTTCACGAGAGTCATAAGGCTGTACCATTTGAGGTTATGTTTGGAAGTAGACCACGTGATCCGTTGACCAACGCCTGGAAGATAGAAGAGCTTCTGCCCAATCCCCCTTCGGACGACATCGGTGCTGTTTGGAGTGAGGCGAGGAAGAATCTGCGGCGGTCCCATGAGAAGAAGAGGCTGAAGTACAATAGAGGAAGACTTCCCAACCCGTTCCAAGTCGGTGACCTGGTGTACTGTCGGACGCATCCACTCAGTTCTGCCGTCGAGAAGAGAGCGGCAAAGCTGTGCTACCGGTGGAGCGGCCCTCATCGAATCGCCAAGTTTTTGTCACCCGTTAGTGTTAGGTTAGTGGATCCAAGTTCGGGTCAGTTTGTGTGTAGGGCTCACATCAGTCAACTCAAGCCTTTCAGGGGTGAACATGAAGAAGGTTCTGAAGCCGAAGACCAGGAGGTGCTGGACGAGGAAGACAGATCACCTTCTGAGTTTTTCACCTGTTCTCTCATTTTTTTTCTTTTCTCTGTGTTTTTGTGTGTGTCAACTAGTCGGCCCCGACTACCGTGGTGGAGTGTTATAGTGTCTCCATGAAATAGTGAAGTGAGAGAATCACCTGGGTCGGAAGAACAAGCTTCTGTGTCTGAACTGTGAAGTCCTTGAAAAATTTGTGGTGTGTGTTGTAGTTTTAGGGGGGGAGGTTGTGCCGTGTTAAAAGTTTTTCAACACAACACTCAGTCAAGCAGTTCGCCGCGGGCTTTAAACCGAGCGAAGGTCAACGAAGGAACGGTTCCAAGGGGGGGGGGGGGGGGGGAGAGAGAGAAGACTCCGGACCGACGAACACTACTGTTCATGTCTCAACTGGAGCGAGCGAAATCCAGTGTCTGGACGAAGACTGATTTGTCAGTCAATCACAGGACTGGACCGAAGATAGACAGTGAGGTTATTTCGTCGGCGAAAATGGTTCCTTCAAGAAGTTTCTATTTTGTTTATGTAGTTAGTGCTCACCTTATTTTCGTCGTCATGAACTAAATAACCATTACTGCTGGGGCTCCCGGAACTGACCCAAATCCAACATGACACCGAGATGTGACTACGACATCCTAGTTCGCTGACATGACACCGCTCCTCCTGGCGTTGGGCTACGATGCTGATCGGCTGACCGGTAGACCTGAATTTTCAACTGACTGTCGCAGTGGGCATTCAACCCTGGGACCTCTGCGCTTCACTCCGATTACACAGGTCATTTCCATCCTTTATTCAGCATGCAGCCGGAAATTCCAATTCAAACAACGGCCCATAAGCTCAGTTCTATTCACAGTGACAATTTGAAACCTTTTTTTGAAATTATCTGCAGTTAAAATTTTATTAAATTTGGCTAGCCTAATTTTGTAAATACTTTTCACCGATGGACTTTATTCACCCAAACTCAGCTGCCAATCAAAAACATTTTTAAGCTTGGAAATTAATTAATTCGGCCGCAGTGCTTATGGACTTTGGTTCAGCGGATCAGCGATGCAAGAATGATTTACAGTAGGCCTAACCTATTTTCAGTGTTAATGTAGTATTTGTTGTGATTGAGGAATTTATGTAGGCTAACTATTTTGTGGTTAGGTGTTACATTATGTAGGCTAAATATTTTTTTTAGGTTAGGTTAGGTTGAGGTTAGTCCCGGGTCGGGGGATCGGTCCTCTTCCGCTCGGGGGGCTAGTTGCCGATTTCAGCACTCCCCCCGAGTGGGCTTGGCCTAGGCCCACGACCCGGGCTAACTTAAAGAATATTAAGGGTTTTAACTGTAATTGTTGTAAATGTTGAATTTAAATCAATTTATTATTTTAGACCTGACTTGTAATTTTTATATTGGGGCTGCTCTGTCAGGTGAAATCTAGTCTGGCATCCAATAGCTGTTTATTTTGAAGAAGCCCTTTCTATATTTTGGTCTTAAAAAAAAATTAAATTTATTATGCAGTCAAAAATTCATTAGGACTAATTAATTAATAATTATATGTGAAAGAATTAGGCGATTTGAATTTTGGATTTTAATGTTACTTGTCAATTTTTGTAACTTGTAATTTTGAATATTTTGCCTCGATACTTAAATTTTTTTATTACACTGTTGGCCTATGTTAATTTGTGGTAAAGTCTTAAATATGGTTATAACTTACTTTATTTGTCTGTTGAATTAATTTGAATTTTCGAAGAAACTTGTTGCATTTTTTTATGATTCGCTCCGGCATTTGGCCAACTTTTGACCTTATCATATAAAAGTTTATCTTCCTACAAATATTAAAATGTTTATGCCTAATGAAGCTTTGTGATGTATTTGTGATATTTATATGAATTTTTGAAATATTAATAAACTTGTTATTTTGAAACTTGTGTATTATTTCTCGACATCCGAACTTTCACCAGTCAACTTGGAGTGACTTTGAACTTTACCTAGGCCTCTTAAAGGCACGTTACAGTCGCAACACGTATTCGGGAATTTGATGGAGAGTGCATAACTTTATACAAATGCCAATGGCGGCCTAATTGAGCACATAATGTAAACTAAATTTTATCAAACTTAAATAATAGGTTGTATAAAATGTAAAGATCAATAAAACAATACTCGTTACACATTCATATGTGCATTATTCAATCTTAAAAATGGGTTGCGTTTAAAAAAAAACACCCTGTATTTGACCAAATACAGACAATATAAACAAATTAAAATTTAAAAAATTGTTACGTCAAAGGGTTAAAAACGCTGTATAAAGACAACCATATAGCGTGTAAACGTACGGATCACTCACCCTGCTTATCCTGACACAGCACCGACGGATGATCCACCACCTGACACAACGCCACCACACTGACGGCCGCGCCGACGCTGCTACACCTCCAACTGAGCCCCGTGTGACTGTAGGGCAGAGCGACCAACAACTCGCTGGACAGGTAGACTCCCTGGCCGAACAGTGCGTTCTGCCAACAAAGGGCAGGCCTTAATTTCTAAAGAAAAAAGTACCAGAGCTATGGCTCAAGGGGGGGGGGCGGGAGGGGGTGAATTGCAATTAAATTTTGTGCCTTTTTAACGTTTCTGACCGTTGTGTAACCCCAAAACAAAATCAAATAAAAGGAGGAATAAATCAATAAAGCTAACTGTAAGTATTTACACTATATTTGCATGTTATCACCTCAAAATATAGGCCTGACATAAGCATTTATAAAGTAAACAAACTACCGTAAATATATGTATGGTAATAAAACGATTTAAAGCTATCGATTAAAAGACACATTTCCACAGAACGTAGTCGAATGGTGACTCATGGTGGGAATATACTATCCTTGAACATGGATGCATCTGGCTTGACCAAACATTTGAGAACTATTTGCCGCATGAGGCCTTATAAGAACTACCTAGAAAAGAGAAATGCCGAATGCATCCAGTACACACGCTCGTACTGGCCTGGATTGGATTCGCCCTTGATCGACGACAGTGAACTCCCACCATCACCGCTAATGCCCAGATTTTAGTTGCTGTAATGCAAGTAAGATAGGCATGCACCGTCCAATTAACATTTGAAGGGGTCCCTCCAGTAACGTTGTAAACGACAACTTTTTCAAAATTGAGATTTCTATGCAGTAAGGTTGTAAACGACATCCTGCATCAGTGCAGGGTATTTTTTCGTTCATATCTCTTGTGTTGGCAGCACTACCACAGGTTGAAAACCAAGTGCTGTTGGTCCCACAGTTGCAGCAACGTTGTAACCGCCAAAAATTGCAATATCACGGCGCACCGTTCTGTCACCGTCCCGATGTTAATCGGCTAAATCATAGTAAAAAACGCCCTGTTAAGTTCGAAAGTTGGACCAGAAATGCAGAGAAGAAATGCTGGACCTTTAAAGCAGAGAAGAAATGCTGGAGAAACCGTACATAAATGAAAAGAAGAAACAAAAAAAACATTGTTGCATAGACCAAGCCGGCAACAACGTTGCAAACGACTGTCATTTACAACGTTATTGCAATTTAAAAATCACTTTTTTTGTAATAACTTTTTTATTACGTGCGATAATATTGTAATACTTAATAGTTTGGCTAGTTTTATGATATTATAATTATATATAACAAATAAAACATATTTAAATCATTACATTCCCAATTATATGTTTTTTCCATTTCCTGAAAAATTTACTTTATGTCGCTTACAACGTTACTGGAGGGACCCCTTCATTTTTTGAAAAGAAAACATTGGGACTAAATTTTCATTTAACCTGCCAAATATTATTTTAAATGGGCAAATTTTAAGTTTCAAAAAGTTGCTTAGGCATTACCTTTTAGGCTTGAGCCTATATTCATTTGATGAGTTTATGAGTTAAAACAATCTTAATAAAAGATGATCCTACTATGGTTCAGTGTGAATTTGTAGTCATTGTTACAGCATGAACCACCATGTAACATGAGTGTCTCTCTAGTTAACCATGTATTGAGCCTAAATTTTGTACAATTTATCTCTGTATAGTAGTAGTTTTAATTATACCATATTCTTATATTATACTGTAACATTTTAAATTTTAAATTGAATGAATTTTATTTGTTGTTTTAGCCAAATATTGTATTGTATAAGAGCTACAATTGTAGGCAATTAAATTATTTTTATTACCTATATACAGTATTTTTGTTTCGCTATTGATTCCCAGAAGCTTGATGTTGGTAACCTTGTTTCTAATTTTTGTTTGATTACTGTAATTCGACGCTATTCTTGTATCGCTGTACGAATATGAATAAAGTGAATTTGAATTTGAAATTGAATTTGTGCTCTACGGTCGCTGCACCTACCTTGGTCAAGTGCTGCTGTAGCCCGTGATGCAGTATCGAGTGGAAGTTGTCGACTCGGCTGCCGTGAAAGGCGAAGACCGACCCGAGACCGCCCTCAGCATCCCTCCACCGTCGCTCGCGAGCGGCACTGTCGCTCAGCCTCATCACGAGCGACGGTCGCGG
Organism: Flexamia atlantica; assembly: GCA_035578135.1. NCBI lineage: Eukaryota > Metazoa > Arthropoda > Insecta > Hemiptera > Cicadellidae > Flexamia > Flexamia atlantica. Next base: position 7,649,282 of record JAQJVK010000013.1, read on the forward strand.
CGACGGCAACTCACACCGCACTAGATTCAGCACTTCGTCCACCTGGCGGGGAGTGGAATCAGAATCGTTTATTCCCAACAAAAACTCAGTTCATAAATTTCCACACTGATTACAGCAAATCCCCTTGGGGGCCGACCATAAATTACGTCATCAGAAAATAGGGGGGGAGGGGTTCAGACTGGAAATGACGGTAGGATGGGGCATGGGGGAGGGGGGCAGACGCTAGACGATGTCATTTTTCAAATTTGATTTTAAAACTAATTACAATATGAAAATTGTGGACATTCTATGCAAATTAATCAAATTAAAGTTAAACAGCTTAGAAGTATGTACTCGAGTTTACAATATCCGTTTTAATGGTAATTTTAGTTTCAATTGAAAGCAAAGCTACAGTAAATGCAGATTTTTTTGATCAATATGTTTTTAGATTTGCAGGCAGCGTCAGCGTCCATCACTTCAGTAAATGAAATATAGTTTATTAACATCAAATTAGCCCAAAATGGGTTTAAAACTTACTTTATGGATTTAAGAACCCAATAGAAAACACTTTAATAGAGCTATCCCATCATTTTAGAAATTGGCCACCCTATGATGTCATTTTTCAATGGAGCGTGGGGGGGGGTAAGAATGATTATGACGGTAGGATGATTGTAGGGAGGGGGGGTCCAAAAATGGCCAAAAAGCGATGATGTAATTTATGGACGGCCCCTTGATCATTTTTAACTACTCACTTCAATTCGGTTACCTCCACAAAATTTCTGGGATTGGATATTGATTCGACATTATCCTGGCAATAACACGTCACTGGTCCTATACCTAGGCTTGCTTCGGCACACTATGCGATATTCTCTGTATCACAGTCGGTTGATCTGAATGTCAAAAGACAAGTTTACTTTGTCTATTTCCACCCCTTGATTTCAAATGGGTTGATTTCTTGGGGAAACTCAAGTGAAGCAGGCAAGAGTCTTTAGATTGCTGAGGAGAGTCGATCCAGAGCAGGACCCAACAATTTGTGCAAAAAACTATTTAGACAACTGCACACAATACCCTCTACCCTCTTTGTTCATGTTACTGTGCCTTTTTTTGGTTAAGTCCAAACCTTAAAGATTTTTTGAAACAATCATGGTTGTCGATATATCACCTGTAATTCAAAAATTCTGCAGTACCCTATCCAAAGGGAGGGGGGGGGGGTCTATTCACATAGTTTGACTGCAAAAATTTGATATTTTAGCTAAAAGTATAGATGTGTTCTGGTAAGTTGATAACAATAGATTGTAACTGTAAAAGAAGGAATAGATTAGAAAAGGAATTACTTCATTTTTATTTTCATCCGCATACTATACAAACATGTGTTTAATTTTGTGAATACTCCACAAAAGTATTACATTAGTGATTTGACCATTTTATATGAGAAATATGAGCAAACAAAATATTTAGGCCTATATTAAACATGAACCCTTTATGTGACTCACGTTCGAAAACACCAGTCCTCTTAAGATCTGAAAATGTGAAAAGGTAAGCCGCATATCAAACTCCAACCTCAAATTTTTGTTAGATATGTCTTTAATTAAAAAAAGTAACTGGACTTGTAAACCTGACAACCCTCCGCAAGAACTCTTTGACTAATCCAATGTGTTGTAAAAATGTCCTATGGATAAGAAATAAACGTCTAATTTTTGATAACCTAATGAAGAAATATTTATTTTGTACTTGTAATTGTATACCTCAGATTTGTCAACAGTCGAAAGTGAAGGTTCTTTCAATTCCACAAGCACCCAGTGTAGAAGCATGACCGCTGGTTTGGACAAAACCGAGGACTCGAGTTGGTCAAAAGCTGGCACCGACTCCACCGCCTTAATCTGTAAACCAAAATACAGAAGGAAATGTAGTTTACTGTGCAACGTTTGCCAATAGAAAACACTTTTGTCAGCTTAACTAAAGATTAAAATTTAATTTTTGGCAAAACAATGCAGCTGATATACGTACGTGAAATCTGCATGTGAATGGTTTGTATGCTACAGTTAAATTGTTTACACTTATAAGTTCATCAATGATAAGCTGATTGGTTCCAAATAGTGATTTCGGATTAGAGTTTGATATTCAATCATCATATCAACATGACAAAAAGCCACTTAATGAAATACAACCACCACAAAAGTAATTTATTGTACTGTGTTCTTATTAGTGATACGCGATTGTGAGAAGTTCCGGTTTTCAAATGGTTGCGTTTCAAATGAATTTCATTTTTGAAATGTTCCGTTTCGAGTGTTTCTGATGATACATTCGAATGAATTAATTGGAAATCAATCCATGCGTTTTGCGAATGCTGCTCAAAGTCAATAACATCCGCTTATTCTGCTCCAACACAATATTTTACGGCAATATTTTTATTTGTAAACTTTTAATTTAGTTTATTTGTGCATTAAAAATATTTATATAGAAAAAATGCATTACTTTTATTGATTTCCCATAACAATAAATACCAAATTAAAAATTTACTGTCTTAGGGCATTTCGAACTTGGAATAATTATTCGAAAACCTTTTGAATGGATGAAACAATCAAAACGTTTCGAATGGTACGTCTCTCGCAGTCGCGCATCACTAAATCTTATTGTGGAAATAACTGGTTTTAGCCATGAGTAACTAAATATTCCAAACGTCCATTTTGGAATCCTGGCTGAACTGTAAATGCCAATTAAATTATCAATTGCTAGTTGAGATAGCCCTGAGGAAAAGAGGCTTGACCGTGTGCTAAGAAAGCGATCTATGTATCCACATTTCAGGTACAAAAAGCAAAAAATAAAACCACTCTAACAGTGAAACAGCAGCCAGTTTTTTCCCCTAAAAAAATACACTACAGTAGAGCGCCGATTATCCGAACTAATTGGAGACAAGGGGTGTTCGGATAACTGAATATTCGGATAGTCGAACATGAAAAGACAATATTTTAAAATTATATATCTAACGTAATTCTTAATAGTAAAAAGGCTAAAAAATTATCAAACTAAAATTATTCACTTAATTTTATTATGAAATCCATCAGAATATATCCCGGTGCAACGGGAGTTTCGGTTGGCGCGCGAATAAGAATTATTACGGCGTTCGGTTAACCGACGGTTCGGATGATCGACGTTCAGATAATCGGCGCTCTACTGTATTAACTTACCAAAGCGACAAAATCTTTGTTCCCATCCCTCACAAACATTGGAGGGAAAGGTCGTAAACACGAGTCATGTTTGTAACTTTGACTAGCGGCAACAAACAACGACCACTTCACGTCTGCGGCGATCAGATCTCGCTTGACGACTGAAATAACGGCCTGGAGAAGACGGGATGTCTGCTGCTCTGTGGGGGGAGAGACTGGGGCGAAGGCCGAACACGCTTGCGATCGTTTCGCCTCCAGGACGTTTGCCGGAGCCTCCACAACAGCTTCCTCTTCCATTTTGTCTGGAAAACAAATCTGTTAATTACAAATACATCTAAATTACACTGTCTAGTCTGGCAGATTAGTAGATTTTGAATAATTTACATTATCGATTGGTTGAATGATTTAACGATGCAAAAAGTACTGTGTAAAAACCATTATGTTTAGTAGGTTATCTAATTCAATTTTGAATTTCAGTATGATTTTCATGAGGGAAATTGGTGTTGTTATTTTCTGTCAAACAGTGGTTTAGTGGTTTGTCATTGTGTTACAAATGTACCTAACATGTTTTCTGCTAAAAATGATTGTATTGCGAACCTAAAATGCTGAAAAAATTGAATTGTATTACTCACCAAAAAATTAAGTCAGGATATCCGAAATGTCACATGAAGTTAGCCCTGTCTAAGCATCAATTTGCATTGGAATTAGTGATGTTATTTCCGCGTGTATACTATGGTAGATGTGAGCTGGTGCATCTACAGTAGTGAAATTCATAGCCGCTCTGTTACCGAACTTGGTAAAAGTCGAACTAACCTCGACCAAAGTGAATGGTAGATGTGACAACTAGGAAAAAACCATTGCTGCTGCAGCCTTCGGCGCCACTTAAGGCTGCAGCAGTCTATCTCCTTTGACAGATTATTTCCTTTGTTTTCATACGTTAGCGATCATGGGTTTACCTCGGAGGAAACAAAGCACTACGCATTACAGAGCTAACGCAGTGTCACGAACTGTTTGAATCGATATATCGCTGTGTAAAATCTATAGAACTATCAATACATCGTTCGTATGAGGTGTTTGACAATCGATAGGGTACTTTGGTATTATGCGGAGGCCACCCTTAAACAGCGCACTGCGGCGGTTATGTTAGGTTAGGTTATCATAAATATGTTAGTAGGATTTTCCTCGTTTTGTTACGAATCGGACAATATCAGATTAGTCATACCTCCACGCCAAATCCCCTCCAAGTAGGCCTGGGTCAGGTTGTTGACCGGAGTGTGTGCATCACTTGCCTACAGGATTTGGCAGGTGAAAGTATGACTCATCCGGTATCCTTTGATCTGCAACGAAACGAGGAAAGTCCTACTAACATAAATATGATGGGTCATTCCATATCAATTCAACACAGTCATTTTCCTGACCATCTCAGATTTCATTGAAATTTGGTATACTGGCACACCCTGTATGGACTTAGAAAAATACCAAATCTGAGCTTAATACCTCAACTAGTTTCAAAATTACACCTCGTTAAAGTTTTCAAAAAATGCTCAAAATCGACCCGTTTGAAAAATTTTAAATTGCTATAACTCCTCTCAAAATTAAGCTAGAGAGGTGAGAGAGGTGTCATTTTACAGCATTTTTAAAGCCCTTTCTAAAAATGCACAGTACTACAAAGGTCAAAACAAAAATTTTTTTAACAATTTCAAAATCAAAAATTGAATTTTAAATTTCTCAAAATGCTCCGCTTTGAAAATTTTGAAAAAATTCTCAAATAGTCCATGTATAGTGGTTAACTGATGGTATAAATTTCATTAGGGGGTGCAAATGGGTTATTACAGAAAAATTCATTTGAAAACAGACTTGCACTAGAATTTCCACTATAATAACGTCTCATTGGGAAGGGATAGGAGTATTTATTTAATTATAGACAAATACTACATTTTAAAGCTAAATTTAATTATTAGAAAGCTTTAGACATATATCATAAGTAAAAAAGCCATTAAAAATAGTTAGTTGAAACTGGGCTACTATTTGACACATAGTATTTTTGTTAAGTTTTAAAACCATATATTTATATTAAATTCACTTTGGCTATGTACACATTTCAGGGAAAACTTGCATTAAATGAACATAATTACTTACATTATTACTGGCAGCCTTTTTTAACATTTCTAAAAAGTTTTGTCAAAGTCGGTGAAGGCTTCGATGGTTTTTTTCTGTTCTTCATGTGACAACTTATAAGTTCGGCCGGTTGGGGTTATAGGATTTACTTTAGTTAGCACATGTGTCACAGGAAGCCAAAGAATATCCGGTCTTCTTGGGAAAGAGAAACTAGGCGATGGACCAGTTGGGTTTAAAAATGAAACTTTTACTTCATCATTGAGTTCTTCTTTTTCTAGTACATAAGCCAGCCACCAGTTGTTGTCATAGACGATTGTAACATACCCACTGACTTCTGCTAAACTTAAACGATCTTGAATCGTTGTAACAGTTTCAATCTTAAATTCAGTGGATTCTGAAAAAACTTTTACTTTAATTTTGCTATTACAAGAAGGCATAGGAATGAATGCATGGAGTTTCTGTGTTCCGTCTATCGTTATAGATTTTTTTAGCCGATTTTCTAGGTGCCTCTCAGTTTCAATATACTCTTGTTGTGTAACGTAAACAAAATTTGCCACAAATATATTTTGCATTGACCACTCGTACAGTTGGAATGGAGTTTGAATTTGGTCATCATAGGGCCTTTGCAAACTGGCTCTGGCGGCTAATCTCTTTACAACTCCTCCAACACCATCACAGGCACTTTTCCCATGAGCAGTTGCTGAGAAGTGCCACTCTGCGTCAATTTTGAAGTCTTCTGAGTGAAAGCTCAGGTTGGTAAAGTTTTTCCTGTTTTTATATTGTGCGGCGGACCCATCAGAAAAGTAATATATTCGAGATATGTTGTCTCCAAATTTATCTTTCATGAATTCTATCAGTTTCTTTTGGAAACAATACACTGCTATGGTATTGTGTTCTAAAACTTCGGAAATGATAACAAAGCTTACATGTTTGGTTTTTCCTTCCCTTTTATAATAGATCACAAATGGATGGACAGTTGATTGACCACTGTTCCAGTGGTAGCTTTGCGCTTCATCTTGAAGCACAAAGCTATAGTTCTCGGAAAAGTCACACATGACAAGGTACTCTGAGCTCTCAAGATTCTCTTTTAAGTGAGACAGAAAGGAGCTTTGACTTTTAGCAATAAAGTCATGTCTGATTAATGCTGACAAATTTTGAACAAATAACTCAATAAACTCTGAAGTTGATTTTTCTATTGTCTCCAAATTACATCTATCAACTGATAGCCACTGACGAAAAGTTACTTTTTCGATACCTTTTTCTTCAAAACTTTCTTCCAATAACTTTTTTATGTAATCTGTACCTGGACAGGTTGAACATTCACCAAAGAAACAACTAATGGAGGCAGGGTTGCAAAGTGCTTTGGCAATACAGTGTTTATATGTAAGCAGCTCACCATTAGTTATTGAGCTAATTTTTGCGTTCTCTAACATCAATTTTAAATTCTGATGTATAGTGCAAACGCACACGGAATGGGTACCGCTAGCACCTGCCAGCACACAGTTTTTTGGCCTTAGTTCTGCGAACTTTGAAAATCCTATTTTTATTGTAGGATTTTTATCTTTGAAGGTTCGATAGGCCTCCATTAAATTGCACAACACTAACCGTTTGGGTAGTACGGCTTTATCACCTGTCTCGGTCTTAACAGATACACAGTCTTTTTTACCAGGTAAAACTCGGCTGATTTCATCAGACTCGTAGAATGACCGTACTGCTGTTACTACTTCTGGTGGCAGGCTCTTACCAGGTTTTTGATTAGGACCTTCTAAAATACCTTTATCTTTAAGTATTTTCTTCGATTGCCTCACCATGTAATTTGGTGCATTGAATTCTCGCATTATTTTCCTTACGCTCCATGAAACAGGCAAGCATGTTAATATCATTAACTTTTTGTCTCTTGAAGTGCAGTGTGAGAAATGGTCTTTTAGGTTTTTCAAAACTGAATCGTCAAGCGTTTCATGAGCTTCCTCCGGAGGAGGAGTCTTGAATAGAAGTAAAAAGTTTACGTTTCATGGCTGAATTAATCTTAGCAATTTTTTGTGAAGCATAACATTTTGATTTTACTTTTTTTGAATCAAGCGGTGATTCACCAAGTTCATGAAGAGAAGCATTAAGTGTTTGAACAACATCTGATTTAGGCTGGAAATCTGGGTCATTTTCAGAATCAGAATTATTTATAATTTCTGGCTCTCGGCTAAAATTAGCACTGGCTTGATTGCTTTCTTCATTTTTCTTTAGAGTTGATAACTCTTTTCTGCATACGTCACATACTTTAGCATCTTTAGGCAAGCTTAAATCTTGAAAATGTTCAAGCATCCATTGGGTTACTGTTCTAAGCGATTTTGTTACTCTATGATCTTTCTTTGAAAAAGGATTGAAACATCTAATTGTTCTATGCCTGTTTTCCATTTCAATTCTTAATTAATAAGTCATTGAAATTATTGTTAAAAATCTTCAAATATGTAGACGTAACAACTAATTTTTAAAAACCATGAAAATGTTTTATTTTGAGGAATGTTTTATTAATAAAAACGAATATTGTCAGTTAATTATTAAACAAATGAAGTAATTGTAAACAAATTATTAAATTACTCACTCACTAATCTATATTGGATAAAAATATTTGATCTATTAAGAAATATTGTCTGTCTTATTGTAAAACCAAACGGATCTACAGAAATAAGTACAACTGAAATAGGCACTAAGTTACTCTATCACTACACAAGCACTCATTCACTTTGCTCACGAACACTTACACTTTAACTCTCAACAAATATATTTTTTCTCTAATAGATACTTGTTACTGTTACACCACCTGTTACTGACTGGAGACTAAACTCTGAACTGACTCTAACATGTGAACAGCAGAGGCTGCAGTCTCCAACTTGCAGACTGCTACAGGTTGAGACACGTCACTGCAGAACTCATGAGCCAACTTGTTGTGATGAATAATCTATCACTTATTTAACCACTCCTTATCCTTATCAACCACTACCTCCTTACAAGAGGAGTGTAACATCTTTCCAATGAAACAAGCTATATTACCTCCCAAATTATTTATTTTATGAATTAATTTATGAAATGAATAGAAATATTGTGCTATCCAATTACCGTACTTATTAGTTAGGTAATTTTTTTACACAAAAAAAATTAATAATTTATCTTGATATGTCACTTACAAATATAAGTTGATTGTTCTCCAAAAGGTTCTAACAATAATACTTTAAATTACCCAATAGTACTTACAATTCTTAAAAGCATTATGCCATTATCAATTTATTTTTAATATGTGTCAAATAGTAGCCCAGTTTCACCTAACTATTTTTTAATGGCTTTTTTACTTATGATATATGTCAGAATCTTTCTAATAATTAAATTTAGCTTTAAAATGTAGTATTTGTCTATAATCTATATATATAATTCCGTAAGTCAAATTTTTGTAAAGAAATTGTGAGTGACTGGATGGCCGTAGAAGGATGGGAGGGGTCTTATTTTAAAGGTCTTGACGTGAATTTTGAGGGAAAACTATTCATTTTTCTTATTTTTTTACCATAAATTCGCAACAGAATAAAACTTTTCCCATTAAAACAACATGGGGTTTAATTTGTTTACATCTTTTGAAATTAAAACAGCTGTGCCACAGAGTTGTATTAGTTGTATTTCTGAAAATCTGTGTACTCATAGCCTTTGATATAGATACCAGCTGTACTTTTTATGAATTTCAGTTTGTTTACTACAGCAATGTGTAATTTTTAGTTATGGTGATCTATAGTTATCTTATCGTATTTCTTCTTTTCTACCTAAATATAGTAATGAACAACGGAGGAAGGCCGCGTCGCCGAGGTGTTGGCTTTCGAAATCAGCATGACAGACGACAGCGTAGGCGAGAAATTTATAATGAGGAAAGGAATGAACAACCACATCATGACGTCGAAGATACTCCTATTTTTAGATTACCACTTATAAACGAGATACCAACACACAATTTGGGCCTGATGAATGATCAATGTATGCATTGTGGTGCGTTGCACTTTGTTGAAGAGTCTACAAATGGTCACTACAACTCTTGCTGCCATAACGGTCTCATACATCTACCACAACCTGAAAATAACAATGAACAGGTTGTTTAGGAATGGACATTTTATTAAAAAAATAAGACAGTATAATAGTGCTATGGCATTTGCCTCACTCTCTGCCACGAAAAAAGAAGTTCAAGGCAATGGACCATATTGCTTTAAAGTCCAAGGTCAAATTCACCGTTTTATTTCGGACTTATTACCAGGTGATGAACAAGCCCCTTCATACGGTCAGTTATATTTCATTGATACTGCAGTCGCAAATAATCTTAGACTACAAAGAGCCGAAAATAGTGCCCTCAAGTTGGAAATAGTAACTCAATTGTCTGACATATTATCAAATAACCCATATTCCCAGACTTATAGAAAAGCTAATGAAATGATGACTAATGAAAGCATTACAAACATTGAACTTCGATTCGTAGACAACATTTCGATGGATATTAGACGATTCAACAGACCTTCCGCAGATGAAATTGCTGGAGTGTTTAATTCAGAAGAAGGTGAACCTCCACACAATCGTCATGTAGTAATTTACAACCGCCAAAGTGGGCCTAAGCTTTTATCAATATTGAGCCCACACTGTGATCCAATGCTGTATCCTTTGTTATTTCCGAGCGGCAAACCTGGGTGGGACGCAGAAATGACTCACAATGGACAACGACGTCAAAGACTGCGTGAGAAGCTTACCATGCTACAGTTCGCCAGCTAAAGACTTGCTGTTAGGCCCGTCTTCTCAAATATCCATGCTGCTAAAAAACTATTTCAACAATATATTGTAGATCTATACACCAGAGTTGAAAGTAACAGACTAAATTATATTAGACATCACCAATCGCAGCTTAGAGTTGAACACTACCACGGATTGCAAGATTTTGTTTTGAACAGAGCACAACTAGAAAGCGTCACTGCGGGTAAGATTGTTGTGTTGCCATCAACATTTGAAGGTAGTCCGCGTAACATGACTCAACGTTATCAAGATGCAATGGCTATCGTTCAAAAATACGGAAAGCCTGATTTATTTATAACAATGACATGCAACCCTAAATGGACTGACATACTATCTTTACTGAAAGACAATGAAGCACCAGCCGATCGACCAGATATCGTTTCCAGAGTATTTAAATGTAAATTAAATGAGTTGAAAAAGGACCTCCTAAAAATTATGTATTTGGAAAGGTTATTGCTTTTGTGTACGTCATAGAATTTCAGAAACGAGGCTTGCCCCACTGCCACATACTTTTAATCCTTGACGAAGAATCAAAATTTCGTGAACCAGCCCAAATAGACCGATGTGTTTATGCAGAGTTGCCTAATCCCAATGAGTTCCCAAGTCTCCATGACAAAGTTGTGCGGAACATGATTCATGGGCCATGCGGAGCGCGAAATCAGAATTCACCTTGCATGAAAGACGGAAATTTTTCAAAAAAATATCCTAAAGAGTACGTGAATGAAACATTTGAGAACAGCAATGGATATCCACTTTATCGTCGACAAAACAACAATACCACAGCTCAAAAGGGGGTTAACCTGGTTGACAATAGAGATGTTGTGCCATATAATCCTTATCTATTAATGAAATATAACGCTCATATAAACGTCGAGGTTTGCTCAAGTGTCCGATCAGTGAAGTATTTATTCAAATATGTATATAAAGGATATGACTCAGCTTGCCTAGAATTTGTAAATAGTATACAAAATGAAACTCTAAACTTTGATGAAACGACCCGCTTTGCCAACATGAGGTATGTTAGTTCTCATGAAGCTATTTGGCGTCTCCACTCTAATGACATGCATGAACAATCTCATACAATTATTCGCTTAGCTGTTCATGAAGAAGGATATCAAAATGTTTATTTTCATGCTGGGAACGAGGAGCACGCACTTCAAAATTCAGCCGAAAAACACACAACACTTACAGCATGGTTTGTTTTAAACAACCGAGACCCCAATGCACGTCAATATCTATATGCAGAGATTCCACAGTACTACAGATTTGTTTCAAACCAATGGGTACGTCGACAGAGATGTGGATCGAAAGTAATAGGTAGAATGTACGGTGTTGCACCAAAAGATCAAAACAGATTTTACCTACGTATTTTACTACTACATATCAGAGGAGCTATGTCATTTGATGACATACGATTCTACAATAGTACTGCATATAACTCTTTTAAAGAAGTTGCAGTTGCAAGGGGACTCCTTCACGATGATGCAGAGTGGCATCGTTGTTTAGAGGAGATGCAAAATAGCAAAATGCCTAAACAGTTAAGAGGTTTATTTGCATACATTTGTTGCTTCTGTGAGCCATCCTCTCCATTAGCACTCTGGAATAGGTTCAAAGAAAAACTTATCGATGACTTCCAAGAACTTGGTGCAGATGAAGCTGAAAATGTAGCGTTACAACAAATAGACTTAATCCTAAGAGAGAACGGATTTAATTGTGCCAGTCTGAATTTACCAGTACCACGGAACAATAACCATCATTTGAATAACAATAATAATATAGAGTACGAGTCTGTTGTAGGTGCCGAAATGTACTCAAAATTAAATTATGGACAAAAATTAGTTGTGGATGAAATTCTAGATTCTATATCAGGAAATTCTACGGATAATCTGTTTTTTTAGAAGCTCCAGGAGGATATGGAAAAACGTTCATTTACTCTTTCCTTCTACATATAATTCGAGGACGAGGTCAGACTGCATTAGCTACAGCTTGGACAGGAATAGCTGCTCTGCTCTTAGAAGAAGGAACAACACTCCATCGATTATTTGGACTACCAGTCCCCGTACAGCCCGGATCAGTATCTTCAATTAAAATTAATTCAGAGAAAGCTAAAGTACTGAGAAAATAAAAAATTATTATAATAGATGAAGCATCAATGGTCCCTGCCGCCGCTATAGATTGCATTGGTCGTCTGTTAAGAGATATAATGAAATTTGAAAACCAAATTAATGAAAACATTCTAATGGGAGGGAAAATTGTATTGTTTGGAGGAGACTTTCGACAAGTGTTACCGGTTGTTCCCATGCAAGGAAAGGTTCAAACATTGGAGGCATGCTTGCAGAACAGTAAAATTTGGAAAAAGTTAAAATTTCTTAAACTAACACAAAACATGCGAGTCAACCCTGGTGAAAACGAGTTTTGCAATTGGCTTCTCGAACTTGGAAATGGCACATTAAACAAAGGTTTCGATGTGATTGACATTCCTGAACAGTTTATCCTCAGAAATCAATCTATTATTAGTTTTATTTTTAATGAACAAATTAATTTAAACAATGTCAAGACATTTTCTAATAATGTAATAATGTGTCCATTGAATGAACAGTGTCAAACCCTCAACAATGAAATCCTACAAACAATGGAGGGGGAAGCGAATGATTACTTCAGTGTGGACGAAATAATCAGTGACGACCCAACCGAACGTTTGAATATTCCTATTGAATATTTACACTCAATAACTCCCTCAGGAATGCCACCTCACAAATTGACATTAAAAGTAGGTGCCATAGTAATGTTAATCAGGAATATAAACCTAGGGTCAGGTTTGGTTAATGGCGTGCGGTTAATCGTATTAAGCATGTTTGAGAAATGCATAAAATTAGAAATTATTACGGGATCTGGAAAGGGAAATATAATATTTTTGCCTAGAATAAAGCTTATTTCAACAGATCCTAACATGCCTTTCCACATGTCAAGACTGCAATTTCCCTTACGACTTGCCTTTGCTATAACTATCAATAAGGCACAAGGCCAAACCTTCCAGAAAGCTGGAGTTTACTTAGATAAACCAGTTTTTACACACGGACAGTTATATGTTGCATTTAGCAGAGTCACGTCATCAGATGGAATTAGAGTATATATGGCAAATACAAGAGAACAGAACAATACAGAAAACAATTCATATACAAAAAACATAGTTTATTCAGGTTCTGACTAATTATCAAATGCAATAAGTAAGTAGTGATTTCTATTCATGTAAATAAAACTTGAATTAAACCAAATTTTAATTGTTTTTTATGCTTATTATTTTCAAAATAAAAAAGTTTACTGTTTTAGAGGCTATTGTCCCTACAAACCACCATTTAAATGTAAATGTATCTACTGTATATAATATATTGTATACAGTTTGTGTTGTAAACTATATTATAATGCTAGAAAATCAGTGCTTATTTATAAATGACCAATGAAGGTTGATAAAAAATTTTTGTATTTTGGTTTTTTAGGGGCTTTTGCCCCTACAAGCCCCTAGTTAAATATATACTCCTATCCCTTCCCAATGAGACGCTATTATAGTGAAAATTCTAGTGCAAGTCTGTTTTCAAATGAATTTTTCTGTAATAACCCATTTGCACCCCCTAATGAAATTTATACCATCAGTTAACCACTATACATGGACTATTTGAGAATTTTTTCAAAATTTTCAAAGCGGAGCATTTTGAGAAATTTAAAATTTAATTTTTGATTTTGAAATTGTTAAAAAAGTTTTTATTATGACCTTTGTAGTACTATGCATTTTTAGAAAGGGCTTTAAAAATGCTGTAAAATGACACCTCTCTCACGTCTCTAGCTTAATTTTGAGAGGAGTTATAGCAATTTAAAATTTTACAAACGGGTCGATTTTGAGCATTTTTTGAAAACTTTAACGTGGCATAATTTTGAAACTAGTAGAAGTATCAAGCTAAAATTTTGTATTTTTCTTAGTCTGAGTGGTGTGTACCAGTATACCAAATTTCATTGAAATCTGAGATGGTCAGGTAAATTTTTAATTTAAACTGTGTTGAGTTGATATGGAATGACCCTGATAACCTAACCTAGGCCTAACATAACTGTCGCAGCGCGCTGTATAAGGGTGTCCATCGGGTGTTGCCGCTAGCGGCAGTGACCTCGCCAACATCGCTGCCTTCTAGGAGGCAGAACATAAAGACCGCTCATAATAATTATGTCAAATTTGGACTGTCAGTCAATTAAAGTAGCCTATGTTCTCTCCTATTATGCAGTTATTTTTGGTATTCAGTTTAAAAAACTCTCTAAAGATAGTGGCCTCCGTATAATACCAAAGTACCATCGATAGTTCCCCATCCATCCGACAACCCTGATTCCCACCGAATCCCCTAGATAGTCAGGTGAAGCGTGCACTTTCAGCAGAACTTGTACCCAATTTTCAATGCATAAAAATGTTAGTCTGGCCGAATCACAATGCCAAACCTGACCTAACCAGACATAGGCCTAGCCTAATTTAACCTAATCTAAGGGGAAATTACTCTGAAGGGGGCAAATTACACTTGAAAAGGGAGATTCCCCTATGACGGGGCAATTTTCCCCCAACCAAAACCCTACTACAGTACACTCCCGATTATTCGATGTCTTCGGGACTGAGACTACCTCGGAAAACATGAACCTCGAATAATACGGAGTTTAGCCTACGTGTGTTTTGAGGTTGGCTGTAATAAGACCACTTCAAAATGTTTTATTAATATAGTATTTCCCAATAGGCCCTAAAAACGACAATGAAAGTCCTTTCGAGTTGCAAATAATAGAATTTTAAAAATGTATTTTAAGCTTAGAGCTGCCTCGGATAACCCGGAGTCTCAGATAACCAGGGCTCGGATAATCGAGGGAGTACTATACCTCCCCTGGATAGTAAGGTGATCCTGAAACTGGTGATGTAAGAAAAATTGGTCACTTCCAACCCTCAACTTGTTAAGTCCCCAACCCAAGGATTTTATATATTGGTAAGTCCAAATAAATCCATTTAGAACTTTGAGAATGATACCCCTGAATTGGTGTTGGAAAGTTTACAGGTGTCCATTCAAATTTTAAGACAGATTCCAGAAATTTAGTAGTGGTAAATAAAATGAATTAGCCTACCTCAGTCCAAATGAGATTAATTTTTAACAAACTGAAATTTTGAGTGCACTACAGCAACTAATTACTCACTAATTAATTTGATACCTTGGAGTTGTAAGCCGCCCCAATTTGTTCTGAGAAACCATCCACCTGTCACTGTCACTGACTGTTTGTTTTGCGTCTCTACGTCAGCGGGGCCAGCGACAGCGACGGTACGTCTATCAACTAACTAGCCACAGTA
Source organism: Flexamia atlantica (assembly GCA_035578135.1). Lineage (NCBI taxonomy): Eukaryota > Metazoa > Arthropoda > Insecta > Hemiptera > Cicadellidae > Flexamia > Flexamia atlantica. The sequence goes on from JAQJVK010000013.1 coordinate 7,664,714, forward strand.
ACTTGAACTAGGTACTGTGCAACTAACTACTATCTACCATTGTGACTGTGACGCCACAAAAAAATCAAACAGGAGGCGTAAGACGCAAAACAAGAGGTACGGGAGCAAGGTCTGTAGACAGATAATAAGATATATAATAACTTAATAAGATATATAATAACTTATTATTCTCAAGTTGCCTAAATCCCATGAGGCCTATGGAACCAAGTGGTCGTAAATTTCCGGTCTATATAAGGCGTCACGATCACAGCAGTAGTTTAAATAAATGTTTCCGGTCTATAGAAGACGTCTCGATTTGTTTAAATTTTTGATTTAGCCAACCTGATTGTTGTTTTTATTTTTTGTTTTGTGCATTTTAACGCCAGTGGCATATTTAAACGTTGATCGGGAACGGTCCAAACCCGGGTCTTGATACTAATCTAACGGCGACCTTTTGTTTTGTTTTGTTGTTGTTGTTGTTGCATCATTACTCTATAGCCCAATGACAAACAGGGCCGCCGAGAGCCAAGCCGGGCCCAAGTATGCACACTGCACGGGCCCTCCGGAGGGTCTGGGGTATAAAATCCCCCCCAGCGAAAGGGGGCCCCTTCCGGAAAATTTTCGAAAATTATATCTCTAAAGTAACTCTTGGCTTTTTAGGCAGCCAAGAGGTGGAACATCTAGCTGAAACCAGCTGGAGACAGACAAAACAATCGTTTTTGCCTTGACCAAATACTTTATTATCAAAGTTATTTGCGTGATAAAACTAGGCATTTATTTTTTAACTTATTGGCCTAACTTTATCTCCAAGGCCAAGACCAAGATTTATTTCTATATACCAATATTTCCTAAATTTTTAAAAAATCCGCTCATCCCGGGCTTAAAAACTCATCCCACTTATTGGGTTATTAAACCATAAAATTTAGTTTCAAACTTATTTTGGGCTAATTTGATGTTTAACAATTCAAGCTGGAACTTTTTGAACTTTGTAGTACAGTACTACAATAATTACTGTAGTAATGGATGCTGACGGTGCCTGCAGATCTAGACATACTGACCATTAAAAACTGCATTTACTGTAGCTTTGTTTTGAATTGAAGCTAAAATGGCCATTAAACTGGATGTTATAAATATCGAGTACTTAGTTCCTAAGCTGTTTAGCTTTAATTTAATGAAATTACATGGAATGTTTACATTTTTCCTTTCTAAATCAGTTTTAAAACAAAATTTGAAAAATGAGGTAATCTCAGTGTTTACCCCCCCCCCCAAGCACATCATCCTACTGTCATTTCCATTCTGGACCCCTCCCGCCTATTTTCAGATGATGAAATTAATGGAGGGTCCCTAAAATGGATCAACGCATTGCCAAGATAAGAGAAAAAATCAAGAGACACTTTCTTAATATTGGCATCAATTTTTATGTTAATGTGTTTGAATATAACGTCAAGTTTTTAACATGACTCTACGTTATTTGATATCGAGATGATTTTATTTTGACGCCACTTCATGTCAATATACGTATAACTGATATCATATTGATGTTACATTTATCACACGATATTTTTAAATATTAGTGATGTATTAATGTAAATATGACATAATTATTTGATCAATTTTTACGTGTATTCTTCCATAAAATTGAGTGCCCTTTTTGACGTTGATGTCAAAATGGCGTAATCTTATTTTATTTATTTTTTTTCTTCTTTCTACGCCAGTGGCATTTTTTCACGTTTTGATCGGGAACGGTCCAAACCCGGGTCTTGTTACTACAGTGGAACCAGGATAATTCGAACTTTTATAATTCGAATTCTTCTTTAATTCGAATATTTTTCTTGGTCCCTGGCATTTTGTATCCAAACAATGCTAAAAAATCGTGGATAATCCGAATTTTATTATGGATAGTTCAAATTTTTTAAGTGCCAAATTAAGGTGCATCAATTTCATTCCACGACTGGAAATAGTTACAAATTCATTGGAAAACACGTTTTACTACGACGTTCAATAAAAAATTAACGCCAGACCTGTGGCGTGTCAGGTTATGGTCAAATGACTCATCCCTTCCACCTCCCAGGCTTCCTACCCTGCCCCAACATCGCTTGTAACTCAACACCAATATGTAAACTAAAACAGTGCAGAATGCTGACTGGGTTCGGAAAAGTGTTACGCTCGTCATGGCAGCGCCACTAGTCTTTTCGCGCTTGATTCTGTGTAGAACCTAGTCTAAGGTAGAACGGCTCTCGGCAGACAAGCCATGCGCCAGACCTGATGTGCGGTTTTCTATGTCGACACAACACTGCGGCCCCCTTCCCTCCCCCCACCAGCCTAACTAACTTCCGAATTCCAGTGCAGCATTCAATGGAATGCTGCACCGAAAACAATAGTTTTCGGTCGCCCTTCAAACAAAGTGTTTTTTTTATTTGTGCAGTGTCTTGTTTTTAACTGTTTAAAAGTTTTTACGTAACATTAAATAGGTGTAATGACCATGTCGACAAAATCTCGGACCTATAAAAAAGTCACTTACTTTAGCGGAAAGTCAATGAGCGAGCAATTGTCAATGTTACACGAAGTTAAGTTGGTAGCCTGTGTCAAATTCAGAAGTAGCAGAACGTACAGTATTTTTTCTACCAGAAATGTTTCTTTGTATTATCGTACATAGCGTCATGCGTAGTTTATACTTTAGGGTAGTTATTTCTGTTTTATGATTACTGTTTTTGAACCCTTATAATTAGCGTTTGTTGATGAATTTATTCTTTTAGAGTGTCAATTTGATAAAGAGGTTAAATTCACAATGTGAAGTTTTAATGTTTTGGCCTCATTCCTTTGAACTTCTTTAATTCGAAATTATGGATAATTCGAAGTTTTTAGCTGGTCCCTTGAGGTTCAAATTATCCAGGTTCCACTGTATCTAACGGCGACCTTTTGTTAGATAGCATCATTAATTCATAGCTCAATGACAAATGGGACCGGACCCAGTTTCGATCCTGTCAGGAATCGAACCGGCGACCCTCAGGTTATGAGGTAAGCGCTTTATCCACTCGGCTATCCAGTCAATTTGATAAAGTTTGACATCAACTAATTCATAAAATATTTCAACATCATAAAATTGATAAAAAGAAACCCTTTTTTATTGCTCCATGAACTTTTCATTCCACTCGCTTTATTTTCCCTTCATGGCTGTAGATTCCAAACAGCTGTTACGATTACTTCATTTGTTTACACGTTCCTTGTTTTTTTCATTGCTGTCATGGCAACTCATAAGGTCAAAGCTAAAATTTTACAATTTTAAAATTCATTTTATCATGTTATTCGATTTTCTCTGGCCAAGTATCTGCAAAAAAACAGGTTTTTGAGTCATAAATTACTTATGTATAGACTTTGGAGGAAATCCTCTGAGCTGTTTTTGAGATAAATTGTGCAAACAAACATACAAGCTTGCCTGATAACATTACTAATATAAGGGTATAGGATATTAAATTACAAACGAATTTAATCGCCAGATATTCAAACTAAACGAGAAATGTTTGTTCTCAAAATTGAATGACGTACAGTTTACCATTAAGGAATGAAAAGGAACAGCAAACGACACTTTTATCCACTTTAATATAACAATTTATAAGTTAAATAAGACAGTATATAAACAATAAAAACATAAAATGTATTCGAAAACCGTAAGGCAGTCTTGTGATGGAATGAAGTTGGATTGTTCATTAGTGACATCATCCGATGGGGTGGGTCGTGACCAGACTCTCCGTGACTTCGTGACTTTGCGTGACTCACGCGGCACAAGTCACACTTTTTCTGCCCCCGAAGTCACCATCTTGCTGTTGATCCAAGACATAGTCTCCAATGCCAACGTCTGCGTTGTGTTCAATGCTTCCAAAGTCACTCTCTGGAGATTCTCTGGAGAGAGCTTTCCACTGCAAGAAAAAAACCACCGGACGGATGAATTTATAGAATTCACTTCAAGGTTATTTCATTTTTAGTTTGGGGGATTGCCAGGGATTTATGAGGAAATGTATAGGAAAGCAGGCTTACTTGAAAATAAATCCACAGAACACATATGGTTTCACACAAAATTGGAAATTTTCGTGGCTACTGACCACTTAATCAACCACAAGAAAATTTTGTGTGAAACCATATGTGTTCTGTGGATTTATTTTCAAGGTAAGCCTGCTTTCCTATACATTTCCTAATCTATAAAATTCACTTCAGTTAAGGAAGGATTTAACAATATCCTATTAGAAGGAAGGATCTAATGCTTACATTAAGGTATTTCTTGAATCCTTCAGAATGTTGTGCAGTGTGGCACCAACCCCCTGCTGGAAGTCAAGGGAACTAACTATCTATTTATTTACAGTTGGTAAAGTAAATAGTTCATATATTAAAACTAGATACACTAGATACATGGATCTTCTAACCGATTCAGTTAAAACCATACCTAGCCTTTCTCATACTTTTCAGTAACCCTGTATATTTTTAACATGTACACAACCACAGTTATTATTTAAAAAATTCACCACTAGATGGCTTTGAATAGATCTTTCTGACTTTTTTCATATTTCTAAAAGAAGACTAGCCCATTGTTTCCCAAATACAGTAGAGTCTCTAAAACTCTACGTAACGTGGACTTTGACTCTGTCAGCTTTGGGGAATGTCCAGTTCCCCAATTACATGATGGGGGATAAGGAAACTCAAGGAAAGCTTCAAATTGTTAACTGACTTATGGTTAAAACATATTCATGTACTGAATAAAGGAAAATATTTAAGTTACTGAAACATATTTATGTACCAATCAAATACATAAATACGTTTAAATATGGCCATGTGTTCAATTCCACATTCACTTTTCAGTATGAAATTTCCATAAGCCATGTGTATGTTGTGCAATCAAACAAATAATAGCTACAAACCAAAATTAAAAACCTGAAAATGTAAACAGGTTACGAACTATATTGTCCTTCATGCTTAAAATTAAACTCTTGTGGTAAAAATAAGGTGTTGAGTTATCGGGAGTTGAGTTTGTGAGATTCTCCTGCATAGCAAACACCGAATCCCTCAAATCGATCCAGCGACACTAACACAAATCAGTAAATACCCCCGTTGCAGCAGACCTGCATACTCAGCGAATTTCAAATGCAAAACAACATATTTCAATCCAACATAGCGAGATTTGACATGTTTTGGTAAGCTCCATAAGAATAACATGGGGAATGAGTATGCAGGTTTGCTGCTACAGGTATATTAAAACGGTGGTTTTAATTCAATATTTAGTAGATCTGAACTAGAAGAAGCCATTTACCAAGTTTTATCAAGATATATTGAGAAATGACCGAGATACAGAAATTTACTTATTTCACATAAGGTTAACATTGGGACAACGTGTTGTGTTTACCACTTTCAATATCTCGGTAACCAATGGACATAGAGCAGTGATTTACAATACTAAATTGTTTGTTTTTTTGAGCTGAATTAAATGGTGCCAACAAAAATTCGATAAATTTTATTTTTCTTATTAAAAAACTCAAAAAACCTATTTTTGGAGGGGTTTATCCCCCTTTACCCCCCCCTTCCGGTGGTCCGATCGGGCTGGTTCACGAACTCGTCCGAGTGATTACCACTTTACACGTTTGTACCAATTTTCATCAAGATCGGACCATTTTTACGGCCGCTACCGTGCTAACAGACACATACATATATATATATATATATATATATATATATATATCTAAAAATTCGAACGGATGGTGTTTTTTGCTTCTGGTGGCCCCAAAATGAAAAGTTATCATGGTCTCGGGCTTAGGTCTTACTAGGGGTGTGCGAATATTCGAACTTCGAACTTTTTCGAATCGAATATCGTTATATTCGATTCGATTCGAGATTTCAAAGAAGTTCGAAATGATCGAATCGAATATTTAAAAGACTGGTATGAAATCAAAAGAAGGTGAAAACGTACCTATTTTCAAAATAAAAGCACGTTTTATGAAGTTGCAACAACTACGAATCCATTTTTTATATCAGAAACAGTTGCTTTCCTTCCTTCATGGTTGCGTCCTCACGGGGACAGACGACAGATGAATGCTGCTGTTACTGTTACTGACATCGCAGTTTTGCCACCAAATTCCCTCTGCCATATTGATCAGTCGTGCAGTACTTGAAGATCAATAATAAAATGTATGAACTGGAGTTGTACTAATATTAGTTAAGATATTAATAAAACTACCCTGCTCGGGAAAAGTAGCCTACGAAAACATTACCCTCTTCGAATTAACACAAACATGAATTAGTGAAATCGACCTTCACGAAAGTTGGGTGTTCTAGCAATTGATTGGCAACTACTTGTCCCTCCTTGCGATCTAACTTTACCGGCAGAAATAGAAATCTGGTTTGCACGACGACCAGTACAGTGAACAGTAACACCTTTAAACAAAAGAGAACAAAAGAATTTTTTCTACTGTCCTACTGTCTGGGGGCTGTTTCTAAACGCGTTTCACAATTACTAGCTACTAATCACTAGTTACTAGTTACAATCCGTCTCCATTGTATCTTTACGGTTTTGAAACGGAATCTTAGTATTTCAAAATACGAAGTCAATTTTATTATTTCACCAACATCGTTTAGAAACAGCCCCCTGGTCGTTGTGCAAACCAAGCCTAACACAAAAAGTATGTTGTAAGGACAGACGACAGTGTTTCTATACCGAAAATTAAAAAAAACCCAACCTCCAATAATAAAAAAATATATACAAGTTATGAGTTTTGTTTTTGTTTTATTATTCCTTTTCTTTCCTCATCCATAAAAACCTCTTATTTTACTAGCGCAAAAACTAAGCCGAAACCAAATTTGACATAACTTTCATAAATTAATCACGTAGTGAAATATAATCAGTTCTAAATGGTTACGTCACACATGTTATAATACCAGTGCTAATCAAACTATTCACCAAGTAATACTCTTTTATACTCTATGTCAACAAAACACGAAACATTGTAAAATGATACAAATGGCCGTGGTTGAACTTCAGCTTATCAGTCTTATCAGCTTTGTTCCAGCTGTGTTATTGCGCAATGAATCTCACGTTTAAATTCAACTTATAAACAAAGTGGGCGATTGTCCTGGAAATTTGTGTTTAGTGGTAGTTAAGTCTTACAATAGTTTATTTTCTGCCGGAACGATCATCGAAGAAGAGTGTGTTGACGATCCCCTGCCTATAGAAGATATCGTCCAACCCGAAAATGTTCCAAGCACATCTGAAAAACCAAACACTGCCGGCCCCCAACAAACTCAGGCGGTAATTTGGACCTACTTCTCTAGAATAAGCGCTGGACAGGCGAAATGTAACATTTGCAAATACGTTCTCAAAACGCCAACAGGCACAACTTCACCTTTGATAAAGCACTTAGAGAATAAACACAAGATCGAGCACAAAAGCTATATTGAAAAACAAAAGCTTAGCCTAGCACTGAAGCAAGAAAAACTCAAATCAAAAATGCCATCTGCTTCTAAGCAACGTAAAATTGATTATCATTTTAAGTCAACTGACAAATGGGCTTCAAGCCATCCCCGGGCCCAAACAATTACGAAAATCATTGGGAAATGGATGGCAAAAAGTTTACATCCCTACAGCCTAGTGGAGGAAGATGGTTTTAAAGATCTAATTGGTCTTTTAGAGCCCAAGTACAATATTCCTGGCAGGACCACCTTTTCGAGGACAGTAATACCAGAGCTGTACAATGACACAAGAAAAAGGGTGACTGCTGAGATCAAGGATAATGCCAACGAATTAAAATCTTTGGCCATCACAACGGATCTATGGACGTCAGCATCAAATGATGCCTTCATATCCGTGACAGGACATTATGTTGACAAAGATTTTAACATAAAGACTTGCTTTTTGGGAAACAGTTACTTCCCTGAGGAACATAATGGGGTGAATATTGCATCAAAACTTCAAGATATGATGAATGAATGGGGCCTACAGCATAACACTACAATGCCTATTTACTGTTTTACGGACAATGCACCTAATATGGTGAATGCGATTACTCTAACCCCATGGATCCATATCAGATGCTTTGCACATACTATGCAGTTGGCACTGAGTGATGCCAAAAAGGAAATTCCGGGGATGTTAGCAATGCTTTCCAAGGCCACAGCGATTGTTGGTCACTATAAACACAGCTCTGCTGCCCAAGGCAGGTTGAATAGGATCCAGGAACAACTAGGCAAGTCACCTCTGCAGCTGATCCAAGATTGTGAGACAAGGTGGAATAGCGAGTACAGCATGTTATCTCGCCTTGTTGCTCTCAAACAAGCTGTCTCAGCCGAGCTGTCAACCTCTCCCAAACCACACAACTTAACTTCCTTAGAGTGGGAATTGGCTGAGAGTTACATTTACATACTGAAGCCTTTGGATGATGCCACGACACTATCTTCAAGCATATTTCTACCAACCCTCTCTACTGTGTTGCCACTACTCGATGGAGTAAAAACCGTGATAAAGAGATTTATTGCATCTGGGAACAAGGGAATAATGTTTGCAAGGGCACTATTTAAAGCTTTGAGTTTAAGATTCCCATCTGACCAATACCATATGAGCAAGCATTATCTTCTGGGAATGCTAGTAGACCCGAGATATAAATCCCTTATTCTTGATGACGCTTCAAAGAAAGTTGCAATCGACCTCTTAGAGAGGGAAATGCTCATGTTTGATAGAGAATCTGGAGTAGAGCCTACAACACTATCTCCTTCTCATCAAACCAAAGGTTAGTAAATAGATTTTTTATTTTATCAATGTGTTAAACCTATTAAAACCTGTTTAAAATCACAAATGGCTGAGTTAACAATTAGACTTTATCACAATCACACAGTGTTGATTGGCTGAGTATAAGGTTAAATATAGGCTATATTAAAACCTCATATACTAAAATAATTTAATGACGTCATGACACAAAAGTGGGTTTAAATTAATCAGTTTTTAGCCTTCTTAAATAAAAAAAGTTGAAAGGTAGGCCCAATTTTTGACATGAAATCAATTAAATAAATATAAAATATATTTGACAGCTTCCTGCTTGTTAACTTTTAAGTTGCAATGCTATTTAAAATTTAAATTTTGCATATCATAATTAACAAATTTGTTGGAAAATATAAAACATTCTCTCTTTATAACTTTAAAAATTAATTGATTAATCCAAGGCCTATTTATTTTTCATTGTAGATGTGACATCACAGAATCAAACTGAGGAACAATTTTCCTTGTGGCACCACCTGCAGTCCCTCTCACAAAAATCACTATCTGACACACCAACGGAAGATCTCGTTCGCAACCAAATAAAGGCCTTCTTAAATTCGCCTACAATTGCAATGTCAGAAAATCCTTGTGATTGGTGGAGAAAAAATGGAATTCATTATAAATTGATGATCCCAGTTGTGAGGCGTTATTTGGGCATACCCGCTACTGAAGTCCCAAGTGAGAGAGTCTTTTCCACTGCTGGGAATGTGGTGAATGTTAGACGAAGGAACTTAACACAAGATCATGTCAGCGAGCTTGTATTTTTACACCACAACCTGTAAGACTAACTTGCAATATTGACCTGTAAGACTGATTAATAGGACTGATTGATTTGTGTTTATGACTGATTATGATTAAAGTTTAGCCAACTTACCATACCTTACATTGCACAAAAGGTCCCAGCTACTTAGGCCTACTCAAGCCATTTTCTGAAGTTTTTCTATTCACTTAAGCTTTTAAGTTTAAAGAATTACTTAGCAGTCATTTCAGTTTTTTGGTGGTTCCTCTGACTGTGCAATTTGTTAGTCTACTAATTATCTTACCAAGCGTTTTTAGTTATTGATATTTGTTGTTTTAAATTATAGTTGTTGTTTTATAAACGTAAACTTCTACCTCAAGTATTTTTTGCAAGTATTATAGCAGTAAGTACAACTTTTTTAATGATTTATAATGCCTCTGAGCAATTAGTTAGCTGCTAATTTATCTTATCAAGCGTTTTTATCTTATTTTGGCCCTATTGATTTTATGTTTTTAGGTTTACTTATTATTTTATAAGCGAAGCTTTTGTGACTACTGCATCAAGTGCTTTTTTTGTGGTGATTTAACTTTTTTAATGATTTATCTGACTGTGTGTAATTTGTTAGTCTACTAATTATCTTACCAAGCGTTTTTTTTTATTAATTTTATGTTTTAAATTATATTTTATTGTTTCATAATTGTAGACTTCTACCTCAAGTATTTTTGCAAGTACTATAGCAGACTGCTATTAGCAGTAATATAACTTTTAATGATTTCTATACCTCTGTGCAATTTGTTAGCTGCTAATTATCTTACCAAGCGTTTTTTATTTCGGCCCTATTGATTTTATGTTTTTAGTTCTTTTAAAAGCTTAAGCTTTCATGACTTCTGCCTCAAGTATTTTTTTCCAGTGATTTAACTTTTTTAATGATTTCTCTGACTGTGCAATTTGTTAGTCTACTAATTATCTTACCAAGTGTTTTTTATTATTTATTGATTTTATGTTTTAAATTTTATTTATTGTTTTACAAGCAAAGCTTTTGTGACTACTGCCTCAAGTACTTTTTTTGGCAGTTTTAAAGCTTCCAGTGATTTTTTTTACCTAAGTTTTTAATTTTTAGTCTACCAAGATCCCAACAAGTGTTTGTCATGTTATACTGCTGTTAATAATTAAATATGATGAATACAAATTATTGTTTTATTAATTGAAATATTTCACTGCCATGTTCTTAGATATTATTTGGACACCTAATAGTTTTAGTTATAAATTAATATTTTCATTCAAACATAAAAATTATATTCTGGAGACGCTTTAATATTTTATGTCATTATACCGGAAAAATAATTGGGAAAATATTTTTAATGACAACAACTATATAATATGTTAATTTTCGTTTCAATAAAACTACAGTGGACACCGTCAATATCACCAATTTTGTCACCAAGCAAGAACAGAGTATAAATGAAATGTTATGAGGGGGAGGAGAGGGAGAAAGTAAGGAAAAGAGTAAATATAATCAAGAGAACAAAATGAAATAACACTTTGTTTTGATCACATTGTATTAATTATTGAATAGTTGCTAAACAATGCTTGGAAATTTGCTGAGTATACAGGTTTGCTGCGATACTTACATGCTGCGATTTAAAATGTGATCTCATCTGATCGAATAACCTTTAATGTAAATATTCGCTTCGAAAATATTCGATATTCGGAATAGTAATAAACTATTCGATTCGATTCGATTCGAACCAAAAAATCACTATTCGCACACCCCTAGGTCTTACCATGAGACCTACGGTAATAGCTTCTTCCCTATAGGGGAAATTCGCTAAAACTAGTGTCACAATGTTTCGTGACCTGAAATCTGATCTGGTCTTCAAGTGGATATAACCTAGAACATAACAAGATTAGCAACACACAATCAGGAGAACATGGATAAAAAACAAAGCTAAAACAGAGAAGGCTAAAAGCAGTCACTAAAACAATAATGCTGAAAACAAAACAAGACCACAATATAACACAGAAATCACAAATATCACCAATCAGAACACAGCACGTCCACACCCAATCAGAGCAGAGCAAATACTACCAGTTTTTCAGTCGTCAGTTTTCATCATTGGTGTTTTTGTGACTTTTACTGCTTTACTGCTTTTACAGTTCTCCGTTACACTGCTTTTTTTGACCAAGTTACCCTGGTTGTGTGTTACTGATCTTGTTATGTTCTAGTTATTTTCCACCATGACGGGATCAGATTCCAGATTCCAAAACATCGTAAAATTTGTTTTTACTAAGCAGTGATGGCAAATGTCCAATAAAATCTACAAACTCACCATCACCGTCAATGAATTTCGAACAAAGAACTTACACAAAAACGTTCTCTTTCAGCCACTCGGCTGAGATGGAGAGATATTTTAACGCCAAAGTTCCGGCCTCCAGCCCGTAATGCCTCGTAAGCGCCCAAGCCTTGCTGGCCCCTTCGCTGACCGCCTCAATGAGTCCCGGGGCATTCTCGTTCAACTGGCAATCAATGGAATCAGGTTACAAGAATATACTGTACGATCAAAAATATCTGAAATCATAATACGTTAAGACATGCTTCCATGGTGTAAGTACATGAGACGAATCCTTGTTTTCAGGCGTCGACCACAATGGTGAAGAGAAGGATGTAGTTGCCAATGTTTCGGACGCGATGCAGCAGTCCATTCTCGAGGGGCATTTATTTGGATGAAATTCAAGTCCTGGCTACCACCAATAATTGTTTTGAGAGAAAGGTCCTGGAAGCACTGGAAATCCGAAACATTACCATAATTTCAAAAGAGATAACGGGAAAGAGCTAAGTTCTACATGGATTCCAATTAGAAAAACTGAGATGTGAATGTGCTCTTGAGAGGACGAGGTTAGCCGTGCCTTCTGGAAAAACAACGGGAGATGTAAACAACCCTCCCCCACCCCTGAGCCTATATAACCTGGGGCAGGGGGGCCGTGGACTAGTGAATGAATATTGGGAATGCACCTTTAGAATGGACTGTTGCATCGCGTCCGAAACGTCGGCGACTACATCCATCTGTTCACCATCGTAGTCGACTTCCGAAAACAAGGATTCGTCTCATGTGCAGTTGAAAACATGTTTAATGTCACATATTCTTCGAATAGTAAAAGTATTTGCTCGTTTCATTTACTCGTTTTCAAATTTTTATATGAACTTGGGAGATGGTGCTCTTTGACAGTTTACGGTTGCAAATAAAAATCAAGGCTACCCTGAAAACATTTGTAACTTAAAAAAAACCTAAATAAAAAGTGATTTAGCAGAAATCAAATAAAAAACTAACACTTCCCTCATTACTGATTCAGTTTTAAAAGAGAGAAATTTCCAGAAAAGTCTAAATAAAATGTAATCAAAGCTTCTCTTAAAACAATGCATACTTCAATGACTTTTAAAAACTACCCTAAAAAAGTAAAAAAAACTATAGACAAAACCTCATTCAAGACACTTAAAGCACACTCATTACCGACCTGCAACACATTTTGTATCACAGTGGGTTTCACAGTCGGCTGACCTGTGGTCTAAGGCAGTGAGAAATAACAAATAAACTCTTATTTTGATGGGCAAAGAAAACAGACTTTAAAAAAGATATTAGAAGTGAAAAGGAAAAATGGACCTTAACTTAATATCACTTAATTCGAAAAGAAAAAAATCACCTGAACAAAGACTCAAGAACTTTAATGGGTCAAAATCTGAAAAGGGTACAATCACTGTCCCTTCATAAAAAAATAATGTAGCCTACTATAATTATTGCTAAAAATGTTTTATTTTGGAAGTTTATGTCTTAATCTAATGGTCTATACTGTTTAAATCATGAATTAAGAAGAGGTTGGGGCAAAATACTGAGAAAAAACTGGCCAAAGTAGTGACGGTCACGTGTCCCCAATCCCAATTTTACCGCTAAAGATACGTTTTAAACAAGTTCACCAATCAAATAAGTGAATATAAAACCCACGTTTATAATGTCGGATACAGAGAGATAATCAAATAGCGCTTATTACGGATGAAACTATATTATTACGACGCCGAGCCCGGTTAAAAGTCGTGTCCCCACCTTAAGCAGTAGCGTCGGTAGTGTAGTCTGTTTCTCATCGTACAGCGACGCTAGCGCTAGTAGCAGCCGACAACGAGTTTAATTCAGGAGTATCATGGCGGCGAGCAACGACGGATGCCGGAGTTCGTCGTGTGAAATGAATTTTGACGTGGAGAAAAATAGTTTTGTTCATTAAAATTGCCGTGTCTCATTTTTTGATGTAGCATCGGTACATGATTTATTCTTAATCAAAAGTAAATCGCTATCCATCGTAATAGTTTAATTCGTGCGTAATACGGCCCGGTTTCAAATGCCGACTCGTCACTAGCGATAGCGTCCGCCATTTTGAGGTTAGCAGACACAACAAGCGAAATTGTAGCGTCGGTCTGGGAAGCGACGGTCGCGATTTTTGGTTAATTTAACGTGAGATCTGCTACATTTTGTGACCGGTTTTTCCATTTGACTGATATACCTTATATTCTTAATGGTGATGTATTTTTTGTTTTATTACGGCCGATTTTAATACTTAATAGAGTAAAATTAATTAGTAAACAATGTGTTAATTATGAAAATAATGATGCAGGGTTGCCACCGACAGGGAAAATCGAATTGTGCGGGCATTTTTAGTTTCAGAAGCAATTTTTTACAACTGTTATACATTCTTTTATTTAATCTGAAAATGAAATTGGCTGATAGAAATTCTTTATATCCTTTTCATAGCTTATTCTTTTTATGAGTATTTGCCTTTGTTTCTGTTTTTACGGTATAAATTTTTAAGATAATTATAAAGGTATTTTAATGCATATTTAAAATCAAATTTGGGTGAAAGTTTTTGATTGTTTGTTTTTAAGTTTGTATTAGGCCTATATGCTTTAGATTAATTTATTAAGTCCACAGCTTTTTTGACGTTTGTCACCTAACCTTTGTTTAAAATGTTTGATACATAAAAAATGTAACATGCCCAACATTGAAAAAAAATTGTTTTTAAATGCTTCTAAACATTTTTAAATTAAGTTACTTAATTAATTAAAATCAGTATGTCTTAATAATATTTTTTGAAATTTAACTTGTAAGTAGCATTTTTTAATTATGACAAATAATTTTTTAATGAAAAGATTTTTAATTCCGTTTGGTCATCTGTTTTTGCTGCAGTTTAAAAAGCAGTTTAATACATTTTGAAAAATATAATGATTTTAATGTGTTTGAACTTACTCTAAGAATAGCTAAACAGGTTTTCTTTCATTTTTAATTTTATTTTTATGCTCTAAACTATAACTTATTCAGGCCTAAGCCTATTTTTAGAAATTTGTAATGAAGCCTCCATTTAATCGTTGAAACGTTTTGATACACAACCACATTAAACATACCATGATCATTTAAATGTAATTTTGAAGAATTTCAAAATAATTTTTCATTACTTAAGTAATAACAATGAATGGTTTTGGAAATAGAACATCCTATACATCTGTCATTAAAAATATTTTGTATTATGCACCTAATGATTCAGTTAAGGTTATTTTAACACTATTGTATTGTCTTGTAATTACTGAAAAAGGCCTATATTAGAAATCAAATTCTTCCTATTTCAGACTATGAAAGGAACAGATGAAGATTTTATATTAAAAAAAAAATTAAACAACAAACATGTAATGGAAGTCATATCCATGTAACTGAGGTCACGCGTTGTAGCAGAATGTCACATTTAAAATTTTTTATTTAAAAATATGTATGGTCAAAATATATATAAATGTTATATTTTTTCAATTAAGTACAGTTTCAAGTTGGTGCACAATAATTTTCATGACAATGGAATGGAGTAAACACATTGTGAGGTTAAAAAACCTGACCAAAACTCGTATTTGTAGGTGAATTACATCTTTTCTAAGCTATTATTAAGATATAGGTCAATCAAAAGTAAGAGGGCTGTAATATATTTAAAAACAGTATATGTGAGCAACAAAAAATATGAAATACAATGGGTTTTCCCTTTTATTTCATTATGTAATATTGATTTATCTGGGTGTGACCTCTATTACAAAAAATGGGAGTTTCCGATATAAAACTGCCTCTCCCATTGACATACATGGGTAATGGTGCTTTCTTTATATTTTCTCATATTCTATAGGGTTCAAAGTATTAAAAAATGTAAGTGTCATTTAGATACCAAGTAATAAGTTTTTAGTTTTTTCCTACTTTGCAATTGTACCCTTTTCAGATTTTGACCCTAATGCCATTACTTTTAGTTGTAACAATAGGCACTATCAATGTTATAAAGATTTATCAACCTTACAGATTTTATTCCTTTGTTTAGAAAACTAGGAATTTTAACAGTTACTGGCTTGTACATTTTTGAAATTGTCAAATTACTTAACAATAATATTGAAAGCTTTGAAAAGTTCAAATTTAGTCACAATTATTCAACCCAGCATATAAATTTATTTCGATTTCCTCTGCACAGACTTTCTTTTTATGAAAATAGTCCAGATTACATGACAATTAAAATTTTTAATCATTTACCAAAAATCTGATTACTGATTCGTCAAAGAATTTGCTTTTAAAATCTTTACATAAATTACTAGTAGAAAAATCATATTACAGTATTGATGAGTTTTTCGCAGACAAATTTCAACTGTAGGAACTAAATAAAGGAAAAATAGGAATAAGCTGCCCATTTTACAGACCAGCTAGCATTGATTACTGTCAGTGTAGACTAACCTTTGCATTCGGTTTTTAGTTATAAGATTTGATCTTCTATTGTGTTGACTTGTTTTGTAATAGATTTAATGACGAAACTCCAGTCTTTGTACATGGTACATTTTGTAAGATGTATTGAGTTAATAAAGAATAAGAATATGAATCAAAGAGATAAAATACAATACTTGTTTACATCTCAATTACTGACCTGCATACTCAGGTCAAATGCAAAATTTCAAATGCAAAAGAAAATAGTTCAAGCCAACATAGCGAGATTTGACATGTTTTTCTAAGCTCCATAAAAATAACATGGGGAATGAGTGTGTAGGTTTGCTGCCACAAAAATGGAAATATCGGTGATTTTAGACCATTAAACATTAGATTTCATCTAGGTGAAGCTACAAACCAAGTTTTATCAGGATATGTTGAGAAATAAGCAAGATATAGAATTTTACTTATTTTCCATAAGAGGTTAACATTGGGACAACATACTGTGTTTACCAGTTTCAATATCTCGGTAACCAACGGACATAGAGCAGAGATTCAAAATACTAAATTGTTTGTTTTTGGAGCTGAATTCAATGGTGCAAACAAAAATTCGATAAATTTATTTTTCTATGTAAAAAAACTCAAAAAACCCATTTTGGGGGGGGGGGTTTATCCTCTTTTACCCGGTAACAGCTTCTTCCCTAAAGGGAAAATTTGCTAAAAAAAACAACGATTTTCTTTACCTCAAAACAAGCACTCACCCACTGTTGTACGACGGGTTTCTTGTCCGCGCAGAACTGTAGCGCCGCCTTGCCCACGGCTGCCAGTTGTAGCGCCAGAGCCGACATCGCTTCCAGCGCCGCGGTCGCGTACGGACCAAGCGTCTGTCTGGCGCGCGCCGCATACACGGGAACATTTGCCTCACCCCACCTGCGAGAAGGAATAGTACACAAGGTTCAAAATAATTTAGTATTTAGTGGTGAGATTGGTAACAGCTGATCTTCTGCGGAGGTTCTTATCTGTTCTTAAAGGAAACAATATAGAATAATCTACCGATATTTGAACTTCGATATACATTGTTTTATGTAAAAAACCTCAAAATACAACTCCATCATATTTATCGATTGGTTTAGTTTGTTGAGGAAAAGCCAAGGTCTTAATAGGTCTTTAATAGAGGTGTGCGGATATCCGAAAACTCGGATCGGATTCGGATCGGATCGGATATCCGAATCCGATCCGAGGGTTTTATAAATATCCGGTAAGACTGTCTAGATATCCGACTCTATCGGATTGACTGCACGTTTTGGGGGAAATTGTAAAGAAGGATCAAATTTTCAAGTTTGGAAAGTCTTCCAAACAAAAGAAGTCACTGCTGACGAAAGTATATTAGTGACAGAAAACATCGCGGAGCAAAAACGACGCTTTAAAATGTGACGGTTGCGACAACAACGCCTCAACACGATCCGATTATGTAGTGGTATGCATCAATCGATGTATTTTGGTTGCTGATATTGCGACTTGCAACTCGTGATTAGATCGAGATCGTTGTATACGATCAGAGTATTGCGCAATACAAGACACAATAACAATTCTTAAGATAAATTCTTGTATCGTAGCATTAAATCAGTTAACAAATAATAATACATCTTTTATTAGTTCTGTCTCGATCAGTATCCGTTACCGACGAAACATCATCGATTGGTATGAGAGAGAGTCGCAACCAATCCAAATCGGAGTTTGCCACTGTCCGACATCCGACAGTGTCCTTGGAACAGTTGTCTTCAATTAATTGCCAAAACGAAATATCCCGTAAATACCCCATAAATAAATAGTCGTGTTGATGTTTCGCACGACTATTTCAGGCCGTAAATATCTTAAGCGGCCTGTTGATACGATAAAATAAAAAGCCTACAATAATTTTGGGCTGCCAAAGAGTTGGCTAACCTGTTCATTTCATTGTTTGTCTTTTCATCTCAGTTCGTTTTTGATTTTGTATGTCGTCGTCTGCCTTCTGCTTAAAAACTGAGTTCACTCAAGAACGTCTTTCTTTCAATTGACAGATTACTTTATTTTTCAATTAAGCAATTACCCACCTAGAAATTGAAAGTTGAACGATCAAAAATAAGTTTTTATTTTGCAGGAATATTATTCTTTGTCGAATTAAGCCGAGTCAAAAGCCGGCCGGCCGTATTTTCTCTACGTGATTAAAATGGACAATTGTAAGATAACAGTACAATGCTGAGTTGACAACCTACGCCTATGAAAATAATTAGTGAGTTTGCTTGTTGTTTGTTATCTAAAACATATAGACCTTTGTTCTAATTAAATGCCCAAGCTTTAATACTGAAACCTACAACATTTGAAACTTATCTTGAAATTTAGGTTAAGTTTTACTGCTCAGACTTATTATTTTGTTTTTATAGTATTATTGTAGTGAATCAAAATCTTGGTTGTCAGGCATTAATGCATAGATAAAAATGTAAAGCTTTCTTAATATATGAAGTGATTGGTGAATCAAGTTTTATATTCAATTCTTTTGTCTAATCATTAAGTTGCAAATCCTGAAATTGATTTAGGCCTAATAAGCTTATTCAATTAAATACTACCTATGTTTAAGAGGAATCAATAAATTTCTAAATTCTTAACAGATAATTAATTAGTTGTACCTTTGCATACTTTAATAATTGACATTTTGCCTTATTGGAAACAATATATCACAACAATCAACAACTCAAGCATGTCAAGGCAAACCTTACCTTACACATTAGGATAATATGGTAGTTCCTTGTAAACTTAGGCTTATGAGAAAACTTAAATCTGCTCACTACGCCGCGCCGTAAATATCCGAATCCGGTATTATCCGATCCGAACCTGTTGTTATCCGATCCGAACATAAGCTATCCGATCAGATAAAAAAATTCACTATCCGCACACCTCTAGTCTTTAAGTAAGGAAAGGGATAGCTTTTCAGCTAGCTTACCTGAGAAATAAAGTTCATGACATCAGCAGATAGAAACAAATAAAGAGTCACATAAAAACACTAATATTTCGTCCCTCTGGGAACTTCTTTAGAGTTGCAGAGACATTCCAGTCTCACTGCAACTCTTGAATCTGTTTGCAATTTGTTGTGTCCTCATTCCAGTGTAATTGAATGCCTCATACTTCTTAGTTTCTCCTTTTCTTCTGTCTAAAGTTGTGGTTTCACTAACACGCTCTTGATTATTGATTTTTCTCTTTATTTTCATTGCAATTTCTTCCATGGTTCTTGGCTGAAAGCCATTACTTTTCGCCATCGCCTTTATTGCATTTATTTATTTATTTCTAAAATAAATTTAGTTAGGGGTTTGAAAGTAAAATAAGGTTGAGAACTGCTGGATTAACTAATCCATTATAGGAAGGCAAGATAGAAATATTTTCTTACCTGTAAGCTTCCAATGACATTTCTTTCACTCTACTAAAAGCTTGTTCTCCGTAGTTTAAGGCACCGATGTTCTTTAGAAAAACTCCCGTTTTAGAGGCTGAAAATTAATAAAACGACCCAATTAAACACTTAAATCACAATTTACTAAGTGCTTAACATTGAAATAGGCATAATTCCTTAATTAAGTAGATATTTGTGTGCTGAGTGAGTAAAGTACAACATTGTCTCACAAGTGAAAATGTTGGTACCCGAGCTTGCCGAGGGAGACAATGTGCTTTGCTCTTGAATTACATACATTTTCCCCTAACCTGCAATAATAAATACCCAATCTACAATCATATATTTTGTTAACTTAGTAATTAACAAACAATACCAATTTTTGAAGTGGGTTTCCAGGTTAAACCGTGTAGATGTCGAACTTGTTTGCCGACGTTTTGGATATATTGCAATATCCATCTTCAGGGCGACGAGTGTCTTAGTTGATAGACTCACTCATTCATTGAAAGAGTGAGTCTGTCAACTTATCAACTAAGTCGCTCGTCGCCCTGAAGATGGATATTGCAATATATCCGAAACGTCGGCAAGCAAGTTCGATATCTACTCGGTTTAACCTGGAAACCCACTTCGATAATGTATCTTTGGACCGTGGAAGTCTACACAACTAAATATCGATTTTGTTTCGATCTGCAATTAGTGCCTGCATCCGAGTACATGCAATCATTCATGCACCAGCAATCAGCTGATTGTTGCAACATTCTTATATGACTAAATATTTGACATTCTTACAGCTGATTGCTGCAAATTTTTAGCGAATTTCCCCTATAGGGAAGAAGCTATTACCGTAGGTCTCATGGTAAGACCTAAGCCCGAGACCATGATAACTTTTCGTTTTGGGGCTACCAGAAGCAAAAAATACCATTCGTTCGAATTTTCGAACTGGTTAAACTATCTATCTATCTATCTATCTATCTATCTATCTATCTATCTATCTATCTATCTATATATATATATATACATGTGTCTGTCAGCACGATAGCGGCCGTAAATATGGACCGATCTTGATGAAATTCGGTCCAGACATGTAAAGTGGTAATCAATTGGACGAGTTCGTAAACCAGCCCGATCGGACCACCGGGAGGGGGGGTAAAAGGGGATAAACCAACCAAAAATGGGTTTTTTGAGTTTTTCATATAGAAAAATAAGAATAATCAAATTTTGACCAACACCATTGAATTCAGCTCGTAAAAACAAACAATTTAGTATTTTGAATCATTGCTCTATGTCCATTGGTTACCGAGATATTGAAAGTGGTAAACACAGTACGTTGTCCCAATGTTAACCTTATGGGAAATAATTAAAATTCTATA
Organism: Flexamia atlantica; assembly: GCA_035578135.1. Lineage (NCBI taxonomy): Eukaryota > Metazoa > Arthropoda > Insecta > Hemiptera > Cicadellidae > Flexamia > Flexamia atlantica. Next base: position 7,685,766 of record JAQJVK010000013.1, read on the forward strand.
TCTCGCTTATTTCTCAACATATCTTGATAAAACTTGGTTTGGGGCTTCATCTAGATGAGATTTAATGTATTTTACTCTAAAACCCCCGAAGTTTCCATTTTTGTAGCAGCAAACCTTCATACTCATTCCCCATGTTATCCTTATGGGAAATAAAATAAATGCTATATCTTCCTTATTTTTTGACATATCCCTGGTAAAACTCGGTTAATGGCTTCTTCTAGTTAAGGTCTACTAAATAATGAATTAATACCAACCAAATTAACGGACCTGTTGCAGCAAACCTGCATACTTATTCTCCATGTTATTCTTATGAAGCTTACAAAAACATGTCAAATCTCACTATGTTGGATTGAAATATGTTCTTTTGCATTTGAAATTCGCTATGCAGGTCTGCTGCGACGGGGGTATTTTCTTATGTGATTATTCCTTCCACTAAATCAGCTGTTAGCGCCTGCAACTGGTTAAACTTCAACCTATTTGCATGCTCATATGGAAATTTCAAGGTGTTCCGGCTTTTGAATTATTGATTTCAATGTTATTCTTATGGGATTTTACTCATTTTACTGATTTTTTATGTTCTCATTATTATTTTACTCATTCGTTACAAGGAGTAAAAAGCGTCTAAACAGAGGGTGGAGGAAAAATTTGTTTTTCTTCATCAAAAAGTCAGTAGTTTTTGGCAAACTGTGTTGTGTAAAAAGAGAAATGATAATTTGTTTTTACTCATTCACCTAGAGCGTTACCGTTACCTAGAGCGCTATACCTATCTGTGTATTTAGTTTATCATGTAATTATGTAATATACTGTAATAAGGAGCACCCAACGACAAATCGTAAGATTTGTTGGGACTCACTGATGTAAATATTATGGAAATAAAGATTCTGATTTCTGATTTCTGATAATTGTATATATTGATGGTCTTGGGCTTAGGTATTACCAAGAGACCTTCGGTAATATCTTCTTCCCTATAGGGGAAATTTGCTAATATAGAGGAAATTCGCTAAAAATATAAAATTAGGTTGATTACAGATAACTGATTCACTGATGTTCTACAACTTATATTTCTAGGCTTGTTTGAAATATCTCTAACTGGTTCATTTGAGTTGGCTGAGTTAAATTTGAATAATTGTAACCAATGCCCAGGCTACTTACAGCTTCACAATTCGGCTTCAGATTCAAGAATCAAGATTCAATTTTTAAGTTTCGGATTCAAAATTCCTGGTTTTGACCATCACTAACTGACAGGTATTTAACCTTTTTATTTCGTCTATTTTTGAGCTGATTCGCTGTAAGCTACTATGCTTGCTCGCTACAGAAATTACTCCCTGATTTAAACAAAAAACCAATATAGGGCCTAAAGAACCGTAAATTACCTTTAAATCCGTTGTGGACTTTTGAGTCATAAGTGACAGCGCCGGCGATGGCCAAAAACACCACGAAAACAATTGTTTTCGAAGGGAATGGTTTCTTCGCTTCGGACATTTTTGCGAGCAGACTCTATAATAAAAACAAAACATAGACAATCATTACAATTTCATATTGGTAAGTTTTGAAATTCAAAACTGCAGCAGAAATTCAAAACTTACACTTGTAAGTTTTGAATTTCTGCTACAGTAAATCAATTAATTGTCCAAGTGTTTAAATATGTGTTGAAATTTCACTACTATGTTCAATTGTTCATTCATTTTTTCATAACCCAGTTACTTAACACTTTCGCGGCGGCATGGGAGCGATCGCTCCCATGCAGAACCCTAATGCCATCCTGGTGGAAGTGATTGCTCCCAAGCTGCAACACGTTATAATACGATTTATTTTTAACCCAGGATCTGAGCTTGAAATCTGAAACTTTAATAGCACTGCTTAACAGTACATTTTATTCTGTGATCACATGGGTTTTCATTGGACAGTGCTGCTGCAACGGTAACGCCTACCGCAGTTACAGTAACTATAAGTCAGTGTCAAGGCGGAGCACCAGCATGGCGGTAATGAACACAGAAAATCGTGCCGCCGCGAACGTATTAGGCCCCTTTCACACGAGGCCACTAGTGGCCGCCACCAGTTGCCCGGCACAGCTTAAACATTGTTTTAAATGGAGGCCTTCAGACGCCTCTCTAGTTTGGTCCATCCGACTAATGACTGGTCATGGGGCATTCCGAACCTACTTTTTCAGAAGAGAGAAGGTTGACTCTCCAGAATGCACTCACTGCGGTGAAGAGGACAGCGCAGAACATACCCTTCTTAGATGCCAAGTTGGTCTCAGCCAACGGATGAACTGTACGTAGAGGCAGTACAGTAGGTCATCTTGCCCATCAGCCTTGGTGAATGTCTCCGAAGAACATCTCTATGGAGAGCTGTGAAGAAGATCTGCCCCAAAATCAATCACCTTCGGTGGGTTTAGTCCTGAGATGAACGTGGCTCGAAATTGTACGCCAAAACAGCGAAGCATGGAGCGACAGTGAAGCATGAGGCAAAACAACCCGGGGTTGGAGAAGTTGAAGCACATCGCTGGTTGGTAAGTGAGACAAATTTACCCGAATATGACAACCAGCAACTGAAAACAGCAACTTTTCCAGTGGACGAGACTTTGTCTTTGTCCCCCGGCCTTGGCAGGAAAATGACTTCCCAATGAACAGATGCCTACATTTAAGAACTTAGAATTAAGAAGAATGAAAGTTGAGAAGCGTGAAAGTTGGGAGGAATGAACGAGGAAGAGGAACCAAAAAAAATTTGAGGAGAAGCAAGAAACAATATTGCAAGAAGGGAACAAGAATGAATGATTAAGCTAACTTATAGGCCCAATTACAACAAAAAAATAAGCCATAGAAAGACATAAGAATAAGGGAGACAGAGTCCTGGTGTACATTAAGTACAGGGATAGAAGAGAAATAAAGAAAAAAAAGGCCTTCAGACGCGGCCATTGCAGTTGCCCGACGGGACACAGTGGCCGAGCAGTCTCCTCGCGCAACTGCGAGTCAGTCACCGCGGTGGCGGCAACTCGTTACAGGACATTGGATGAAACAGGAGGTTTCAGGCGGAGATCCGGATGGCAAATGGATCCAGATGGCAGTGGCTGCCACTCCCGATCCAGGCGCGGGCATCACCTCTTGTTTTGGGGTAAACTCAGGCAGTTCACGTGCGAAGACAGGTAGACAAAATTGTGGTGTGATTTTTCTAAACCTGTTTATTTGATTATTTATGTTAATTTTTTCAATTTTTTTGTCGGCACATAGTTTGTCAAGCATTAAATGTTCGTAATAATTCCTTGAAAAATAACATTTTATGTGAGCTTGTCAACACCTTTATTTTAGACCAATTTTTATGATTGAGGTGTCAAATTACTGGAAATTTTTCAATATTTGTTAATTTTCTTTAGGTGAAAAAATTGTTGCCCCATTGGGCACGTATGTTACCGACAAATTTACATATATTTCTTATGGAAGGGATATTTGTTTAAATGTTAATAAAATTGGTGCTCGCCTTGTAAATGGTTGGACCAAAGTAGACATATTACATACTTTTCTTACAGAAAATTTAATTTTCAAATTTAATAGTTAATATTAAAAGTTGATAGTTTCCAAGATATTTAGGAAAAACAAAAATAATGGTACCTTCAGACCCCCCTTCCTCCCCCCGCTCAAGGGCTATGGATGGGGACTTTTGATATGTTCACCTCCTAACTAGTCCAAACAAAGCTGCAAAGTCAAAAATTGAGTTCCATGCAATTCCCCCCCATTTTTAAAACTTTAGAACATAAGTATCAAACAAGGAATAGATTAAATTTTGTTAATACCCCTAAATTACATCAATCGATGGGATACACGAATCCATTTGATTTGGCCCACACTATTTATCGGAACATTCCACAGATTATTTAATTGGTGGAGGATGGCAGTAACGCTAAATTTAAAAAACTTATTGTAAACTGGCTTTTGGAGATCAGACCCGAGGTGGCGGAGCAGCTTGCCCAGTCGGTTTACAACTAGCCCCGTCACAGTGAGCACAATAAAATTTATTTGATCCTAAAAAACTAATTTTTTGTGTGTGACTGTGTTTATTCTATTGTAATGAATAATTTTTACCCCTAGATTTCTGGGAAAAAACATTTTGTGCTCATAATTAAATATTCTTTCCTCAATTTGTTTTTTGTAAAAATAGTTTTTTTGTAATAAGCAAATCAATTCCCACACTTGGGCATTTCATTGCCTACGTGAGAATTATTTCTTATTTTCCATTATTATAATAGGATAATAGAGGAAACAACTGGCTTACCTGAAGTTGAGTAGGCCATTAGAAACACAAAACACTAAACACAGGAAAAGTCCCAATATTTCGGTCCATCTAGTAGGACCTTTCTCAAGGGTAGAAAGATGGAGAAAGACTCTTATTTTCCATGTAATCATGTAATAGAAATAAATAGGGATGTGTCAGTTCCACTTTTTTTCGGTTTGGTTCCGGTTCGGTTCTTACACTGGATCGGTTTTCGGTTCTCGGTTCCAAGTACTTATGCTATAAACTCATTGATTGAAACAGTTGTTAAGTGTGGTACCTAGCAATTGAATGTCAGGGAAATGAATAGTGAAATTCTGTTGACAGAAATATTTTATTTCAACAGTTCGTTATGATTCAATGTTCAAATCTTAACACAAATAAACAGTATTTATTTGAAGACTTAATTCCTTAATTGAAGAGTTACACATTGGCTGTATATAATCTGTTATATGTTACTGTTTTAAAAATGATAAATTTTAAAGTATAAGTTTCACCAAGACATAAAATACTCTCTCACTTATTAATTTAATTATTTATCCTTCTATTAACAGATAATATAAAAAATAATATATAATATGAACAAAATAACAAATACCAGGGTGAAAATCTGAAAAACAACAGTTTCCAAATTTGTTTCCATTGATAATTTTACAATTCTCATAGAAAATAACCCCATTCCAATTAATTTTAAAAATTAGAGTCAAATATCTATCAAGAGTCAAACAATTTAAAATAAATATAGAATCAAAATTAGTTTCAGAAACATTATCGACCTCCAACAATAGTATGCGGTGGCATTTGCCATCGGCGCAACACCCGAGGCGATGCGTGGTGCTATCGATCGTCTTACTCCCGCCGATTACCATGGGTACCGGTACCGACATTTTGACGTTAGTTCACGGTACTGAGAACTGACTCAGTTAAGAACCGAGAACCGACTTACGGAACCGACATATCCCTAGAAATAAAAGAATTTTGAGTTAAAGTTAGAGTTACCTCGCACAGCCGTGAGCACTCCTGCAGGCCCTCGCTGCGCAGTTTCCGCTTGTGCATGTCGTCGTTGGCGGCCTTGAACGTCCGCAGCGTCTCCCGCAGACTCTTCCGCGACAGCCGCGATCCCACCCCGGCCCAGTCCGCGTCTGCAACACCGGCAAACACACTTTCAGTCGATACTATCTACGTAATAATATCTTTCGTTAATGAGTAAAGGAGAAATAAATGTATTTTCATCATACCAGCACAGAAACATCTGTTTTCGGTTCCTTTTTGTTGGCTTGAAAGTTACCCATTGCTGGCCTAGGCCGGATAAACTCTTATTTGGCCTAGGCCGGAAAGAACGGAAGTAAACAATCAGCTGATTTGCAGCAAACTGACGTTTAATGCTTGTTTATTGGTGGTTTATTGGTTTCTTTTTAGAGGAATGTAATGGCAGCACTGCATCCGTAGCAAATGTTTTTCTGTTTGTTATAGGTTAGGTTTGAAAGTTTGAGAAACGTATGTTTTTGCAAGGACTACGTTATGATCGAAGGTATGTTTTTTTTCTGCGCAGTATGATAAAAATATCGTACGATACACAGCCAGGAACTTTTGCCGTACTCGCATGAAAAGTTCAAGATTTGTCATTCAGGCGGTATTGTTTCTTCACCGACAATATAGGATATTTTACATGTTGTATCGACAATTTTGGGGGGTAAGGTGACCCTTGGATGGAGCCCTTATGGGGCTTGTGCAGGGTTTAAGCTGAGAAAAAATTTCTTTGAGCAAAAATGCTACAAGCTCCTTGAGACTTATAGCAAAATTATTTTCATTTTAGCATTTTTAACGCATGTCATTAAGTTATGGCACATGTCATCAAACCAAAACAACTTAATCAACAACACAACCTTAAACTATATTTCGCGTCACCATTTTTGAGACGTCTGTTTTCGCCAGTGCTGTCAGACCGGAGATGAGATTTTACCAACCTTTGGTTTCGAAAATCCCCGGTTTTACTCGGCAGTATCCTAAAAAATCCACGCATAATCCACGGCAACGTTTCTTGCCCCTTAAATAGGGTATTCATGACTTTGAAATTATAAAATGACTATATTGATTATTCGACTCCATATCATTCCAAGCGGTGGCGAACTAACCATCCACATTCTCGCATTGGCCACCTCTCAGCTAGACTCGGCCACTACAGAGTGCGCGCCAATTGCTCTTTAGCACAGAGAATATAGAACGTCTATACGTTCTATGTGTCTAAGGTCTTCTTTTTGACTGTGGATGTTAATGACGCGGCATCAGATCGAGGGTTACGTTGCAGACTACATTCCACAATTAACTCTTATTTTATTTTAAAGTAATACAAAGTAATTTGTGGAGGTAAATGGACTTTTGTTGAGATTGGTTAAAACCAGATTTTCTGCAATAAAGTTAAATAATTTCCACTCTTTACTTTGTAGCAAAAAGGCGACAGCCTGTCCGAATATTGTCCCATTTTCGTGGTGCATGTCGCATTTTGCGACAAATGCGACCGCAACTTAAACCCTGGGCTTGGGTACTACAAACTCTTCCCATCATCAACTGACCCTTGCATGGAGTCTGTCAAGGGCCCTGGCACAACTACGTCTAGGGCTGTGTACTTACTGAGGTGTCTGAGCAACACTGCGGACTGTGGCAGCAGCTTGGTGTACAGTTTCCTCCACTCTGACCAGCTCTGATCGTCTGTCACCAGACAGTGACACAGTACTCTCACCAACTGTAAACAAATAACTTTCTTGTAACTCCCATGACCCCTGTAACCTTATTTTAAAATTAAATTTAATTTCAACACAGAATTGAAACACCAAAGATATTATTCAGTTTGAATAAAAAATGGAAAAAATGGAATCAATTTCACTTAATCACTAACCGGGAATGTAACTGGTTGTATTACAATTCAACATCCTGATGTGACAGTCCAAGGCATCCGACGGAATCTTTTTGTCGCTTAGAACGTTTTAAGGGGGACCCCTTCAATTTTACCCTTCGGCTAACGGACTGCCAGGCCCACCGCAAATATGGCGGCCACATTACCCTTAAGATGCAAAAACGAGTCATAAGACTTCTTTCTAATTTGGGCCCAAGGCATACGTGTAGAAATCATTTTTGGAAACTTAATATTCTCCCTCTCCCTTGCTTGCTGATTCTTCAGAGTATTCTCTTTGTAAAGTCAAAGTTTGAAAAATTGGTCACTAATAATCATCATCACCGATATTCCACCTGAAACCTAGACACACTTCAATATCTTATCCACAGAACAACCTTTTTTGAGAAATCACCATCAAATCTCTGCATAAAAGTCTATAACAAATGTCAAAGCCAGATCAGAAATGAGCTCTCAATGACTAAAGTTCAAAAAAGCCACAATAGACTTTCTGTTTGAACACTGCTTCTACATAGTGATGGTCGAATCCCGGAATTTCGAATCTCGAATCCAAATCTTAAAAAAATCGAATCAGTGAATCATTTATTTATGACCCGATCATATATTTTTGTTAGATTTGTTTCAGAAATAACTAATTAATAATCTAATAAAACAAAACCTTCAATTACATTAAGTTATGTTTAAACTTAAACTGATGAGCGGCTGCTTGGTCAGTGGGTATGACAGTTGGTTACACGGCAAAATTGTTGTTTACGTGGGGTTTTCCACAGCATCACTGAACTCGTGTAATCATGCTAACCTTTGCACTTTTTAATGGAGTTTGCTTGTTTATCGTCTATAACATTAACCATGGAATGTAACAGACCTACTTGGTCTACTGAAACAAAAATTCTATCTTTTTCCCTGGTTTTTGTTAAATAGACCAACTGACACATATATACAGCGTTTAAAAAATATTCAAACAATAAATGACAACAATATTTATTGCCTTCTAAATCATTTTCGGTTAATAAGCATTAAATTAGTCCATTTACAAAATTTCTCTTTTGGTCTGTCGACAATGTTATTCTTATATCACTTGGTCTGTAAGCACAATGTTCTGATGATTCAATTTTGGGAGTGACCACACCGACGCAAATGTGCATCGCTCGGTAGCGAACGTGTTAAGGTCGGTTAAGAGGGGGTTTTCTGTCTTACCTCATCCCTGATCGCGGGAGGACTTCCAGCGCTCAGTCTTGCCAACAGGGGCTCGACCAGATTGTGAAGGCTGTTGTCAGGCTGCGCATTGCACATGATCCCCTGGAAACAGGGATACCAACTGATCAGATCGTTAACACCAAATTTCCCTCCGTCGTCAGTGGAATTCCCTCAGCCTCACATCGTACATGATAAATCACTAAACGATTGCAAGTGTCATGAGAAGATTCACAAATATAAAAATAAATAATGGTTGTGGCGAGTTGATAATTTTGTAAAACATATGACCATTAATAAAAGAACAATCAGAGGAATAAGGCAAAATAAAGCAATTTTTTTAGCAAGTAGGATCTTTTCAAATCCTTTGTTAGGGCCTACCATTTTTCAAAGCACAAAAAAATCATTTCTTCAAAGATATTGTTATTGTGATGTGTTTAATTTGGTTTTCACAATGATGGAATACTTTTTCTGTTTGACCTGCTTGATTCTGCCAGCCAAACTTTTGAAGCACAAAGCACTTAAGACTTATATCACAGAAAAAAATTGAAACAGAGCAATTACTTATTAAGAATTTTAGAGTCTTACATACTCGACACATTTTGGACTTTGACTGTCACATTTCAAAAATGTAAAGTTTCCCAGATAGATTGTCGTGAATGAGGCAACCCCAATAAATAACTTTATACTGTATTTACTTTGTTTAGCCTAAACCTAAACTTATTAAAGTTCTAAAAATAGGTATACTTAACACTTTCACTGCGGTACTATTATACCCTGATCTTTATTTCAGTGCATCACGAATAACTGGTTACTCGTGGCAAAGCCAACATTTCCCACATGATATATCCAGCTGAGGGCAAAGCTGGCACCTTTCTAGTTGCCCTCACAGAAACTAAGACAACCTTGTTTATCATTCTGCAGCTCAGGATTTGTTTCTGACATCATCCCAGGAAGAAAACATGAAAAAACTAATAACCGTATTTGATTGTACAGGTTATAAAATTGACAAATTCAATAGCAAATGATACAAGTAATGCTAATAACGTATTTACACGACAAAATTATCAATAAAATGTGTAAAATTTTATTTATGGAAAAAAACAACCGGTAATAGAATAACTAGTTACTCGTATAGAGTTAACAACAAAGTTGAATTCTCTGAAAAATTATGAATTTGGCGGTATCACATTTATAGCAGTCGCATTGAAAATAACCAAGATACGCAAAACACACCCAGTCAATTGTAGCTGCTGCACTTCAGGCGGTGGCCAGCATGAGTAACCGGTTCCTCATGACGCAGTGAAGGTGTTAAAACTGAAATAACTACAAAACTTAATTAATGGCTTGACAATGGAAATAGGTTTTATTTACCTTAGTTTGCCTGAAGGTCTTGTGAAGTTTTAACTCGATGCGCATTTCGCCGCAAGTGCGGCATCTCTTCATGGAGTCTTTATCACTTAATTACATCACTAAATATTATATACACTATTTACACAGTTTTTGGTAGTACGCACTGTTTTACGATTTACATATTTCCGAGCGCGAACGCGGTCGTGGTGTTACGGCGACGGCGCGCACAGCGGAGGGCGGGATTGTTTGGATTAGGCCTATCACTGACACTTTCATTGATAGTCGGCGTAGGCGGTACCGATACTGTGTGAATGAACGGAGGGTCTCTTGCGGATCAGACTTGCGGCGAAATGGGCATTGAGTTAAAACTACTTCACAAGACCTTCAGGCAAACTAAGGTAAATGAATTGTTATAAATACAGGTCTTGTCACTGGGTTGATATATATGGAAGTAGGTTACAACTGTATTGTCTGTAATGCTAAAAATTGTGCACCTTAAGTAAAAACGAAGGTGACAAGATATCTAGATTGTTGAGTTATGGTACTTCGAGTCAAGTGTGTGAGATTCCTTTGTTACTTAACAATTTCCTCTCAAAATAATGATTGTAAAGAGTTTAAACACTAAAGGGGTGAACCATCAGTTATAGGTATTTGCCATCAGTGATTAGTGAAAACAAGTGTCTTGACGTTTCGGGATCTGGAATCAGATCTCGTCTTCAGGTGGAAAATAATCTAGAACATAAGAAGATTAGATACATAGCTAGGGGAACCTGGGTGAAAAACAGCTGAATTAGAGAATTGTAAAAGCAGTCAGAACAATAACACGAACTTAACACTTTTACAGTTCTTTGTTTTAGCTATGATTTTTGTCCACTTCTCCTAGCTTTTTGTCTTTGAAATATCGTTACGTTCAAGGTTCTTTTCCACCTGAAGACAAGATCAGACTCCAGATTCTGAAACCGTGAAACTTGTTTTTACAGATTAAACGTTTTAAGATGGCACTTGGGGGCTGCGGGGCCGGGCAAGAGGTGGGTGGAGGGGCTCGCAGGATATTTCTAAAGACATTGACCCTTGGAGACCCTTGGACTTCCCTAAGTCCGCTGATTTACTGGGTATGTTTATTGGGTGTATTCGTAGGGTGGGTTTTATGGTTGTTCTGCTGAACAGTGTTATAGCACAGAGAAGAAATAAGACAGAGGACGCATCTAATGTTTTGCTAAATAATATGTGTATATTTAATAGCATAAGCTTACAAAATAATTGATCATCACTAAACCTAATATTTGTTATAATTTGTTTTAATGAATTTTTAACTCGGGCGTTCACGGAAACCCCCGAATAGGATTGTCTAAGGGGATGGGACGGGGTAGCCACGATTTATGGTCGTGATGAGGGGTCGTGACAGTGCCTGATGTTTTATGAAAGACGCATACAGACTTTCTATCTCTCAGCCAAGTGCCTTCTTAAAACGTACTTCTTGATCTGTACTAATCAGTGATGGAAAAGTCCACAAAAATCAAAATAACTCACCATCACCAACAATCAACTTAAAACGAAGAAGTTAAAGTAGTAAGACTCCGTAAGCCGAGTCCACTCACCTGCAATGTCTTCAAGTGGTTTCTCAGCTCGTGATTGGCTGGCTGGGGGGACGCCAAAATCGCGTCCACGATCTCCAAGTAGTGTTTGGCCGTAACCGTTTTACTGGTGGAGTGCCGCGCGAGCAGATGTTTCAGGTAGTCGGTTACAAAGTGGGTGTAATGCCTCAACGGATACACCGGGAGCATCACGTGCTGCCACACTGAAACCAGAGATTCAATAATTATTATTTAATTTGTTGGACTTTCCCTATCGCTTCTAGTGTTTGAACTACACTACGTTTCGAAAGGTATTGAAACTCCTCTTGTTTCCAAGTGACCCTACTTAAAGTTACATTAAACTACTTATTTTTATTCATCCTACTTTTTGGGTTTTTTGTTTTTTTGACATACAATTTACATTCATCCAAGCGTTTTCATTTGAGTTGCGTGTGCGAGTGCGGGTGGGCGTGTGTGCGTGTTGTGCCGCTGCCAGCTTGGAGGCATTGCCAGCAGTAAGGTACATGTTTTAGTTTTAATTTTCTTTCTGTATTAAGTATGTTTAATGTGTTTGGTACGATTTTTTGTGTGAGTGAAATTTCTGTTGAATGTTGGATGAATGTAAATTGTATGTCAAAAAACAAAAAAACCCAAAAAAGTAGGTTAAATAAAAATAAGTAGGTTAATGTAACTTGAAGTAGGGTCACTTGAAAACGAGAGGAGTTTCAATACCTCTCAAAACGTAGTGTAGTTTAAACATTAGAAGCGATAGGAAAAGTCCAACAATTCAATTATAACTACAAATCCTTCGCTATTATGAATTTTAAAAATACAGTAGATTCAGTAAGTTAACAGTATCAGTTACGACTGCTACTGATACTTCTAAGAATCAGTTGAGTTACACAGTACTTGTTAAAGTTACTCGGACCCACCTCTATGTGGGGTAAAGATGTGACCATCAAGGTGTGCTAAAGAATCACTTTACAGTACCAGTTAATACTGTTACTGGTAATCCTCAATGTACCAGTTACACAGTACCTGTTACTGATTTTTGCACCGAAAATAGAGGTATGCTAAAGTGTTACTTTCACTACCAGTTTCAACTTACTGGTAATCCTCAGTACCAGTTACACAGTGCCTATTTCTGTTACTCGGACCCACCTATATATGGGAACAAGAGATGTGACCGTCGAGGTGTGCTTAAATGTTACTTACAGTACCAATTAGAACTTTAACTGGTAGTACCTGTTACTTTTACTTTACAGATGATCTGAGTGTATGTTTTAATTCTACTAGTATGTATGCTTTGGATTCAACAGTTAAATTTACATCAGATATTATAAATGATTGGTGTACGGCTAACCTACTTTGCATAAATAATGATAAATTTGAATATTACTTATAGATACATTCCGAATGAAGACCAGAGCAATGTTAACTTTTTAGGTTTTATTTTAGACAACAATTTGAAGTGGGAGGATCATATTAGAAGCATTGAATCAAAAGTATGGAAAGGTGTGTACTTATTACGTAGACTTAGGTTATGTGTTGTTTTAAAAGTTTTAAAAATCGTTTATTTCGCACAAATACACAGTCATTTGAGGTATGGTACTCTTCTATGGGGACATCAGTCATCCAGTAATAGGCTTTTTATATTACAAAAAAAAATGTATAAGATTAATGTGTGGTCTTCCTGAACGTGCTCACTGTAGATTAAGCCAAGGCCACACTACACTACAGGCCGGAGTCTCCCCCCCTCCTCCCTGATGCCACGTCACAACACCGGCCGAACTACTAGGGCTGTGTTGGAAATAACAACTAAAATCATACGAAAAACGTAAACATTTACAAAAAAATTATGACATTAGAACATTGAAATGTAAACAATAGGAAACAAAACTGTCAAATTTCCAATAAATCATCTGATGAAAAGTAAACAAATTACTTGCCTGTAATGTTTACCGGGTTTTTAAGATTATGAAATAAAGTCATGTTTTCTTTAAAAATATTTTCGACCGCAATTGGTTATTCATTAATTAATGCAGATTCGAAAAAATAATGGTTTCTAAACGAAAACTGAAACGAATCACTTAGGGCACGATAGTTGTAAGAGTGCGACAGTGAATCGCCATTAGAGTGCATTATAAAAGCGTCTGCGATTCCGTCTGATAATGTGACGTCACCAAAAAAGGACTCCGGCCTGTAGTGTAGTGTGGCCTTGATTAAGCTTTAAGCAGTTAGGTATAATGACAGTTCCTGCTATATTTATTCTTCAAACTTTAATGTACATGAAAGAAAATTGTAATCAATATGAAGTATTATGCTCTACTCATAATTATACCACCAGAAATAGAGATAGTATAGGATATTTTAAATGTAATTATACAAAAACTCAAAAGTGTTTTTATTATCAGTCTGCCAAGTTTTACAATGCACTTCCCTTGTCTGTTAACAACTACCAGTCCTTAAATTTTAAAAAATGTCTTAATGTAATTTTAATTTTATCAAGTCATTGTATTTACAGAACTGAGGAATTTTTTGATATTGACTTTGGTAACTTTAAGTATCTGTAACATTGTATGTGTATATGTGTAATATCTGTAATATTGTATCTGTAACATGACTATTGTAATATAATTGATGATCTCAATTGTTTCTACAATAAAAAATTATTTATTTATTTATTTACTTGGACCCACTCTAAATGGGAAAGAGAGATGTGACTGTCGAGGTGTGCTAAAAAGTTACTTCCCAGTACCTGTTACTGCTACTTGCACTAATAACAGAGATGTGACCCCTGAGGTGTCACATCAGGGGGGGAGGTGAAGTGTTACTGACAGTACCAGGTCACTGGTAATCCTCAGTACCAGTTACACAGAAACCTGTTACTATTACTTAGACCCACCTCTATGTGACCGTGACATAACTAGAAACCAAGAAATCATCACTGACGTAGGGAATTGCGACACAATAGTATGAAAGTTCAGATTTTCTCCTAAGTTTCAGGTAATTTGAGTTTAACATATAGCGTTTTATTCATAAACTATAACAAATGTACCCTGAATTCATTTCATTTTATTAATTAAAGTACATGACACGTGTTTCGGTTACAAACACATATAACTAGTTTTGATAAATTATATCTATATAACTATATTATATAGATAAACTTTTATATAATTAAATTGTTTAGGACAGATTTTCGACTGGTAGAATTGCATAGTTGATAGGTCTATCTATTTTGTTCTCCATTTATCTTATTTACTGATTCAATAAATTTTTAGCCTTTGCCAATTGCTGAATTATTTACATATTAGTACGCTAGCATGATTTTTGTGGTACTTGGTTATTTTTATTCACACCTAATTAATCCACCTCGACAATTTAGTTTTCTTTTCTTTTTTTGTTGGAATCAAGACGAGCATACAAATGAAAACAATAGTCTAAATATATTGTATCTATGTTTAGACGTTTAGATATATATATCTAAAAAATCTAAACAATAACAAAAACATAAAAAAGATAGTTTTATTCTAAAAAACGTTGAAAAGTTGTAATGGAACAGTTTTTGTTCATAGCGACAACAAAATCAACAATACACCTGACACCAACTGCAATACCAGATGTGCAACAATTGTAGGTCTTAAATGAAGGTTGTGCAATATGAAAATAATGCATCAAATATTAACATTTTTGCTACTAACATAGGTTTTTATTTTGATTTTTTGCGGACATTCGCCTTACATCACTGATTATTAAAAACAAGTTTCACGACGTTTCAGGATCTGGAATCTGATCCCGTCTTCAGGTTCTAGATCCCGAAACGTTGTGAAACTTGTTTTTACTAATCAGTGATGGCAAATGTTCCAAAAAATCAAAATCAAAACATAAACTCACCACCATCAACAATGCATTTAAAACAAGGAATATTACAGGTTTCTATACTTCATAAACCCCTCCTCAAGAGGAGAGTTGTCTGATTGTTTTACTCTTGTGCAGTTCCTTACAAGATCATAACATTGGCATTTTGGACTGTATATTAATCCATCATAGGAAAAAAATAATTCATTCAACACATCATTATTTATCTTTCATTAAAATATATATCTTGATAACCTCTTATTAAGGTGTCATTAAATTTTCTGAATTAATATTTAATATTAAATTTGGTTGCAACCTAATTGATTCTATTAAGCTTTCACCTACAATATTTCCTCTTTTTTGTAAAAAAAACTCAAATGGCCATCAGAAATGGTGCGGTGATTTCAAGACTGCGAGACATTGTAGCTGCAATAATCACAGAGGCAAAGTAAGAGGCTCAAGATGGAACAGGAACAGACAACGGCTGCCGAGATTGAACCAGCAACATTCCGACTTGATACAATCATAAAATAAAGCTGAACCTCCTGCCGAGCATCTGGTTGTCGCTAACAACCAGATGTAGATGTTGTTGAAAATATCTTTTAACCCTCGAAGTGCTACGCGTTGAAACTTTAACCAAGTTTTAATTTGAATGGTATTATTTTGTCCGTATTTGGGTTTTTAATTGCCCAAATATTTTGATAATATGCCGAATTAATGAATTAAAAACAAAAAAGTGCCCCCCCCCCGTAACTCAACACGGG
The DNA here is from genome assembly GCA_035578135.1 of Flexamia atlantica. Lineage (NCBI taxonomy): Eukaryota > Metazoa > Arthropoda > Insecta > Hemiptera > Cicadellidae > Flexamia > Flexamia atlantica. The sequence goes on from JAQJVK010000013.1 coordinate 7,701,689, forward strand.
TAAAAAGAAGCAAAATGTGTCTACTGCAATCCCTATTAAACGTACAACTTTGAACCAAGCCGGTCACCATTTGTTTACGGTCGGCCTTCCCACCAACTTTACTCACTATTGGAGGCCTAATGGGGATTGCTCATGTGTGGGAATCGAACTCGCGCCACAACATGTTAGCACTGACAGATAAATGCTCGTTTGAAGCTTTAAACCTGCGGCCCTAGAAGTAGTAAAATTTCTAGGAATACATGTAGACAATAAATAAGTTAAGCTGGTCGGGGCACATTATCTTTCTAAACAAAAAACTTAGTTCAACAAAATATGCTCTAAGCGTTTTGCTTAAGGTTACCTCTTTGAATGTCTGTAAAAGTGTATATTATGCTTATATCTACTCGATATTAAATTATGGCATTACTCTATGGGGGGCAGCTACAGATGTATAAAAAGTTTTTTAAAAACAAAAGGCAATCATTAGAACTCTTGCTGATTGCCTGCAAACAACTCCATTAGGACAATTATTCAGAAATTTTAAAATTTTAACTCCCACTTAGAAATTTATTTTTGAAATTTTAAAAATGGTTCATAGCAATCCCGTTATGTTTGAAAGTTATTTAATAAATCACTCTTGTAACACCCGAAATCAAAAAGTTTTTCAATATCCTATCCATTATTCAAAAAATATCAAATGAGTCCTCTCTACATGGGACTAAAACTATACAACAAGATATCTAATTCTTTCAAACAAATGAACATGTCAAAATTAAAATGTAATGTTAGAACTATTTTAACAGAAAAAAACATACTACAATCTTGAAGAATTTTTCAGTGATTGTTGGTAGCAGGCATAAGCATATGTATTTTTTTGTTCATTTTTTGTTAATATAAAATAAATAAGCATTAGGTAAGATGCACTGTCTATGATAGATATTTCTACTTGTAAACCTAGACTTTGAACCTGTCTGTGTATAACATTTTTGTAATAATTGTAACAGATGTTAAGTACAATAAACGTTTGAAAGATTGAAAGATTTGCCCTAGCGTCCATAGCAACATCTTCACTCCTCGCCACCAGGGTGGGTTAGCGGCCGATGCATTCGTTTAACGAACGGATCACGATTGTAATGCGTAGCACTTCGGGGACTTCATCAGCAGCTGGAATTCCCATGACAGCAATAACTGTTATTCTAAAGTAAAAATTACAGCAAAAACCATTGTTCTAAAGTAACAGTTACAGTAATAACACTTATTACCTGGTGGACTGAGCCTGGCTCATTATTTTACATTTCCAGTTCCATTTTATTTTTTACTATATTTTCTCTGGACAAGTAATCTGCCCAGAACACGTTTTTGAGTCATAAACTACTTAATACTAGAGTTTGAAGGAAATCCTCGGAGCTGTTTATGAGATAATTGTGCAAACAAGCAAGCACACACGCACGCACGCAAGATAACATTACTCATATTAGAGTACAGGATTTTAAAGTAACAAATACAGTAACAACTATTACCCTTAAGTAATAGTTACAGCTAAAACTATTATTTAAAGTAACAGCTACAGCAAACTGTTATTTTAAAGTAACATTTACAGAAATAACTGTTATTCTACACGAATTACAGCTAAAACTGTTATTCTAAAGTAACAGTTACCTCGCAGTCCGGTGGTCACATCCTGGTAGCCGGCCTGGCCCAGGGCCCACATGACAGAACAGCCGATGGCGGGTCGGTTCTGGTAGGAGAGTCGCAGAGTGGCCGCTCGCGACAGGTCAGCCGTCGCGACTGTCGGAGTCTGTGACGCGATCAGCTGCAGCAGCATCTTGTAGCCGGACACCGGGCTGCCTACGCGACAGATACTAATACTGGTAACTGTTTCCGATACTGTTGGATCATTGGTAACTGTTACCGATTACTGTTGGAACTAGGAGTTGACGTATTACTGGTAACTTATTGATTATTGTTGGAACAGATATGAAATGTCAGCAACTGAAAACCTACCAGGATAACAAAAAAAAGCAAAGGGGGTTAAAGATCACGAACGGATCACAACTGATATTATGGTACCTGTTAATGGTACCTGACATTAGGTAGCGTTCACCGATTACTGGAAATGATGTGAACTATAGTAATAGTAACCAGTAGGTGGTAACCTGTTGTTACTGTGAGCTGTTAGGGCTCCAGCTATTACTTAAGGATAACTGTTAGTGTGAAACTATTACTGGCAACTGTTAAAGATTACTGTTGGAAGTGATGTGAACTATGTTAACATTTACTGATTACTGGAATTGATGTGAACTAGTACTGGTAACTGTTACTGATTACTGTTTGGACTATGTGAAACTATTACTAGCAACTGTAACTCGTTACTGTTGAAACTGATGTGAACTGTTACTGTTACTGACTGCTGTTGGAACTATGTGAATTTTGGTAACTGTAACCGATTACTGGAAATGATGTGAACTATTACTGGTAACTGTTACTGATTACTTCCAAAAGTTGATGTGAACATATTACTTATTCTGTTGGAACTGATATGAACTGTTACTTGTTACTGTTGGAACTGATGTGAACTATTAATGGTACCTGTTACTGATTACTGTTGGTACTGATGTGAACTGTTACTGATTACTGAATCTGATGTGAACTATTACTGGTAACTGTTACTGATTACTGTTGGAACTGATGTGAACTAGTACTTGTAACTGTTCCTGATTGCTTTGGAACTATGTGAAACTATTACTAGCAACTGTAACTCATTACTGTTGAAACTGATGTGAACTGTTACCGATTACTGATGGAACTTATGTAAATTTCGGTAACTGCTATTGATTACTGGAAATGATGTAAACTATTACTGGTAGCTGTTACTGATTAGTGTTGGAACTGTTGAGATCCTTGCAGTGCCAGATATACCACTAGGATGGACCACTAGGAACTGCTCAAGGTAAAATTTAATGTTTTTGGTATATTTTGAAATCACTTGTTTAATTAGCGTTTTTAAAAGTTTGCTCTTCATTAAGTAAATTCTACTATCACAAACAATTGCAGGCTACCTATATTTTTTTCTTACATGGGACAGTAAGACACAGTACATAGGGAAAGAAGGGCTCCATTATTTCCCTATACTGGCCTCCTACAGCTTTTACTTAAGGAAAAAAGCTTGGCTTAGGGCTTCGTGACTGAAAATCTGGCACTAGTTTCAAGGTATGTTCAAACAACACATTGCTGCAGTAGTTGATCTCCTAAGTGTTATGATTCCTGAAAATGGTGAATTTTCAACTATCTTACACTGACTAGGCCTATTTCACTTAGTTAGAAAATAAAAAAAATCCTTTGCAGCTATTTTCCTACGTCCAAAGAAAATTATAATCCAATAATGTCAAACATAATAAAAAAAAAATTAAAACCATAATATAGCTGTTGAAGTATTATCCAAAAAGAAACAACTTACAGTTTGATGATGACCAAAGTTGACATTTCATTTCCTAATTTTCAACAGTAAACTTCATTAAATGAAAAAATATTTGTTGATTTCCTCTTAAAGATCAAGTATTTTTTGTGACGGTAATGCAATAGCAACTGACACTAAAGCTTGCGAGTGTAAAGATCAGTTATTTTTTACATTTTCTGATGAAGACATCAATGAGTTAAGGGTAGGCCTACAGAAATTTGGTGCGTTGATTAGATTAATATTATTTTTAGAATGACATGCTTATCATTAAAACAAATTAATTTTTTACACTCGACATACTGAGTCAAAAATATGGATTTAAAATAATTAACAATATTTTTATCATTTAAAACAAATTTAAGGTAACTTTTTTACATCTGACATCGGTACTATGTCAAAAATTTAGATCTTTAATCAAAAATTCATAAATTTTAGCACGGTAAAAATGTTACATTGTCTGGAATGCTTTTCTCACTTACCTTTAGTCATGTCGTTGGCCATCGACGTGAGGCAATAATCGTAGAACATCTGGACTGCCGACTCCGGCACTTCTTTTAAGGCTTTCTTCAGCACAGTCCTGAGAACCAAAAGGATTCATTAATTCATTCATAACAAGTTTTTCTGCTGTTGATATAGAATACAAAATCCTATTAAAAAGGCGCTTTGTTAAGGTCTTCCGTTAACAAACACAGCACAAAATCAAATTTTGCAAGACAACCTAAAAGATCTCGAAAATTTATTTTCGCCCTTACGTAAGTGGTTTGTAAACAACTTCTGAAAATATCCTTCATCCGTTTGACTGATGACCGCGAGATGATCGCTTTCCTAAGAGAAGAGCTACTATAAAATTAATTATTATTGCAGGGCTTGTAACAGTTCTTGAGGTTGAAAAAAATAAAAAATAACTCAAAATAAGAAAAAAATAACCAAAAAATAACCTTTTTACATAACAAATGCTGCTAAAAATTAGAAAACCAGCGTTATATTGGGGATAATACATTCTTAACCGTGGTAAAAAAGAAATTCTCGACAGACTAATCACAAATCTGCCTAGATTTTACGGCGAGACTTGGTTTTCACACAACGAGACTTAGTTTTCACACATTTTAGGATGATAAGAATCGTCTGACGCGATGCTGCTGCAAGATTGTCTGACAGACGAATACTGTAAACAGGGCTTGTAGCAGTTCTTGAGGTTGAAAAAAATAAAAAAATAACCAAAATTCCAAAAAAATAACAAAAATAACTGAATTCCAAAAAAATAACAAAAAATAACCAAGAGCAAAAAAATAACAAAAAAATAAAAAAATAACCTGTTACAAGCCTTGTTACTTTCGTCCTCCATTCACTCACACACCATCCACTTCAAAAATACTCTTTGTGAGAGTACCTCATTTTGGCGACAAAACACAAGACCGTCAGGCTCTTCAGTCACGAATGCTAGCGTCTGTATAAATTGTGGCAAAATAGCTTCGCGATCATCGCTCAGTGGCAGATGCTATGGCTGCCCCATGCAAAACAGGCCTTTTAACGAATAAAAAATAAGTTTGTGATTGATAAATTTGTTTATTAGAGGTTAGGGGCAGCTAAGCTGCGACTGGTACAGTCACTGGTTTTGTCGGTGCCTTGCTACTATTTTCCGGCATATGGCAACAACATAACCGGGGACGAAATGTCCCGGATCCAGAAGCTGCAGAACATTGCTTTGCGCTTCGTTTGCGGTATTCGCAAGCGAAAGCGCATTACTCCATTTCGGGAGGCAGCAAGGCTTTTGCCAATGGAAGCCGTATGCATACTCATTTCCCTAATTATTCTTATGGAGGATATACACTCAATATCACTTGACATGAGGCTTTCTCAAAATTACCCTAGGCTTCCCCCCCAAAAAATCCTGCGCACGCCACTGCGCTCACCTGATCTCCGGGCCGAGCAGACAGGCCGGGTGCTCCCAGCTCTTGGCGGTGAAGGCGTTGTCGCCGTGGTCGACCGGCAGCTTGGTGTTGAGCCACGAAGCGAGGCCCTTCAGCCAGACGAGCGGCGCCGCGGGGAACCGAGCCCGACCCACGTCCAACACCGACGTCACGTCCGCCGCCGTTATCTGCAACCCACCACACAACTTTATTCAGTATTCGAGAAACGTAGGGAGTCGTTTTGGTTTTCTCGGATAAACGCAGTCATCTCAAAATTGGCTGAGTAGAGTTTCTTCAAAGCTTGAAATCTGGTGTTGAAGATTACAAAATAAAACAAAACCTCGTCGCCCCCCCCTATCACCTCGTTATCCTAGACAATCCTTGGGTGGATTGCCAAGATAAAATTACTATCTTCAGATCCACGAAAAATTGAAAATTAACGTAACTTATCGGTTGCGTCACAGTTTTTAGTAAATTTAGCCTACACAAACAAGCAACACATGTAGGCCTAATTTTTACAAAATTAAAATCTTAAACCGGCAGAGTTGTGCATGCACTTCATGTGTCGAGTCCCTAAAAATTTTTTTTTTAATTAGACCTAGGCCTACATGTGTTTTTGATTTCATCAATACACGTGATTCGGAAACAATACCGACATGAAGTTAAAGATTAGGCTGTGATACCACAGTAAATGTCCACTTATCTGGCCACCTCAGGACTGAGGCGGGTTAAAAACTTGGCCAGTTGAACTTCCGTGCCCTGAAACTCGAGATATCAACATTGCCAAATTGGAGCCCCAATAATCCCAACTTCAGTAATCCAAACGTCCACTTAATCTTAAATGCTTTTTGGGAAGGTAAATATGAAAAAAACCAAAGCCACTGTACATGGATATGGGGCACTCGGCACAGCAGCGGCAGAAGTACCTTTACAAATAACCACTGTGTATCTATCAATTGCAAAAAACTACTAGGTCTAACAATGTCTCTGCAAACATTTTAAATTGCAAAATAAACAAATAGCCATAAAACTAGATCGAGCGTATTGGCCGTCACCATGGGTAACGTAAGGAATAATTTTGGGCCATGTAATTTATGATTATATATTTTTACTTTAAAAATAATTCCGCTTCATACAAAATATTTGCCAATCTGAAATGGATCAAGTCTGAATTATTTTGGGTTATTAGGGCTCCACTGGACATACTCTAATAATACTGTTCAATACTAATTATGTAATGAAATTTGATAAGACTGGTCTTGTGTATTTGCAGTGAAACCAGAATCAAGTAATTAATTGGTCACACTTTCATGGTCACTTCACTGAGAGAGTTAATTATAACGAAACACGGAATCTCTGTAAATTTCAGATTTAATTTATGAATAATTACCAATACAATCGGTTGCATCAATAGCTCGATTCATAACAGAGAAACACTTCAGTTTGTTGCGGGATCAATCAAGAATCAAGAGTTTTATTGTCATTGACCTTTATGTTTACAAAGTAATACTTAGACATTGTCAATTTACAAGCATTAAAATATAATATTTTACAACATAAAAAAACAATAGGCCTATATAATGACGGGTAAATGGAATAAAATTATATATAAATCAATTCAATATTTAAATTGGTTTCTAGAAATTCCGGAATGTCGTAAAAATAATTGTTAATTAACCATTCACATATTTTTGATTTAAAACCCTAGAAGGGAATAATTTTGGCTAAAAGTAGGCAGTTTATAAAGAAACATATACAGTTCAGTTTGTAGCTAATAACTTACTCGGTACTTTTTTTAAGTATGTGAGCCGGTGTATCTAATTGAAGTTTTGTTCTTACTAATGAAAATATTTTATAATTTTCAATTTATTTAAGTTCATTTTAGTGTACTGCAGAATCTGGTAAATCCTATACATTAATTACTGTCATTACTTTAAGACGGAAAAAAGAGGTCTGCAGTGCTCCACAGGTCCCGCTCCATAGATAGTGCAAATTAATTTTTTCAGTAAAATAAGAATTTGATTTAAATGAGACGAATACACCCATAGGATTAGTCTGGTAAGATATATTTGACTGAAAAAAGCAAAGTATGCGGGACATTCTCAGAAATCATGACATTTGCTTTCCCTGTACAAGTAAACTAGGTTATCACAGCAGTAATAGTTAAGGATTTAAATTGATTGATATGTAATCTTATTAAAATCAATTTTTCATGCATATTCTTTTATTTATTTAAACTCTGTGACCCATTTCCTACCCAAAATCTCACTACCGTCCCTGTTCCCGATTGCTATTTTACAAGTTTGATGCTTTGGGAGAATGTATTTGGTGTAGATATATTCGGTAAAATTACTTTCTATATATTAATAGATATTTCAAATCATAATATCATTAATAAAAACTAGTTTAAAGACAAAATTAAATGTGTAATTAATCACGATATCATTTCCCGACGTTTTCTCTTCACTACCGTCCCCACAACTTTTATTAGTTCTATATTCGGTCAGGAAAGTGCCAGCGTCTTATCTTCGTTTGCAAACAAAAGAGGCTGTCCCCATTTTGAATGAGAACCGGTCGCCAAGCTTCAAGTGCTTCACGTTTCAATCGGCGAACTAAGATAAGGACGATCTTGTTTGAGAGTGTTTATTAGTACTCATTACCGTCCCGGCCGACATATTTGTCGTATCACTTATTACACGTTGTGTTTAATGTTTTTTAAACTCAAATGCCGAACATAAAAGTATGGTAATGTAACGACTCGGTCAACCCTAACCTATTTAGCGTCATGATAGAAAATGTTTTGAATATTCATTACCGTTCCCCTCATTACCGTCCCCATATTTTTTAGTAAAGGGATGGTAATGAATAAAAAGAGGACGGTAATGATTAAAAAGTACTTTGAACCCTTGATTAATTGGTGAACCATCCTCAATTCATTATCATTAATAATTTTGGGATAGTAATTGAAGGATTGGAAGTTTATAAACGCAACTCATGTAAAAAATTTATATTTCTTAAGTTATCCTAATCCAAATTTTATACAGGTAAAAAAATGGTTTGAAATCAAAACCAAAAATTATGTTCTTTTGTTTCTTTAAAAATTCTTCTTAAAAATTTAAGAAATTTTATGCCAAAATTTTTTTATGAAATTTAAGTATTAATGATATTATTAATAATAAAGATTTATTACCGTCCCTCAAGGTTCATTACCGTCCCTGGTTAATAAATCCTAAAAAATAATATAGGCTACTGGTAGCTTAATGTGGTGCAAGAATTGGTTTATTTTATTCATATATCATTAGTAAGTACCTATAAGGAAGAATTTTAGATTTTTTACAATCCCTACATAAGCTACAGCATGACAATAATATGATACAGTTCATTACCGTCCCTCAAGATTCATTACCGTCCCTTGTTAATAAATCCTAAAAAATAATATAGGCTAACTTAATGTGGTGCAATAATTGGTTTATTTTATACATATATCATTAGTAAGTACCTATAAGGAAGAGTTTTAGATTTTTTAAAATCCCTACATACAGCATGACAATAATATGATACAGTTATTGTATTTTTTCTCAATTTAATTTTGTTAACTTTATTTATGATCAAAATAACGAAGTACAGTATGAAAAATATATCTTAAACTTTAATGTTTGGGTCCTAATTTATAAATATATTTAAAATTCTATGATAAATCTACTGATTTTAAATTATTTGATGCCATGAACATGGGGACGGTAATGAACAATTTTGATAATTTGTTGTTAATTTTACTTTATTACTCATTGGAAGTTTATGAAAATGCTCTGCTGAGCCCATTTCCTGATTCTACATGTATCTGATTATTACACACACAAAATTATACCCTTTCTATGTATTTGAATTTTTTGTTACTGATTCACTTGAAATGTCATGATTTCTGAGAACGTCCCATGCCATCCTTAAAAAAAAGGCTAGGAAGTGCCAGTGCTAGGGTGTATTGTGATCTCGCATTCAGACCACAGAACACTCTGATCTGCATTTTAACCAACTCACAAAATGATTCAATTTAGAAATATTAAAATGATTATTTAAACTTAAACCCTTGCAAAGCCCCCCCTTAACTAATTTTTTGCCATAAATACCCTAACTTTTACATAGAAATTAATATTCCATAGGCCTATCACATTAATGTTTTCCTACTCTTTGGTCATTAAGTGTAAAACGAACTCTTCACACAATTAATTCACTCTTCACTCACCAAAGTAACAGCTGCTTCTATTGTTTTCGGAGGTTTATTTTCCTTTACAGGTTCTTTCTTCTCCTTAGGTTTCTTTTGGGCTTTTTTAGCTTCATTTTCCTTGGTCTTGACAGCCTTTTCGACTGGTTTAGGGGTTTCCTTATTTGTGTCCAACGCAGCATACAGTGTTTTCACCTGGGCCAATGGCACTACAAATATATCAGATTGTGATAGCCAAATGGTCCGAGAGTTATTTAAGCTTGATCATATATTCATTCCACTTGGATTTATGAATTCCTTTGTCCCACTAGAACTTAGGACACTATAAATCATGGTACTTTGGTATTATACGGAGGCCACCCTTAAATAACGCGCTGCGGCGGTTATGTTAAGTTAGGTTATCATAAATATCTTAATAGGACTTCCTCGTTTCGTTACGAATCGAAAGATACCAGATATGAATCCATCTTTCGCCCGCCAAATCCCCTCCAAGTAGGCCCAGGTCAGGTTGTTGACTGGGGTGTGTGCATCACTCGCCTACAACATTTGGCGGGTGAAAGTGTTACTCATCCAGTATAGTTTGATTCGTAACGAAACGAGGAAAGTCTTAGTAACATATTTATGATAACCTAACCTAACATAACCCAACTGCGCACTGTATAAGGGTGGCGATCGGGTGTGGCCGCTAGCGGCGGTGATGCTTTCAACTCAATCCTCGCCGACATCGCTGCCTTCTGGGAGGCAGAATACAAAGCCATCATAATTATGTCAAATTTGGACATTAAGTCAATTTAAGTACAGTACACCTCTGATTATCCAAACGCCATATTATCCGGATCCCGGATTATCCGGACCGGTCAATCCGAGAAATTAAAAATGAAAATCATGGCAAGAACATGATTTTTGCAAGTTTTAGGGTGAAATGCGCCTTCTAATAGTAGAATGCAAAATGCACGTTACTGCACGTGTATTTGGAATCACAATAATTGAAGGAACAACATTGACTATAGAGTATATTACAGAATTTATGCGAACGTTTGTAACTAAACCCTAAAAATTTGGAAGATTAACATGTTGTACAGTATTCATACCAGGGTTTAAGCTGCGGTCGCATTTGTCGCAAAATGCGACATGCACCACGAAAATGCGACAATATTCGGACAGGCTGTCGCTTTTTTGCTACAAAGTAAAGGGTGGAAATTATTTAACTTTATTTTAGAAAATCAGGTTTTAACCAATACAAATCACAATAAAATCCATTTACTTCCACAAATTATTTTTTAATTGCTTTAAAACACAATAAGAGTTATTAATGGAATGTAGTAATGTAGTCTGCAACGTAACCCTCGATCAGATGCCACTTCATCAAGATCCACAGTCAAAAACAATACTATTGATAGACACAGAGAACGTATGGACGTTCTATTCGTTCTCTGTGCTTAGAGCAGTTGGCGCGCACTCTGTAGTGGCCGAGTCGCCGAGTCTATCCAAGCGATGGCGAATGTGAGAATGTGTAGGGCTAGTTCGCCACCGCTTGGAATGATATGGAGTCGAATAATCAATATATTAATTTGATAATTTTAGTTTCAAGTCATGAATACCCTATTTGAGGGGCAAGAAACGTTGCCGTGGATTATGCGGGGATTTTTAAAGGTACCTACTGCCGTTGTAAACCGGGGATTTTCAAAGCATACGGTGGGTAAAATCTTATGGCCAGTCTGGCAACACTTTGGTGAATCTGTGTCTTCAGTGACAACCAACTGGAAGTCTTTAGTAACCTTGTTGACCACTGACAATAGGGCAGTAGCCAGTGGAATTTTGAAACAAATTACTTGCTATAAATTTTTAGCAACAACTGCTCTGATGAAAGACATAATGTTTTTAATTAACATACTTTGTTTGACATTCCAAAAACAAAACATAGACTTTTCTAGTGTCCAATCAGCAGTTGAGTCTTGTATGTTAAGTTTAGTGGAAATGCAAACTGTAGATGGAGCTAACCTTGCCTCTTTTTTAGAAAAAGTACCAACAAATGTAAATGATAACAGTTTCACATTTCAAGATATTTTAGTTAGAGATTCGCTAAAAGAAAGAAATGATTTTTTGAATATGAAGCAGAAGTTTTTAAAAACTTTAATTGATAACCTTAATGAAAGATTAGGTGATTTTGAAAAGATAACTTTGTTTAATATTTTAGTTCCTGAAAACATTGTTGATAATACTGACAATGCTAGTTATGGAAATGAATAGGTAAAAGAAATCATGAAGCTTTTACAAACGTCCCCCTATGGACCTTCTGATGAAAATAAAGTTTTATCTGAGTGGGGCTTGTACAAAAAGACTGTAATTTCCAGATGTAAAAGCAAAAGCTTTTTAGACACTCTTTTGTTTATGCATACAAATGAACTATGGGAACTTTACCCACGCATAGGCTTAATAGTGGAGTATGCTGCTACTATTCCCCTGCACACTGTAGACTGTGAGAGGGGGCTTAGCTATATGAACTTTATTAAAACTGATATTCAGGGCTGTACCCAGCTGCGGCGAGCCCCGGTAAAGATATTAAGCCGGCCGGGCCCCTCATGTCTGGTACTGCACCCGTTGCACTCAAAACCGTAGTTGATTTCCGGCCCGGCAAAAGTGGTGACCTTTTTTTTTTTTTTTACTCACACGTCCCAATTTTTGTCCTTTCGTTGCCGTTGCGGGCCCTTTTTACCCATTCCCGGCCCTTCTCGGGGGCTTTCCACTATTTCGGAGACCAATTACGGGCCCCCGGGCCCCGGCAAGATTGTGCCGGCTATCCCGGTCTGAGTACGGCCCTACTGATGTTAGGAATAGGCTTAGTAATAAGAATGTCAATAATTTCATTATTATAGCGATTGAACGTCCTGGAAGACAGGCTTTTGATTTTAAAAGAGCATTTATCCAGTGGTGTTTAAAAAAACCAAGGAGAATTCTAGGCTAAGTTTTTAGTACGCCTACACATAGGGCCCATAGTATTTGAGCCTGTTTAAGGTGTACAAGATAAGATAAGGTGCCTGTTTAAGGTATACTATTTAAGTTAACACTGTAACTGTATGGCTTGGTTGACAATAACAAATAAAAATTAGTTAACTTACATTTTAGCGCATTATTTAAATGTTAAACCTTAAAAATAATACATGCAAAAAAACAATGTACCGATACCACAACAAACAAATAATAATGACATTTGACATGCGATAAAAATGCCGAAAGGAAAATAATTTTGCTACAAGTCTCGAAGAGCTTGTAGCATTTTTGCTCAAAGAAATTTTTTCCCAGCTTAATAGTACAGTAAAATTTGTCCAAAAAAAGACCAAACTGAAAAAAAATTAGCCCCACCTTGAAACTTGGTATACAGGTCATCTTTAGGCTCTAATTGAAGAATCCGATGAGTCCATAAAAATTCAGGGGGTGGAAGGCCCCTTTTTCGAGGGGTGTAGGGGGGGAAGGTTGTATTTTTTTGTAAATGTAATAACTCCGGTGAAAAAGGTCCGATTCATTTAAAATTTGGTGTGGGCTTTTAAAACAGTATATTTTAACACTACATAAAAAATAAATTCGATCGTGTCATCCTAAGGGGTCCAAAAGGGGGATTTGACACCTCAAAAATGGGGTTTTTAATTTTTTGGTACCCAAAAATTAAAATTATGAAAATTTTGTTTTATTTTTTGAATTCAGCTCAAAAAACCAAACAATTTAGTATTTTTAATTATTACTCTATGACCATTGGTTGCCGAGATATTGAAATTGGTAAACACAGTACGTTGTCCAATATAACCTCAAAATGTACAGAAACTTATAAATCCCGCTTATTTTTTATCATTTGTCAACGATATTTCGAATTTGACTTCCTATAGTTGAGTTTTAACGGATTTTGGCTCATAAGTCCCACTTTTCTTCATCCCCTTGTCAGCAAACCTACATACTCATTTCCTATGTTATTTAAATGGGAAAACATTATGATATGTCAATTTCTCTTATATTTCCGGTTCTAATGACAATAATGAAACATGTTTAGACTTATTTTACTAGGAAAATCTTTGGCTTTAAGATTAACCATTAACAGATCTATTTGGTTGGGTTTAAGGCTAGTTGAAATGCTATTATCAAAGCTGTATTTTTTTAAATTATTTTTGTTTTTAATTGTTAATAATGAATATCTCAGCTCTTAAGAAAGAGAATGCATTTATTTTAGTCTTGAACTGCTCCGTAAATTATTTTCTTTCATTTAGCCTATAATTTGATAAAATTGGTTTTGATTTGGATCAGTTATAATGCGTAATTCAATTAAAAAATAAGTTTTTTTTTAAGTTTTACTTACAGTGAAAGGGTGATACCTCCAGTTCTAAAGGAGATAAAAAGTTAGTTTTGGACTCAAATTAAACAGAAATGTAGCAGCTTTAATATGAGCTATTATTCGATAAAATTGGTTTTGGTTTGGCTCAGTTATAATGCGTAATTCACGGAAAATTTTTTTTTTTTAAGTTTTACTTACAGTGGAAGGGTGATACCTCCGGTTCTAAAGGAGATAGAAAGTTAGTTTTGGTCTCAAATTAAACAGGAATGTAGCAGCTTTAATATGAGCTATTATTCGATAAAATTGGTTTTGGTTTGGCTCAGTTGTAATGCGTAATTCAATCAAAACATTTTTTTTTAAGTTTTACTTACAGTGAAAGGGTGATATCTCCGGTTCTAAAGGAGATAGAAAGTTAGTTTTGGTCTCAAATTAAACAAGAATGTATCAGCTTTAAAATTAGCTATTATTCGATAAAATTGGTTTTGGTTTGGCTCAGTTATAATGCGTAATTCACGGAAAAAAATATTTTTTTTAAAGTTTTACTTTCAGTGGAAGGGTGATACCTCCGGTTCTAAAGGAGATAGAAAGTTAGTTTTGGTCTCAAATTAAACAAGAATGTATCAGCTTTAAAATGAGCTATTATTCGATCAAATTGGTTTTGGTTTGGCTCAGTTACAATGCGTAATTCAATGAAAAAATAAATTTTTTAAAAGTTTTACTTACAGTGATAGGATGATACCTCCGGTTCTAAAGGAGATAAAACGTTTGTTATGGTCTTAAATCATTCAGTGAACCATTGGCTTTCATTGAAGCTATAGATCATTTGAAACCGTTAATTTTAAGAGGAGCTATAAACCTTTAATTAAAATAAAATTTTTGAAAAATTTGGTTTTTATGACGATAAAACATTACAACTCCCTTCAATATCAACCAATCTACATGATTTATGGGTCAAATGAGAGAAAATAATTTACAGAGCAATTCAAGACCAAAACAAATGCATTCTCTTTCTTAAGAGCTGAGATATTCAATATTAACAATCAAAAACAAAAATAATTCAAAAAATACAACATTGATAATAGCATTTCAACTAGCCTTAAACCCAACCAAATGAATCTGTAACTGATTATTCTTAAAGCCAAAGATTTTCCTAGTGAAATAAGTCTAAAACTGTTCCATTACTGTCATTAGAACCGGAAATATAAGAGAAATTGACATATCATAATGTTTTCCCATTTAAATAACATAGGAAATGAGTATGTAGGTTTGCTGACAAGGGGATGAAGAAAAGTGGGACTTATGAGCTATAATCCATTAAAACTCAACTATTGGAAGCCAAATACAAAATATCGTTGATAAATGATAAAAAAATAAGCGGGATTTATAAGTTTCTCTATATTTTGAGGTTATATTGGACAACGTACTTCGTTTACCCATTACAATATCTCGGCAACCAATGGTCATAGAGTAATAATTAAACATACTAAATTGTTTAGTTTTTTGAGCTGAATTCAAAAAATAAAACAAAATTTTCATAATTTTAATTTTTCGGTACCAAAAAATTAAAAACCCCATTTTTGAGGTGTTAAATCCCCCCTTTGGACCCCTTAGGATGACACAATCTAATTTATTTTTTATGTAGTGTTAAAATATACTGTTTTAAAAGCCCACACCAAATTTTAAATGGATCGGACCTTTTTCACCGGAGTTATTGCATTTACAAAAAAATACAACCTTCTCCCCCTTCCCCCCTCGAAAAAGGGGCCTTCCACCCCCTGAATTTTTATGGACTCATCAGATTCTTCAACTAGAGCCTAAAGATGACCTGTATACCAAGTTTCAAGGTGGGGCTAATTTTTTTTCAGACAAAGTTAGTTTTTACTGTACTATAAACCCTGCTTCATACGTTGTTTGCAACACCAATTTAGTAGGGCTAAGGTATGCGATCGCTATTTAGGCGAAATCGTAATGATCTCAGATTATCCGGATTTGTTGATATCCGGATCGGTGTTCCGCCACATTAATCCGGATAATCCGAGGTGTACGTACTGTACTATGTTCTTTCCAATTAAGTAGTTATTTTTGGTATCCAGTTAAAAAATCTCTAAAAATAGTGGCCTCCGTTTTGTACCAAAGTACCCAAATCACTACATTTAAAATCATGACTACCATGAGCACATCCCATCAAGAGCTACCTTGAATACCTAAAATACCTCTTCCTGCATAGTTGATCAGCATTGCTGGATAGACTGTGTCATTGTCAGGCCTACTACTAGCTTAAACTAATATTTACATAGGTATGTAAAGTCTAGATGGCAGTGGATCAGACTATTGTGCTCCGATCCAACTCAAAATATTTATCAATGGAGTGGGCCCTGCAGAAGATTTTCCCTCAGCCAAGATTCCACTCTACATCTTAACATCTGACTGTCCCAACTCCTTATCCTAGGCTACTCCTGCTTAGTGTTCCCATATGGTAATTTTGGTGTTCTATTTGGAGGGAGGGGTTACAAGTTTACAAGGTACACAAAGTCTCAGGGTGGTGTCACACTTGGCGGCACGTTACTTGTAAGGCAACAAAATCAGGGTTTTCGATAATGTAATCTTGAAAGTGCATTAACACAACTGATGTGCCAATGACTGGTCGTTCCAAACTGTTCAGCTACTGGTGCTACGATGTAGATCTATCACTGTATAGTCCGACTCCATCATATTATCGATGTTTACAATCAATTTGTCGAAGTTATGTTGATTCTATAAGTACCGCAACCGAATAAAATTTATCAGGTGATCTAACAACAAAACATATTATTTTGATTTCGATTTTTGCGAACATTTACCATCACTAATTAATAAAAAAATTGATTTTTTACTAATCAGTGATGGCAAATGTCCGCAAAAATCCAAATCCAAATATAAAATCACCATCACCAACAATGAATTTCAAACAAAAGAAAAACATATCAACATCTAACATCACTAAAAAGAAACCTGTAGGCCTACTATTCTAACTATGAATAAAACTCATTAACTTATATAGGCGTCCTAACATAAATAACATATCATAACTCAACTAAGGCTATCTTTAACTAACTTTACAAACTCAAAACTTATTCCACACTGTTCGCCATCTTGCACTTGGTTGATTCATTGTCAGTCATTTTCAGTGTCATTGTGTGTTGTGTTGTCTGCCTGGTCAACTGAAGATTGTCATTTTGTAATTGGTTTTGGTTAAGTTTTAGTTTTATAGTAAAGTCTTGTTTATTTGAATGTACAGTACAAATAAGTGTTTAGTTACCATCATGATTAGATCGTGTTTAGTTATCATCAACACGTACTTAACCTACATTGATGATAAAATAATTTACCATTACTAGGCTACTGAGTAGCCTATCATGTGAGATCGTTGTTAATTGGTACGATTAATTGTTCCGATGATTAGAATCGATTCTTCACTATCTGCATTTGATGGTGAACAACGACTGTAAACCTCGATATAAATACAATGGAGTCGGATAACAAAGTCTCGCTGTTGACGACTTATCCAGGACCACGAGAAATATTTAAAGATAATTGTAGTGACAAAACAACAGCCGTTCAGTTGCTATGCTAACATGCCAACAAGTGTGGGATCGCCCTAACCCTACTCCTGTTGTGAGGCTTGGCCTATTTAACTAAATGGGTTAATCCAAACAGAGCTATAGCTAAACAAATTGGTAGCTTGAAACTTATCAAAAGGCTCGAACTTACACAGATCCTCCACTTTTGGAGCATTATCAACAAACTTTCTCTTTTCATCCTTTGACATCTTCTTATTTTTCCCTGATTGCTTGTCTTTCTTGCTCTTCCCAACAACTTCCCACTGACCTGACATGATGAATGGTTTGCTTCTTTAAAAGGCAAGAAGAATTACTGAAATAAATTTATTAACTAGAATGTAAGATTTGAGCCTCGCAAACTGTTGGGTGAAATCCCAAGAATAACAAAGCTTTAAGGATGCAAAACAGTTTCAATCAGATAAATATTTACTTATACTCCCTATTTATCGCTTACAACAACAGCTCGTGGAATTCAGTAACCAAAATTAATTAAATGTTTACACTTAACTCCTCACAACACAACACAACACTTCTGCTGAATAAGCCACGAATACCTCACCAGCTGAGATATGAGTGAGTTGAGTTGACGTCCGTTGACGTTTGTTTGTAACGGCTTTTTCCAACCGACGAACCGACAACAAAATGTCAAAATATACGTTTCCAGAGATGACGAGACAATCAGTTCTACCAACTGCTGTCAAATATTGCCTATTATAGCTAGGTGTACACTCCTTTTACCACGTAATTGGATAGACTAAAACAACAACAACAACAACAACCCGATTCCATTGCCCAGAGCCAACGTAAACCGGCCCCACGTTGCCATAACATTTACATGTTTCATGCAAATTGAACAAAAACCTTTCATTTTCAACCACAATTAATTTTCAAAATTTCAAATTTTTCTTTTTTATGATTAAATGTTTGTGTAAATCTACTTGTAAGTGATAAATAACATTTTAAAACATTCCAAACTACAAGGAATTCAAAGGTTTGGTAAAAAAATGAGTTTAATAACATTTTTACAAAAATTTTAAAATGGGAGTCCTGCAGACCCCCGCGCCAGTAGTAGTGTCACAAAAAACCGCGCCAGTACTTAAGGGTTAAAAACTTTAAGGGTCATTAGGGCCATGTTAAGACTGTCTCCCCGAACAAGTTACAGAGAGGCATTTATCAATCTGGGAATCTTGACAGCACCTTTATTGCCTTTATATTTTCGAAGCAGTTACTTATATCAAGCAACAAGTTCTCCATATTCAGATACCAACACATAACTACAACACCAGAAACAATAGATTTTTCTCTCAACAACACAGGCTGAAACCTTTTGAACATCAACTCAAATATAGTGGCAAAAAACTTTTTCAAGCCCTCCCAAATCATTTAAAAAATAAAATAAAATAGAAAAATTTAAACTGGAAGTAAAAAATATCTTAAAGCCAAATGTTTTTATGACTTGGAGGCCTACCTGTCACCCACTAACAATGCCTGACCATAATATCCCGGGAAAAAACCCGTAACCTACTAACAATTAATACCAAGCTAATTTACCTAGCCTAAGATTCAGTAATCCTAGCCTATGGGACACCTTGACGCCTTTAGTGCCTCAGAGATGACGGCCTACGAAGAAGAGGATGTATGTATGTATGTAACTCCCGTCGCGTTGCCGGCACACGCTACGAAATCGTACCGGCGGCGACTCTACGACTTCGTAGCGTGCACGCAACGCGACGGGACGGGAGTTATTAATGACCGTTCTTATTCGTTTATTGTAATATGTAAATGTACTTAGTGTGTGTTTAAGTGTATTATAGTAGTCAGTGTTTTAATTTTAAACACATCACAAGTCTCTTTGACGCTGCCTGAGGATGTGGCTGTCGCCATGAAACCGTGTAGCAAGAATGCTAAAATGAACAGGATATTGGAAAGGTAAATAATAATTTTTAACATTGATTAATCACCAATATCCAGCAATAGGAAAATGAATCCAGAATTATTTTTAATTTGAGTTTCGTAATAACTAAGATATCATAAAATATTATGTTCGTATTAAGTATTAAATTAACGTTTACCATGCCATAGATAAAGACATCCTGTTTTTATCTATGCTTGTACGGGCCAGGCCAAGGCCCCACTGAAAATAGTGGGGCATTGTACGGGCATGTTACGGGGTTCTTTGTACGGGTGGTTGTAAGATTACTCGTGACTCATATCATATGATAAGAGTGGCTAACCTGCAAAGCTGGTGATGGTTGACAGACGACAAACGTGCATGTGACATGTGACACAAGACGAGGCAAGAGATAAGAGTCAAAATGCAAACGAAGGACTCGAAATTGACATTGAAGAGGTAGAGTTCAATCTTCCAAGGCGAGATTACGATACTTGGATAAAAATCAGCCATAAAAGGTAAGATCTTGGTTAAAAGTTTTAACAGGAATATTTTATATAACAATTCACTAACTTTGAGGTTATGTTGTCGTGTCGCCTAAACAGATACAAGTATGTACTTAAAAATATAAAATAAAAATACGATATACATTATTTAATGCAGTAGGACAGCTTGTATATAATTACAGTGAAACCTGGATAATTCGAACTTGTATAATTCAAAATCTTCTTTAATTCAAATATTTTTCTAGGTCCCTGGCATTTTGTATCTAAACAATGCTAAAAAATCGTGGATAATTCGAATTTTATTTTGGATAATTCGAATTTTTAAGTTCCAAATTAAGGTACATCAATTTCATTCCACGACTGGAAGTAGTTTAAAATTAATTGGAAAACACGTTTTACTACGACGTTCATTAAAAATTAACGCCAGACCTATGGCGTGTCAGGTTATGGTCAAGTGACTCATCCCTTCCACCTCCCAGGCTTCCCACCCAGCCCCAACATCGCTTGTAACTCGACACCAATAATGTAAACTAAACAGTACAGAACGCTGACTGGGTTCGGAAAAGGGTTGCGCTCGCCGTGACAGCGCCACTTCTTTTCGCGCTTGATTCTGTGTAGAACGGCTCCCGGCAGACGAGCCATGCGCCAGACCTGATGCGCAGTTTTCTATGTCGACACAAAGGCTACTCAACACTGCGACCCCCTTCCCTCCCCCACCAGCCAAACTAACTTGCGAATTCCAGTGCAGCAATCCGTTGTTTTCGATCGTCCTTCAAACAAAGTGTTTTTTTTTTTGTGCAGTGTCTTGTTTAAGTGTTAAAACGTTTTTACGTAACATTAAATAAGTGTAGTGACCATGTCGACAAAATCTCGGACCTATAAAACACTCACTTTGGCGGAAAGTCAATGAGCGTGCAATTGTCAATGTTGCACGAAGTTAAGTTGGTAGCCTGTTATCAAGTTCAGCAGTAGCAGAACGTGTACTGTATTTTTTCTAGCAGAAATGTTTCTTCGTATTATCGTACGTCGCGTCGTACGTAGTTTATACTTTAGGGTAGGCTAGTTATTTCTGTTTTATGATTACTGATTTTGAACCCTTGTAATTAGCGTTTCTTGATGAATTTATTCTTTTAGAGTGTCAATTTCATGAAGAGGTTAAATTCACAATGTGAAGTTTTAATGATTTAGCCTCATTCTTTAGAACTTCTTTAATTCGAATTTATGGATAATTCGAAGTTTTTAGCTGGTCCCTTGAGGTTCGAATTATCCAGGTTCCACTGTAGTAGGCTGCATCACAACTTAGCCATTTATATTTAAGTTAGCTGTGTACACGCAGCTAACTTAAATATAACAGTTCGCATGGAACTGCTATATGTGCTGCTGCTGACTCTCGCGGCTGTCGAGAGTCTATACAGTACGTGCTTTTCTCGAGTCGTAAGCCGAGGAGAGCGCGGCGGCCAGTGCCCGACTGTCGAATCGCGGCTACAGACGTAAGAGCTGGGCATTGTCGTCGATTTGTAGCATGCGTGACGTGTATATATTGCACCCTAGGCAGGTTTTTTTCTTTTTTTCTGTAAGGATGTTGAATACTTAAGCTCTCTTCATATGATTGCCAGGCTCAAAAGGCTGTAGTTTTCTTTCTGCCCCACACTTGCAAACCTAACCCCAACAAATGACTGGGCCTAACTATCCGATCGCGTTATGAGGATTGTGATCGATGTATCGATTGTGGGTTTTAAATGTATCAATTGTGTGTGATCGATGTATCCATTGTAGCCTTAATTCTCTACATATATATATTATAAAGTTTTTGTGTTACCTATTTTACTTTTAATAAACCGAAAAAATATGAAACAATGTTTTTCTATGTTTAAACTTAAGTTGCAGCAAGCCCTAAAGAACGACAATACTTAGTAACTTAACTTAACTTTAGTAACTTAACTATTTGGCACGGTGTAAGGAGGAATGATCAAAAAGTTTTTGGAGCCTCAAAAATTCTTCAAGAGAATAAAAACTGTTCATTAGGCACCAAGTTTTTAATGTAGACTTGAACTGCCGCAATTCTAAGCATTTAAGTTCATCAGGCAGCTGATTTTACATCTTGCACGCTAGCAGAGGAAAACTATCCTTAACTTGCTGGTACTGCATCTGGGCAAGAAAATGGTGTTCCTATTCCTTAAATTGTGTGCATGCAACTCTCCCCTCATTTCAAAGGTAGCTAGATTTTCCTTGACATAGATCAGGGAGCTGAAGATGTAGTGCCCAAAGATAGTATGTATGCCTAGGTCTTGAAATATAGGCTTGCAATGCTGCCTGTAGTCGGCCCCTGTCATGACTCTAAGAGCCTTCTTCTGAAGCAGGAGTATTCGTTTGCTTCCCATAGAATGACCCCATATCAGTAGTCCATATATGTAATATGACTATGAAAAGGGAGTGATAAACAATAGTCAAGTAGTGCAATGACACCAAGTTCTTAAGTTTTCTTATCAGAAAGACTACTCTCGACAGCTTCTTGGTAACATACATACATACATACATGATACAAGATATCTCCGTCCGTGGTCCTTTGCCACTAGGAATTGGACAGGTCAAAAGGTTCCAGCAAAGAATAACTTAGCCTAACTTAATATTAAACCCTGTTACCAATAACCCTTTGAATGCCGTACCAGCGTTCTCAGGGTTACGACTCTCGATCTTACAAGAGACGAGAGCCAGTGCCGCTTTTACACGTTTCCAGAAAAAGCGGCTGACTGTTGGTATTATTATTAATATTCCATCTGCCAGTGGATTTTAATAAAATGTTGGCGGCACCATTTTGATTCCTGTTCGTGCCGCGATGACACACTGGGCAGTGTACATAGCGGTGTGGCGAGGGACTTTTACAGTGGGACCGCCGAAACAGTGGGAGCACCGTTTCGTGGTGTACGATTCGTCAACCAACAGCACGGATCTGCCGCTACGTTTCAATTCGCGCAGCAGTGAACCGTGCGAGAATTTCCGGTGACCTCTAAACGTGGCCACATTCATGAATTTGTACCCGGCTTCGTAGAGTACGGTCGTCTTGGGATCGGGGAAAAACTCTTTCACAATGCCGGCCATGAACTTTTGTCTACGTGAATACTTGTCGAATTTCAATCTGGCCACTTTTCTTTCCCATAAACGCGTTGCAGCTCGTGAAAATGTTTACTCCTGAAGACTGTATATCTATAGGGATCCCCACCGTGTTTTGAGCTGCAGTACTCCAGAGCCTCTAATCCACGCTCGTCTTCGCATACCTTCTCGTCCGCTATTGCTGTAATCTTTTTCCTCTTCTTCTCGTGCCACAGTTCGCCAGTTTCAAAATTCACCCGGATGGCCGTTAGTTTGGCGAACACCATTTTACCGAAACCCTGTTCAGAACAGGTTACGATGGGTTCACGAGCGCTGGGGTCGACAGCGATATAGCCGCCAGAAGAACGGGGCTGTAGAATATCGAGAGTCTGTTCGCCGAATTCCAGTATTTTACTTTTTTTCTTTACCACCGTTTTCATCTTTTTTACTCGTTTAACATTGTCAACAATACGGCCACTCCATCCGTCTGTACGCTATAGCCGAAATTGGCAGAACACGTGAAATATCGTTTCCAATACAAGCGGGAACCCGCTTCTCCGTTTCCCGCTTTGGATTTATTGAACTGTGAGCATGTCGAAGGCGTGGTCTCCCTATTCACTCGTCGTAACAACTCGAATAGCGCAGAGCTATCGTACAGTACGTGTTTCAATCCATAGCTGTACTGAGGAAACAACCTGAACCCGCGTCCCCTTTTCCTCTTAGACTCGGTCGTCGGCGGTGACGTAGCGGACACCCAGGCTTCCGCCTGGAGACGGCGAAACGTCGGGACGAACCGCCAATAGTCGCGCTCCAACGCTTTGGCTGTCGGCGGTTCGGGTATCTGCGCGTCGAACCATCCGTCCACTTCCGGACAGCCGGGCGTCGACTCGCTGGTGTAGTAACGTTTGTAGCACACCTCGTGAATCGGCTTTCTATCCAAACCGCTCTTGGAGGCGATTCCTTTTTTGATCCTACTAAACGCGTGCGTGCGCACGTTTGTCTCCAAAACAGTAGCGTACTCGTTCACAACGTGTTTGACAGCAAACGATCTAAGTTTTACATCGTACCGCCTCGGACGGATGGAATACCAGATATTTACCAAATTGCCAGGATCGTCCAGTCTGGCTGTCCTTTTAGCTTTTCTCGAGTCATAAGCCGAGGAGAGCGCGGCGGCCAGTGCCCGACCGTCGAATTGCGGCTACAGACGTAAGAACTGGGCATTGTCGTCGATTTGTAGCATGCGTGACGTGTAGAAAAAGTGGACAAGCATAGACAAGTCTATGGCGAACGACGACAGATCGTTTACGTCGCGGCGGATTTCATAAAGTAACCTGTTTCTTTCGCCGCCCTCCAAAAGGGGACAGACAAAACCGTTCAGACCGCGTTTGGCTGTACAGGTTTCCGACAGTCTGTCGTACTCGGCCGACTCCCTAGCCCTCTTCTTACGTTGCGGACATCGTGAACTACTGGACCTGTTATGATCGGCGCCGCCACACGTGGTGCAAACGCTACTCATTTTGCTAAAGCAATCTTCCGATCTCGCGACTGAGTGGTTTTATACATACAGATTTTCTTTTTTCAGTCTCTATATTACTTCTTCAAACCCCCTCTACAGATGTACGATATTTATTGTCAACCTCTTGGAAGAGAGAGTAAATTGCAAATGCACTTAATATATCAAGAAATAGACACAGAGATTATCTCGGAAAACCTAGACCCATCTCTATACAACATGTGTTACTATATAAACCAATAAGGTCGAAAGTCGCATACACTATATGTCCGATAAACCGGACGTTGGCATCAAAAGGGGTAACTGTCAATGTCGTAAAAACTTGACTCCACCAGATATTTTTTTACTTCAAATTTAAATTTATTAATACTCTGGATCCCAAGTAATTTTTCTGGCAGCGCTTGGTACAACTTCATTCCAATATAATCTGGTTTATGTTCAAAAGCGGTTAATCTATGTTGAATTGCATGTATGCCCTTTTTCCGGGTGTTGTTAACTATTTGATACAGCTGACTATGGTAGGCCTAGTCGTAATTTTGGTCATATTTTGATGAACGTTGCGTCTGGTTTGGTTAGGGAAGTGATTTAAATATCTCGTCAAGAGTTGTAATCAAAAACGTATTTGTACATTTAAACAAGCAAAACTTTACTTAAAAAATAGAAACCAATAACAAAATGGTGATTTCGGCACTCGCTGCAATCCTCGCCTCAGTTGACCGTGCAGATGATACAACTTACAACGACACTGACAATGAATCAATTGCAAGATGGCGAACAATGTGAAATAAGATTTTTAGTATGTCAGTGAAGGAAATGCTGACGGGTTTCTTTAATTTGAGTTTTGGTTTGGTTAGGTTAGTTTAGTTTCATATAGTTCTGGGGAATAGTAGTTTGTGGTTTGATTGTTTGGATTAAATTATTTATTGCAAAACGATTGTATTGTTTGTTGTTTGTACTTAATTGAATAAGAAAATCTATTGTTTATATCGATATTTTACATCAGCTATTTTCATTCGATTGTTTCATCAGGTGTCTGCAGAAGTGCAACCAAAAATAAAGCTGTTAGGTAACTTATCTCTTATCTGTCATCTTGCACTGATCTAGGATCAATTGACCAAGATTTTTCATCATCAAAACAATCGATGAATATGGTGTAGTTGGATGTCAAGGTTCTATTCAAAAGACACTTAGAATCAGATCAAATCAAATCAAATATGTTTATTCCAAGATTTAAAAAGATACAACATTACAATACATATATATTACAGGAATTAATTCCCCGAATAGATTTTGAGTCCGTGCTCGGGGAATGAGTTCGTATCAGCGCACATCGTATTGCAATATTGTCCAGCTGACACACAAAAAAATCTTCTAATACAAAGTAATAACTAAAACTAATTACAAAAAATTATCCAGAAAAATATATTTTTAATAAAAGGAGCTACGTACAAAAATGATACATCAAACTGTTAACAATGGAAAAAGGTGATAACCCATTTTAACTGTTAAATTTAGATAATCATGAGTATGGAGATTGAATCAATGTCTCTGCCGCCGCCCGCCTGATGCGAGTCAGCCACTCGGCCACCCTTCGTTTGAACACGGCGACACTGCCTCCCTCAGCGGCTACAATATCAGGTGGAAGATTGCGGTACAAGACATGGGCTACGTAAAAAGGATTGGTATTTACAGAGCTTAGGACGGCTTTTGGAAAACGGTATCCAAAGTTCAATCTATGTCTTGTTGAATAACAGTGCTCGATGTTGGAAAAAATTAACTCTTTATTATTTTTTATGAAAATAAGTAATGATTTTATAAATAACTGCCTAATATTGAAAACGGGAAATTCGGAAAAGAGTTGGTTTGTTGAGTACTGGATGGGTTTTTTGAGAATTGCTTTTATAAGAGATCTTTGCGCTACAGACAACGGGTTTAAAACAGCCGACGAGACGCTGCCCCACGCCAAGATACCATACTGCATCACCGACTGCACGTAGGCGAAATAAACAGTCCTGCAGTGATCCACCGTTAGCACCCGGCCCAACTGGGCAAAGGCATAGACAAGTCTTCTAAGCCTCTGCTTGACGTACCAAACGAGTGGAGCCCAGCTCAGTTTTTGGTCAAAAATAATTCCTAAATATTTATATTATGTCACACGCTCAATAACGTCACATCCACAAGCGTGCGACAGCGGATCACCACAGGAATGCAGACATAAACGTCTCCGACCAGGGTCGCTCTCACTTTTGAAAAATATAGGCAGACATTTTGTTTTTGAAACATTTAAAGTCAATGTATTATGATCAAACCAGTTTTTCATTTTGATTAGGTCACAAGACGCCTGGTCAAAAACATCATCCCACGTGCAGCCGGTGGACACCAAGGCCGTGTCATCTGCGAAGAGGAACAACTTACCCCTAACACTTAGTTTAGCTATATTATTTATGTAGGCTATATAAGGAATAATAACGGACCTAAATTACTACCTTGGACCACCCCGTAATCAATAGCTTTTGGGTCACTTTCAACCCCATTAATTGATACAACTTGCGAACGGTGGTCCAGGTAAGTACAGAACCAGTTTAGCGAGGGCTCATCTACACCAATCAATCTTAATTTAGAAATCAATTTTTGCCAGTCAATTGAGTCAAAGGCTTTTGCTAGATCTAAGAAGGTTACTAAGACACGGTTTTTTGAGCCAATCTGATCAGAGATGTGTTTGGTTATTTCAAATAAAGCATGGGTTGTGGACTTGTTTGCTCTAAAACCGAACTGCATGTCTGATATAATATTTTCTTGTTCGAGGTATGAAGCCAGTTGTTGTTTCACACATTTTTCAAGAATTTTTGATACTGTGCTGAGTAATGAAATTGGTCTGAAATTGGTAATATTGTCTTTTTGGCCGGTTTTGTAAATTGGGATTACCTTGGCAATTTTAAGGAAGTTGGGAATGTGGATGTACAAATACTTAAATTAATTACATATAAAAGTGGATCAGCAATAAGATCAATGTTGTCTTTAATGAACTTGGATGGGACGCCATCATACCCAACTGCTGAATTACCCCTAATGCTTGTGACCACTTGTAAGAGTTCCTCCCGAGTGACAGGCCTCAGCGAGAACACAGTCCTCACGGCATGGTCGGCGTCATCGACCTTGGCAGGCCCACTTACCTGCAGCGCGCTGGCTAAGTTTGACCCTACAGACGCAAAAAAATTATTAAAGTTGTTACTTAAGTTTTTTATTTGGTCGGGTGAGACAGCATCGCCGCGCTCGCAGAAGGATTCAACAGGAAATTTCCCCTTAGCGCTAGGACGCCCAGAAACCTCATTCACAATATTCCAAAATTTTTTTGTATCACCTTGTGCTTCGTCAATTTTATTTTTGTAAAAAATATATTTTGCTTTTTTTATCGTTGACTTGAGTAGATTTCGATACTTAATGTATCTTGCTCGCAATTTTGTGTTGAATGGTTGGTTTTTAACCTGCCTACTCAATTTATCGCGATGACGAATGGAATTTAATAAACCAAAAGTTATCCAAGGTTTTAATTTAGTCTGCTTTGACGATTTTTTTAACAGAGCTGAGTTCTTTATCAGAATTGAATTGAGCGTCTGGTTCAGGGTTTCTGTGGCCGTGTCAACATTAACTGAGTTTAAAACGTTTGCCCAATTTTGTGTGCTCAGATCATTTCGAATATTGGGCCAGTCAACCTTTGTAAACGAACAATTTTTATCCCAGGTATTTTTTAACGAATGACTTTGAATCTCCAAGAAGGTGGAATAGTGATCAGTTATCGATGAGTGAAAAACGGCAGAAATTGCGGAAAAACGAGAGGGTAATTTTATAAAAAATTTGTCAATGCAAGTGCAACTCGACGGACGCGTTATTTTATCAATGCCAAGGCCTAGTTAAGAAGGCCCTTTTATCAAGAAGGGCCCAGCAAGTTCTGGGTTTTTAAGAGAATAAAACCCAGTTAAAGACAAGCATAGGCGTAATTTGGGGGGGGCAAGGGGGGGCAGTTGCCCCCCCAAAAATTTGAAAATGAAAATTAATTTTTAGGTATAAATAACGACAAGTGACCAGAATCATGTTTTTTCAAGTTGTAAAATTATATTATTATTGATATAAATTTTTCATTAATAATATGAGTCTTGTCGATATGCCGTAAAAGTACACAGGTGGCGTAGTTTTGTCTGAAGTCCAATTGCAAATTTGCAAGGATACGTTTAGCGAACGAATACAGACATACACGCTATCCACTATGGCGCGCCGGTCGACGAGAACCCACTCCCACGCCAAATGACACGTCCACCAATGAACTAACGCTCCAGGATGGCCAACCCCTAAACTCTGTATAGTGCTGCTCAGAGCCAGTGTAAGTTAGTTGCCTGTCATAAGACACTGTTCACCAGGGGTGCTCAGAAGGGGGAGTATGGCGCAATTTGCGCCATCCAAATTTTTGTGGGGGGCATGATTTTTTGGGCGGGATATAGGTTTTGTTAGGAATTTTGAACCAGCGAATAGGGAAAATTACAAAAAAATAAATTATCATAACCATACGCAACAGTTAAAAGTACTGTTTATTTATCTAACCATTTCATCAGGATTACCATCACTGAAATCGTCATATATTCACGTTTGCCATGTAACCATCCATTGAATCTCCAAGTCAATCCATGTGTTAAGTTATTTTGAAGGGCAGTTGACGATGGGGTCGACTGGACTGGCAACCCTGCCTGACATCGGGCCCAGAAGACATAGTGTAAGGCAGGATCTGTGGCCCCAGTCTGACACAGCAATATTACCAAAACCGGGTATTTACCCGGTTTTCGGGTATTTTTGAGGCCGTGCGGAGTTTTGGCAGTGATAAAGAAAAAACCGGGTATAACCGGAGATTTAAGACTTGGGATGAGGAAATTTACTCATCAACCTGGATATTAAACGATGGGTGAAATCGGGGATTTTTGACGATCGAGGTCCAAGGAGTTTTTGGAACTCTAGATATTTTATTTTTCAAACGAAAGTTGATGTTATGTATTTGGTTTGGTTGTATTGGTTATTTCGTTGCAGTTTTACCAGAAACTGGGTAATAGCCCGGTTTGTGAGTTTCTTGGTGGCCGTTCGGGGACTTAATTAACATGATTAAGAAAAATCTAGTAAAATCGGGGATTTTAGACTTGAGCTGCGGGGATTTACTCAGCATCCTAAATACATAAAAAAACGAGTAAAACCGGGGATTTCCGAATTGTGATTTGCTTTGCAAATAATCAATGTCCATGTAAGGTGAGAAAAAGCCCGGTATTTGGTGTTTATAAAGTCATTAGGTAGTTTTTCGGCTAACTACCCGGATTTTGGTCCTTGGGGGGGATTTTGCAGGGATTAGTGCCGAAAAACCGGGTAAAAGTGAGGATTATCAATGGAGTTGGCGGGTAAAATGCCAAATCCCGTGTAATGCAACACTGGACGTTATAGAGATAAGAGTATAGCAACAGTCAATCGCCAGTCGTATGAAGCACAGTTGGTGTGCCTGCTTTGACTGCAGTGACACAGTTTTAGAAATAATACAATTACTGACTGAAGAAGACCATAGCCAATGGGGGGGGGATCAGGGGGTCAAACCCCCCCTCGAAAATGTTGAAATTGCACTTAAATGAAAGGTTAGAAAGTTATTTTTTTCACTTCCTTTAATTGCTGAGCCCAAACCCCCCCAAATTTTTTTTCTGGCTACGGCTTTGAGTGAAGTGAATGGTGATTACAAGTTCACATTGTGTTGTGATATCGTGGTTGGATATTAACTTTAGCTAGTTAGATATAAAGAAAATAATATGCATTGGCAGTGTATATACCACATAGATACTTTGGTATTATACGGAGGCCACTATTTTTAGAGATTTTTTTATTGATTACCAAAAATGTTTTTGTAATTGGAAAGAACATGCTTTAATTGACTTACTGTCCAAATTGGACATAATTATCATACGCGGTCTTTGTTTTCTGCTTCCCAGAAGATAGCGATGTTGGTGAGGATTGAGTTGATCGAGTCGCCGCCGCCACTAGCGACTTCACCCGATCGCCACCCTGATTCAGCGCGCTGCGGCGGTTATGTTGAGTTAGGTTATCATAAATATGTTAGTAGGACTTTCGTTGTTTCGTTATGAAACAAACGATACCAGATGAGTCATACTTTCGCCTGCTAAATCCCTTGACAGGTGATGCGTGCGCTCTCCGATCAACGACCTGACCTTGGCCTATTTCAAGGGCATTTGGCGGGCAAAAGTATGACTCATCTAGTATCGTTTGATTCGTAACGAAACGAGGAAAGTACTATTAACATATTTATGATAACCTGACCTAACATAACCGCCGCAGCGCGCTGTATAAGGGTGGCCTCCGTGAAATACCTAAGAACCAACCCATATTCTTCAGTACGAACCGGTTGTGCAAAGGTGTATGGTGTATACAATTAAATAAGGATGAGGCAATGACCTAGAAGATCTTGCCCCCCCAATCGAAATGCTGAAATTACGCCCATGAAGACAAGAAAAATACAATTTAAAAACTACTTACCGTATCCAAAATTGGAAAAGTTAGTCTATTGCTACAAATATCATTGAGGGTATAATTTGATAGGGTTGGCCTTTTAATTGTACGTCCAAGCTAAAACTAAGTTGATAGGCTAGTTTGAAATTAATTCATTTTTGTTCCAGGTCACCTTGGAGGTAATGACGACGATATGGAAAGTTCTCAACAGTTTTGAGGGGAAGAATTATTTTGACATTGGTCGTTTTGCGGTTTTAATTTTAAACAGGCCAATAACAGTTCCTAAAACACATATTTTGGATTTATGGAATGAAGGTTTGTTATCCTAGAGTGATATATCTATACTATTATAAAGAAGAGGTGGTTTCTGTATGTATGTATTTATGTATGTATGTATGGGACACGTGAACTCGAAAAATACTGAACCGACTGGGCTGAAATTTCACACATAGGTAGATCTTGAACCTGGGAAACATATAGGCCTATTCACTTCCTTAAAATCCCCTAGGACTACGCCCCATGAACATCCTTAGCTTCAATGTTTACATTTTATAAGGGTGTAAACATTCAAATACTGAAATATGTTAACAGCTGTGAATACTACAATTTGACAGTTCAAAGAGCAGAAGTAAGATCAGCTGTAATTTGTTTTGTGAGCGAAGCCACGGGAAACTGCTAGTATATTATAAAAAATCAATTTCACCACTCAACCTACAATAACAGCTTATGTAACCCTTCTTTTTAAATATAGTTTTTGTTCTTGAAAATTTTAAAATCATTTGAAATTAAATGAAATGAAAAATAGCTTTATTTCCACAATAACATACATCTCCCCCATTGTACACATTACAACACAAATGACACATTGTGAAGCAGTTTTATTTTTATAATTTAAATTATCCTATTATGAATAAATACATTAAAACGATATACAGGGTGATTCAGACCACCCGTCCACCTAATGTAGCGGGAGAACGGTTTGTCATAGAAACGTCAAATAAAATTATTCCCCACTAATTTGCACATGAAGAATTCATTAAAAATATTTCCATCGCGATTCATGTACAGGGTGTTCCAGAAATGAAGGTCATGGGTTCAAATCTCAAAATTTTCTTAAGTAAACCTACTACAAATATTATATCATTTTGAAGGTCTTGTTAAAAGAAACATTTTGGTGAAAACAGAACTAAATTATCTCAAGCCGTTTCAAAATGGCGGCCATTTTTGTGAAAATTTTCGATATTTACGGAACCCCCTGTATTTTTCAAACCACTCAACATTTTTCAGTTCTGATTCAAAATTCTTAATCCTTGGTAACTCAGCTTTACTATGATATGTCACATGACAATATTTAAAAAAAATTTAAATTTTGAAAGAAATTATTTTTTGAAAATGTTGGCAGCCCTGAAAATAAAAAAATCAAATAGCAGCATATACCAAAAAGCATATAATTTTAAAGGTCTTCAAAATTTCTACAACTTTGTAATTTACACAAGTATTCTAACTTTTTTAGTTTTTTAATTATGGTCAAAAAACTCCATTTTCCCATATGAAGTGCATGTTATTTATGCAGTTCATAATAACCAAAGGGTACCCACAGACTGTTTGCTATGGACGTGCAAATAACATGCACTTCATATGGGAAAATGGAGTTTTTTGACCATAACTAAAAAACTAAAAAAGTTAGAATACTTGTGTAAACTACAAAGTTGTAGGAATTTTGAAGACCTTTAAAATTATATGCTTTTTGGTATATGTTGCTATTTGATTTTTTTTTATTTTCAGGGCTGCCAACATTTTCAAAAAATTATTTTTTTTCAAAATTTAAAATTTTTTTAAATATTGTCATGTGACATATCATAGTAAAGCTGAGTTACCAAGGATTAAGAATTTTGAATCAGAACTGAAAAATGTTGAGTGGTTTGAAAAATACAGGGGTTTCTGTAAATACCGAAATTTTTCACAAAAATTGCCGCCATTTTGAAACGGCTTGAGATAATTTAGTTCTGTTTTCACCAAAATGTTTCTTTTAACAAGACCTTTAAAATGATATAATATTTGCTATAGGTTTACTTAAGAAAATTTTGAGATTCGAACCCATGACCTTCATTTCTGGAACACCCTGTACATGAATTGCGATGAAAATATTTTTAATGAATTCTCCATATGCAAATTAGTGGGGAATAATTTTATTTGACGTTTCTATCTCAAACTGTTCTCCCGCTACAATAGGTGGACGGGTGGTCTGACTCACCCTGTATGTTGTAATGTTTTTTTTAAAAAAAGGAAAAAGTCTACATGGACGTTTAGCCTGTGTGTAGACTGTGAATTGCCGATCAGAGATACAAGGAAGCTTACAATGGGGCTTTGATGTCCATTGCTTGTCAAGTGTGTCAACCGAACTTCAGCTTAATTTTGCATTTAGTCTGGAAAAGGGCAGCTCATGGAGTGAGTATGCACCTGTTATTTGTGTAGTTGTCTCAGTGTGCACATCGCCTTTTTCAACACATATATGTGTGTTGAAATATAATGTAAACTATATATAGTTTACATTATTTACTTATATATACATAAGTACGGTACTGATTATCTGTGATTTTTGTCTTAGGTAGTTTTAGTTTTTAGGTTTAGAAATTTTGCTTTGTGGTGTTGTACTGCTGTTTTTTTGACTTTGTCAATGCTTATAGCCTGTGAGACATTAAATGAATTGTTATTCTTATTCTTCTTATATGTATAATATTTTTTTACAGCAAGTTTTCGAGCAACGGTAGACGGAGGCACTGACAGATGGTACGATTTCATCGCAGCTTTTCCCAAGGAAACTTCTCTTCTCAAGCAGATCCATCCTGATTTGGTCTCGGGAGATTTTGACTCAGTTAAACCGAAAACCCTCCAGAGGTGTAGAGAGAACAATGTAAAAATCGTTAACACTCCTGATCAAGACAAAACTGACTTCACGAAGGCCTTGGAGGAAATTTGGAAAGAAACTAAAGGGGAGGTTGGTAATTTTTTTATCTTCGAGAACACACTTTCTATTTTCAAATGAATCAGGGTGTTTTAAGAAGTATTTTTCTGCACTGTAAAGATCTCCAAATTTTATTCAATGTAACTAATATTACTAACTATAACTTTGAATGATTTGTTAAAAAGTATTATAAGCGTTTACCAAGTTATGTTAAGTTTGCATCCTTTTTGCTATAAAAAAAATTACATAACCAAGCTCTTAGCATGGCAAGAATATCGAAAAACACATTATAACACATGACAATTGCATAACTGTATATTGAAGCTTAGTAGCTTATTGAATTGTTTTTATCTCCTGTACTTGTTGATTAAAGATTGTTCTCATTGATTAATGAGAACTTTATGAGGCTTTATCTCATATGAGTAATCTTTCATTGCTTGCTTACTTGCTTGTTTTTTGCACCATTATCTGCAAATAAAGCTCAAAGCATTTCCCTCAAAGCCTGGAAATTACTAATTTATGGTTTAAAAGTGTGTTCTGAGAAGGTCTTATTGACAGTAAAAACTGATTTCTTTAACTATGAAATTTAAAAGTTAAAAAATTCTTATTTTTATGGTGTCATGTCAGTTGCCAAGTTGGAAACGAAATGACAATGACAAATTTAAACTAAACTAAATGATAGATCTAGATCCGTCCAACCATACTATAACATACTCTTGTAAGAGCAATGTTTGCGTGCTTGCTTGGACAATTATCTCAAAAACGGCTCTGAGGATTTTCTTTAAAATTTGGAAATAGCTACTTGATAGCTTGAAAATTTTCTAAAGCAGGTCATACCACCAGAAAAAATGTAAATACGCAAAAAATGAATTTAAAACCAACAAAATAAAAACTAAAATAAAAAAACAAAAAATCCTGGATGCATATAGAAGGTGGGATGTATGCATGTGTTAAAGCATGAGTTGATACATTGGCAACTAAATAACAGCGAAAAATGTAAACATATCAAACTAATGCAAGAGCTTCCCAGTCATATTTTTAAAGCTGCAGAATGAATGAGGATTGGACGTGAAGTAAAACGGGGGAAAAATAAAACTACAAAGCAGGGCCCGGTCCACCATATATTTTTTATAACAGCAAGTAGGGTGAAAATTTGAAGTACCGATTTAGGCCCGGTCCACCAGTTTGAGCTATGAGCATGAACCCTATGATATTGTTAAATTTGGTTTTCTATCGTTGATTTCTAAAATTAGGCATAAACTATAAATCACCAAACACTAGTTGAATTTGTTCGTTGGAAGCAATGAAGATATAGGCCTTAGATGCCTTTCTGACTGGTCTATACTAAGACAGAAGTTGACAATGGCTACAGTAATTAGAAGCTGCCATTGTTCTGGTAAGTCTATTGGCTGTACGGATTGACCAGCTTCCTGTTCACCCTGGTGCCTCCTTGTCTCTCTGGGAACTTTGATTCCTAGCCGAGCTTGGGTACCCAGTCAGGTCTGGGCCCTGTAGGGAGTTGTGGATCATCCTGGCTTGCCCATCTGGGAGGGGATGAGGGACCCTTATCCGACAAACTTCTAGGCATCTGCTAGTCTGGAGGGCGAACCGACGTGGGTGAGACTCTTCACAGCAAGAACTCCCAGGTGGAGGTCCTTATCTGGGGTCGCTCGGAAGGTCTCGGGTTAGAGGGTCCCTGGAAGAGCCTGGAGGACGGGTCGGAAATTTACTTCTTCCTTCAGGGGCGAGGCTGACTGACCATATCATACTTTTCCTATCCTGGCAATCCCTTCCTTCCGTAAGCTGCACAATATCCCTAGGGAGACGTGCCTAGCTGGCAATACCGGGGCTTTCATTCCTCCAAAGTCTTAACAGTCTTATGAAGATATTGTTTTTATTTGCAGTTGGACAGTGTGATAGCAATTGCTGACACTTCGGGAAGACTGGATCACATCATGTCCAACCTTAACACGCTCTTCCAGCCCGTGCAGTACAGGCTTTACTTGCTCGGTAGGCATATCTCTTTTGGCAGCAAAACTTACGTAGAACTCATGTAAAGCTAGTTGAAGTACAGTTCGCGCATTATATCCTCCGGCTATGGCAGAGTCAGCTGGTTGCAAGGCGCGGGGAGGAGAGGGAGTACTTTTCTGTAAACATTGTTCTACAGTCCCACTGTTTGTCAAACGCTGTGTTTACCAAAATCATATGTTAAAATATCATATGATTAGTAGCGTAGTGGCCATAGCCGGAGATCTAATGTGCGAACTGTAAAGTGAAAGTTCAATTCGTCTACCTACAGTTTGGGGTGAGGTTATGGCCCAGGTGCCTAGTGTGTTGGTTCCCTCTGTCTGGTGTCCCTTTTAGCTGGTATTTGAACGAATGTTTCAGGTTATAAAAATAGTTTTTTAGTCTCTTTGACTTGTAGAGGCAAATATACATCCCTAACCAGGAAATTATTTTAAATTATGTAAAGATATTTTTTTACATGGTTTTATTGAAGATATAAAAGATTTTGACTTATTGAGCTTCGAGTCAGTGAGAGTCCACTGTGGTAACTTTAACTGACAAAGTTGTAAGGTCAGGTGTTCTGGAGGGCAAATCTTCCTAAATAGCCTCCTTCTATTTATTTCCATTCTTCCTAAATAGAGGGGAATGAATATGAAGGTTTGCTGCCACGAAAATGGAAATATAGGGGATTTTAGACTTAAATAGATTGTACTCCTGTACTATTGTACTCCTGAGTATTCAGTATTGTAGTTGAAGATGGCGAAAGCCGAAATGCGCGTCCTACAGTGTTTTGATGAGTGCGTGCAGACGGAGAGTTTCGGTGATAGTGTTATCTACGAGATCTCATCTAGATGAAGCCACAAACCAAGTTTTATTAAGATATGTTGAGAAGTAAGCGGATGTAGAATTTTACTTATTTCTCAAAGGACAACGTTTCAGATTTTACTTATTTCTGCGTATTGAGACAACGTACTGTGTTTACCACTTACAATATCTCAATAACCAGTGGACATAGAGCAATGATTCAAAATATGAAATGGTTTGTTTTTTTGAGCTGAATTCAATGGTGCTCACTGAAATTGGGTTATTTTTTTTCTATGTGAAAACCCTAAAAACCATTTTTAGGAGGGTTTATCCCCCTTTCAAGAGTCCGATCGGGCTGGTTTTCGAACTCATCTGAATAATTATTACTTAACATACCTATGCAAAATTTCTTTCCAATCAGACTATTTTTGAGAGCGCTATCGTGCTTACAGACACATATGTATATACCGGTATATATTATTTTTAACATTTAAAAACACAGTACCCTGTTTTAAAAATTATTTATATGTTTTATAATAAATAAATATGATTTATTATTTATTATATATATTTAAAAATATATATACAAATTTAAACGAATGGTATTTTTTGTACCTGGGAGCTCCAAAACAAAAAGTTATGATGGTCCCGCGCTTAGGTCTTACCATGAGACCTACGGAAATAGCTTCTTCCCTATAGGGGAAATTCAATAAAATAAATGAATAGCCAGAGAATTTATGGAATCAGTGATCTGATGGGATTGGACGAGAGTGACGTGATACTGATAAGTGAACCACAGCCACTTGTGAGTGTTCTGCGTTGGAAACGAAAATGATTACTCTGCCTTACTAAAAATATACTGAGTTACTAAGTAAAAGAAAACAAAATAATTTTGATTCAGATAATTGTAGGAGAGTGACTTGTAACTAATAAATACAAAGTACTTGTAGCTTGCATATCTATTTATTAATAACTGAAAAGTAAATATTATGATCTAAACAATTCCAAAATGTAAACAATTAACATATGGTAAAATATATAACAGTGGCCTCCCCCTAAACTTTCGTGCGCAACATTTGGTCGATGTGGCTTTTCCAAAGTTGTCCATCGTCCATCTTGATATAATAGTGAAGGTTGCCGTCTCTTAACTTTGAATATTTCCGTAGCTCCATTTCCATTTTCCGGAATAGTTTCGTACTTGTACTCGGTCACCTGGTTTGAAGTATCACACTATTCCTTTGGGTGGTTTTGTCTCTTCTTTGCTCTTTGGTAGAAGTAAACTTAAGTATGTGCGGATCCCTCTATTGAACATCAGGAAGTATGAACAGTTCCCAGTTGAATTAGGAGCTTGACGGATTTTCATTAGCAGTCTGTGAAGTTTTTCTTCCAGTGTACCAGGTTCGTCTGACATAGACTTGATTAGCTTTTTTATCGTTTGTACAAAGCGTTCGACCTGGCCGTTCGATGACGGATGATAAGGGGCTGTCATTTTGTGCAAAGTTCCACAGTCTTTCAAAAAGTTACTAAATTCAGAAGATGTGAACTGACGACCGTTATCAGAGACTAGAATTCCTGGTAGTCCAAAGGTAGTGAATATTTTACGTAGCTCTCTGATTGTCCATGGAGAAGTAATAGTCTTCGTAGGTATGACTTCAACCCACTTACTGAATGCGTCCACCACCAACAGAAAGTAGTTTCCGTTGGTCGGTCCAGCAAAATCTATGTGGATCCGCTCCCAAGGTTGACTCGCTGGTTCCCAGGGATGGTTGATTTCTTTCTTCGGTAAATTTTGTTTTTCTCTACACTGTCTGCATTTTGAAATAGTATCTTCTATATCTTTGTCCAATCCTCTCCAGTAGCAAAAACTTCGTGCCAAGGCTTTGGTTTTTACCATTCCCAGATGTCCAAAATGTAGCTCTTTGAGGACATATTTTTGAAGAGAGCTGGGAATCATCACTCTCCAACCTTTCATGATACAACCCTCATGGAGACATAATTCACCGTCATGATAACCATAGTGCTCCAGAGATTGTCCAGTTTCCAAAGCTTGAAGCAATTGTTGCATGTTTTCATCCTTTCTAGTTTCTTGAGCAATCAGGCTGTGGTTTAAGTTGATCGTTTCTATTTGTTTCATATAGAAAACATCAGTCTGGTCCATGTTGGTAGTTGAATTTTTTTCTACAGGGAACCTTGAAAGGAAGTCTGCATTTCCATGTTCATTTGTTCGTCTAAATTCTATTTTGTAGTCAAAACCTGATAAGAAGTGTGAATAATTGAAAAGTCGCGTAGCTGACATAGAAGGTAGGTTTTTGTTGGGATTGAATATTGTGACTAACGGCTTGTGATCCGTTACTAGGATGAATTTACGTCCATAACAGTACTGAAAGAACTTTTTTAGTCCCCAATAAATTCCAGTGGCCTCCTTATCAATTTGGCTATCAATTTGGCTATATTTCTCTTCCGGTTTTGTCAGTGTTCTTGAAGCGAAGGCTATAGGTCTTTCACTTCCATCTGAGAAACGATGTGACAGTACTGCACCAAGTCCCACTGGAGATGCGTCTGTTGCCAACACTAATGGTAAGTCTGGATCAAAATGAGCAAGAACAATTTCATTTGTAATGATGTTCTTGATCTTCTGGAAACTTTGTTCACATTGATCCGTCCACTTGTATTTCTTCTCTTTTTGCAGTAGTTTGTGTAAGGGATTGAGAATCGTAGCCAGATTCTCAATAAATCTGTTATAATAGTTAACAAGACCTAAGAATGTTCGTAGCTCATTAACATTTTGGGGTCTTCTTGCTTGTTTAATAGCTTTTACTTTATCTTCTGATTTATGAATTCCATTGGCATCTATAGTGTGACCCAAGTATTCAATTATTTTGTGTAGAAACTTGCATTTATCTCTATTTAACCTCAATCCGTTCATTTTTATTCTTTGAAGTACCTTTTCCAACCGAGAGAGCAACTCTTCTTCTGATTTTCCTTGGATGATTATATCATCGAAGAAGCATTGAGTGCCTTCTAGACCCGATAATACCTTGTCCATGATTCTCTGCCAAACTCCTGGAGCTACTTTAACGCCAAACATGAGTCGATTAACTCGGAACTGGCCCTTGTGTGTACTTAACGTTTGAATTTCAGCACTGGCTTCATCCATTTGTAGGTGTAGGTAAGCGTTTTTCAAGTCCAGAATACAGAAAATTTTACCACCGCTCATATTTGCGAAAATATCTTCGATTTTCGGAATTGGATAGTGTTCATCTTGAATTTGTCTGTTCACCGTAACTTTATAATCGGCGCATATTCTAACTTCGCCATTGGGTTTCATTACTGGAACTATTGGTGTTCCCCATTCAGAATTTTCCGTCTTTGTTATTATTCCTGCTGTTTCTAAGCGCTCAAGTTCCATTTCTACCTTTTGTTTCAAGGAGTAAGGTATTGGCCTAGCTTTCATGAATATTGGTCGAGCTTCCTGTACCAACTGTAAATGACCAAGTTGATCAGGTATTCGGCCTACACCTGGCTCGAAAACATCATTGTATTTGTTTAGAATTTCCTCCAAACGTCCTCCTGTTTCTTCCTTGATTGTTTTTACTTCTTTCCAGTCCAACTCTACTTCTCGTAACCAGTCCCGACCGAAAATAGGATCCAAGTGATTGTCAACAATATAGAGTTTACCCGTAAAAATCTGATTTTTGTATGAACATTGAACAAACACAACACCTTTTGGCTTGAATACTTCACCTGTATAGGTTTTCAGTTGTAGCTGTGTATTAAAAAGTCTTCTGTTTGTATTAAGTGTCTTGAACATACTATACGGTAACGTGCTAATGGCTGAACCTGTGTCCAGCTCCATTTGGACTGGATTTCCCTCTAACAAAACATCAATAAGTATTTTATCATCATTTCTATTGTTCAGTTTATAAATTTCATGAGTTTCTTCTTGACATCCATCGTTCACATCCTCCTTAGTTTGATGGACCTTTGTCCCCTTTGTCTGCATACACACAATAGAAATGTGACCCTGTTTTTTGCATTTGTGACATGTTTCAGAAGCAAACTTACAGTTGTTAGCTCTATGGTCTCGTGAGCCGCAGCGGTAACATCTTCCTCTCAGTTTGTCGAAGGGTGAAGGTTGAGTTTTCTTAGGTGCATAGTTCCATTTTTTATTTTCAATCTTATGAACGTAACTGTTAGTAATTTCATTGTTTGTTTTCACAAGAGAACTTTCATCTTTGGCAAGTTCCATTGCTGTTGCCAATTTAACAATGTCATGAAACGATTTAGTTGTTTTTTCTTGTAGTATCAGAGCTCTAACATCAGGATCTTTTATTCCCCTGATGAACTGCATGCGTAAAAGTGTGTTGGCTATGGTTTTCCCACAACTCTCACATGAAAAATCACAATCTGCTGTCAATTTTTGAAGTTCAGAAGAATACATTTTTACTGTTTCTGACGGTTCCTGTATTCTTGATAGAAATCTATGCTGTAGCGCCCATGTACTCGGCTGAGGGTCTACATAATCTGAGAGTAACTTCACCAACTCTGAGTAGTTCTTGTCAAGCGGGTCTTCAGGTGCACACAAATCATACATTTTCTGATGTAAGGAAGGAGTCAAGGCGTGAAGAAGGGTGTAAACCTTGTCCTTTGGCTGTATTCCATGTCCGTGTAAATGCATAAAAATTTCTAAGCGTCTGATAAAGTTCTTGAATGTTTCATCATCTTGAAAAGGGGTGAATGATATAGCTGAAGTTAGAGAACGGAACGTCTGATTACCTTTGTTGGTCGTACTACCTTGTTGCAGATCCTTCTCTAGTTCTAATTGTGTTTTTCTAATTCGTAACTGATCTTTTACTTTGTAATATCGTTCTTCCATGTCGACTCTGTATTTAACTTCTTCATCAACATCTTCCTCCTTTGAATTCAATTCTATCTTTAGTTGAATGTTCTCGAATCTTTTCCAGTTTTCTTCTAATACATCCATTCTGTTTTGTAAAACTTCTGTAGGTATGGTGGATACATCTTCTAACAGTCTGTCTGCCTTTGTAATCTGGCCTTTTACAATAGCTCGTGCTTTCTTTAAATCTGCTACTGATTCAATGTTTTGCAGTATTTCCATTGTGTACTTGATAAGTAAAATGTAAAAAATAAAAGGAAATAAATAATAAAAGTTAATTAATTGAAGGTAATAAAGTTTTTGGCTCGTCGCCACTTAATAAATACAAAGTACTCGTAGCTTGCATATCTATTTATTAATAACTGAAAAGTAAATATTATGATCTAAACAATTCCAAAATGTAAACAATTAACATATGGTAAAATATATAACAGTAACATTTTCCTCTGGGGTGAGGTTGAGCCCTGAGTATGATTTGTTCCCATCCCTGTAAATCTCATCCAACTGGGTCCAGGGTGTCCAAATCCTCCTTTTGAAAAAAAGGCCCTCCAAATGCTCCAAAAGTTCTACTTTTGATTTGAAGTTTTCCCAGTTTATTAAAAAAATGGGATTTCACAAATGTAAAATTGTGATGTTACAAATATACCGGTGTGAATAACAAATTCTGATGACATTACATGTTGTAAACTTTACTATTTTGCGAGAAATCTTGAGAGATCCTGATTGGTAAATCAGATTATGACTGAATCTCTATAGATTACAGTTTATTACTTTACAAACAGATATTACACAGATTACACAGAAGATTACACAGTGATATTTTTCATAAACAACACCATGCCGAGAAATATCGCTGTGTCCTCCAAAATTCTGAAAGGACCTCCAAAAGTCCTCCATATTTTTTTTTTACTGCCTTTGGAATGAGACATCCTGGTGTCCCTTTTAGCTGGTAATGCCGCACCATTGAACTCCATCAATTAAATTCAATTCAAATAACTTTATTCATCAGCTGTACAAATAATACAGGCAGAATGGTGTCAGAAAAATCAATCCCGATGTCTGTACCTTGTGTAACTGTTGAGGTTGTTGGAGGGATGTGATAGGTTGTTGGAAATAGCTAAATATGGATTAAGGCCGGAATATGAATCTATGGTACAATAAGGTGATCCTGTATTTTCAGGAATGGCTCGGTCAGAGCAAGTAATTACTGAAACTGTGAAGGGGGTAGGATAATTAAATCTAAGCAGAAGGTTTACCCTGAGGCCGATCGTGCCCATTGCCATATATTCACCTTAAGCCAGCTTTCATGAACGATAATTAAGTATTAACTCCATGTACAACCATAATGTCATTACCTAGCTGTATGTGGTTCAGAATAACTGCCAGAACAAAAGCATAATGGTCTAACCACTGATTACTATGATTCTGAATAAAGGTTTAATGTACTATTGAATTAAGTAATGATTGTGAGTGAGATATGTGCAACAATATTTATGTTGAAAGCTACATCGGTAATATTTTAAAGGGTCGCTTCTGGAGAAGCGAAACCGACAGAAAACTACATTCTGAAACCCCCCAACTTGTATTTTCCCCCCGGCATCGGCACCCCGAAACCAAGCTAACTAAAACATGATGGTTGGTTAACAACCAATTTAGAAAAAATTATCCTAATACTTAAGGTCTAGTACTTATCCACTTGGGTGAAGGAAGTTGGTGTGTTCCGGTGCTGAGAAGGAATGGGGCGAGTCTAGAAGTTTCAAATCCTAA
The DNA here is from genome assembly GCA_035578135.1 of Flexamia atlantica. NCBI lineage: Eukaryota > Metazoa > Arthropoda > Insecta > Hemiptera > Cicadellidae > Flexamia > Flexamia atlantica. Next base: position 7,745,160 of record JAQJVK010000013.1, read on the forward strand.
ATTTCCCTCTGACTGACATTTCTAGAAGGTTCGGATGGACTGGCCTTTGTTGAGGTATTATGGCCAGTGCCTGGTTGCATGCTATGTATGTGCCTGGTTTCATGCCATGTATTATGGCCAGTGCCTGGTTTCATGGGGTGTCCAACTTAACTGTGCCACCATTGGTATCTCATATCTCAGAAACTATTGGATTTAGGCCTGGTTTGCATGACGACCACACAGTAGGACAGTAGGAAAAAATTTGTTGGTTCTCTTTTGTTTAAAGGTGTTACTGTCTACTGTACTGGTCGTCCTTATAGTTAAGGAGATATAAGTCGTTAAAGTTTGATTTTTCCCCACAAGAAAAATCATTATCATTGCATTATTATCAATACTCTGTATATCGATAGTGGTTCGGTTGAATCAAAAATACTAAAGAACAAAAGTGCCTTAAATTGTGATTTTAGTTTAGATTCAATCATAGAAATAGTTATAAGTCAAAATTCACAAATGGAAATGAATAATTTTGAGTAGTTTTGAACCCCATAAGGATTACATTGGGATGGCATGGTTAAAATGGACACAATGTATTTCAAATGGGGAAAAATGAAACTTTAACTGCTTATATCTCCTTACTCATTGAGTTTAGAAAAAAATGTCAAAGAGTAATAAGTTCTTAAACCAAATATGCCATAATATACAGAGTGTTCCATAAGAAAAATCAAAGTTGTCCGCCATATTGGAAAATGGCGGCCATTTAGAAGAGAATGGAATTCATATTTTTAATGTCTCAAAAAAGTAGGCGAAGTCCCCCATTTAAAGTTTTCTCTAAATCCGATAGTTTCTGAGATAGCGATGGTGGCACAGTTAAGTTGGACACCCTGTATATAAAAGTGAAGCGTACGGTACACTAACAAGACCGCTTTGGCGCAGGGTCGGACAGCCTGACGTGGCTTCTGCCCCCCGGCTCGCACCACATCCAAGTCCCGGCCTCCCTGGCGGACCGGCGGGTGTCCTGCGGCCTGATCCCCCTCGGCCGACCGTGCAGGGTCTCCACCACAGGGCTGCAGTGGGATCTGGGTGAGTGTCAGGGCTAAAGAAAAAAGAGAGGGCTGATTCATTTCTTTGATCTTTTTTGAAATGCCGACATGTGATCTCTGTGACGTAGTTAGTGTGACATTAAGTGTTGCCACCAATGGATCTTGAGGCAACTAATATAAATGCTCAGTACAGTATGATGTTTATGGACAGCTGACTTTAGAAATGTTTTTTAGAGGCAAGTTGGTTGCTGTGTTGTTTATTTACTGAATTGATTTTTATAAACGTAAAAAATATTTAATTTTTAGTTTTATTGCAGTTATAGTTTTAACAAGAATTATTAATCGAGGCGTGGATTTCAAGATAAATAAAAATATGTGCAAAGTTAACTTTTAGTTTCTGTATCCAACTATAAATTTATTGATTGAAAGATGTGGCAGGTGGTGAAAATAAGCATTAGTATAATATTTGTATTAACGCACATATTATATTAGTAAGCATTATACCTTGTTTTGTAATCTAAGTTCGTATATAAAAAATAAAAAATTATACAGATATGAATATGAAATTGCGATTATATCATGCGCGGGAGTGAACGGGCCCCATTTTTACCGACTTAGGCAGACTAATTTATTTGAACTTATGTTACTGTTTGTGAAACTTAGATTTGAAGACAATACCGCGAAATGTAGTTAACGAGTGTCAAGTATACACATAAAGTTTAATAGCAATCGCTCATATTATTCAAAAATCATACTTTATTTAATGGTGATTCGTAGTTTCAAACCAATCATTAGGAATCTGTTATGAAACAGGGACCATGTGTCACACTGACTACGTTATCTAGTCACGTGACCCAGGTGCCTAGTCAGATGGTGAAATGGTTCAGCCCTCTCTTTTTTCTTTAGCCTTGGGTGAGTGTACACACAACCACTCCTAACAGCAGACCCCCTCTTAGCCAACCCTAACTGGACCAGACTGGGGTCGGATACTAAAAAGATCAGTTAAAATGGGTAGTTCTCTAAAAACCTAAAAATAACAGCTCTATTGATTTAGTGTTCTATTTAAATCATTCTAAAGCCATTCCTGGATTGTTTGGAAAATAAACTACAATTTTTCAACTTAATTTCCAGAATACAGTACACCTCGGATTATCCGGATTAATGTGGCAGAACACCAATCCGGATAGCAAAAAATCCGGATAATCCGAGGTCATTACAATATCGCCAATATAGCGATCACGTACTTTAGTCCTCGCTAAATTAATCCTATAAACGGTGTTTCAAGACTGTACAACATGTCAGTCTTTCCAGCTTGTTCCGCATACCACTTTTCTAACTGTGTTCGATTCTTCTTCCAGTCACTCACCGTATTTTTGTCCCAACACCCAGTTCCTTAGCTAATTTTTTACCTGATTCTCCCGCATCAAGTCTTTTGACAGCATTCAGTTTCTGTTCTAAAGTTAAAACCACTTTTTTCCTTTTACAACTGCTTACTTTGAAACTCAATATAAGTTCACACAAAGAGTTAACAACTACAAACATAATGTACCCAAAAGTAACAGTATGAACTAATTTGCAAAATTGCCGTAGGCTACGCCTTTGTTGATTACTGCTAGCACCCCAAGTAGCAAACCAAAAAACTACGTTCACGAAAATGCTGTAATGCACTGATTAGGCAATGCAGCTCTTTCATTTATTGTGTTTCCAAATGCGTACAATAATGTATTACCATTTCCATTTAACTTTTAGAAGGCGCATTTCACTCGTGAACGCGCTATAATCACATTTTTGTCGTGATTTTAATTTTTAATTTCTTGGATGGACCGGTCCGGATAATCTGGGATCCGGATAATGTGGGGTCCGGACAATCCGAGGTGTACTGTAATTACTGTGGAAATGTCACAAACAACCCCAAATCAAGGTCAAAACAACATTTCCATAGTCTAAGTATTAGACATGGTAAAAAAAGTTCTTGTGTTAACACCTTGACAAATCTTTCGTAATGCAGTATTTTTATTTTCTTTATTGAGTCATTGTATTATTGAGTCACTAAGTTAAATATTAGAATCAAACTATCATTTTATTTACAAGTCAGGTAGTTGGTTTATAGCCTTTCACTGGAGATTTGAGTTACAAAAACTTTGATCTTCGAGTCATAGACCCCCTCTCTAACACCCAAAAAAGTCTGTGTTGTGTGCTTCCCCTACTGATGAACGAAATGGTTTCTAGGTATGAAAACTAAAACTCAGTATTATCACCTTCAATATCTCGGTAACCAATGATATAGAGCAATGATTCAACATATTAAATGGGTTGGGTTTTTAAGCTGAATTTGATGGCCTAAACTAAAATTTGGTTATTTAAATTTTTCTACATAACAAAACAAAAAAAACATTTTTGGGGGTATTTTTTTTAAATTTTAACCCATTGGCCTTGCATCACGGAACTGTTCCGTGACAGCTGACGTGAGCCCAAATTTCGCATCACGGAACTGTTTCGTGAGACGTTTTCGTTGCCGCTGCACTGTTCCGTCCGATGCTGCTACCTATCGGAGAAATCCGCTAACATCTGGCATAGTAGTTCAAAGGTTTGCTGCTAGGGTCGACTGTAGGCTTTATGCGCCAATCGTTCTCCAGGCTGACCGTGGTGCTCGTAGCTCTTTTGGCTACGGCGCTATACTGACGAGTATAGCGTTGAAGCCGTTCAGAGTTGCGTGGATTCAAATCTTGACCATGCGCAATCCCTATTAGGCTTGCAAATGTGTGGCTTAGTTGGTGGGAGGGCCCAAAATTAAATGGTGACCGGCTTGGGTGGAAGTTGACGGCATTTGTACATTTAATAAGGATTGCAGTGGACACCTGTTTTGCTTCTTTTTACTCTTGTATAGAGTGGAGGAGGACACTTTTTTTTATTTTTTATTTATTAATTCAGCATATTGTCAATTCATGTGAACAATGAAAAAGGTCACAACCAAAATATGAGACCAAATACAGACAAAATAAACATACTACAATTAAAAATTGAGAAAAATAAGAAAAATTGGCATGTTAAAGGGTTAATAGGATAAACCAGTGATGCCCATATGCACAATAATTAAAAGGCCAATGGGTTAAAGCTTATCCACTTTGGAGAAAGCCCCCAGATCGATGGCTCACAACCCCATTTTTGACACCCTCTGGCCCATGATGCCTCTTCAAAACTGCCTAGCTTTTACATGTGCACCTTATGTCATAATTTTCCAGATCCCAGCTCCCGGTCCAAATTTTAACATTTTTGTTATTGAAATCTATAACTGACTAATCACCAGATGCGAGTGTACCACTCCTGGATACCTCGGTGTAATGTGATGATTGTACAAATAAATCATTATCAGTCCTGTGTTGTGTTCCGCAGACGATAGCAGGATGGAGTTTGGAGGACTGATCAGTACGAGCAACACCTTCAGCAAATATTGTAACGGATTGGTCACCGTGGAAACGGACGGTCCTGTCCTGTGGACAACGACTTTGGCCATGGCTGAGGAGTTGTAAACCAACAACATGCCTCAGTTGACTCGCGATTCTCGAGAAGAATAACTTCATACCTTGTGTATTTTTATGTAAAGATTCCATTCAAGGGGCATTTTATATTTGTGAATTTCTTAGAAGATATTTGTACCCCTTGAAGTTCCTCTGTGTGTCTCTAAAGTCTAGGGAATCCAATCCCGGACGACATTTTCAATCCCGGGATAATGGGATTGAAAAATGTAATCCCGGGATCCTGGGACTGATCCCGGGATTGACCCAACATGGTATTTGCCAATACAAAAAGACAGTTTTAGTATAATATCATAGATATACATGGTAACGCAACTATAGTGTACTAATTAAAGCAGTTTCCGCTTAGTTTTGAGCTGTATACGTTTTTTTTATCAAAACTTAGATCTTAAAAAAATTATCACATGGTTAGCTTTATCATGAAACACTCAATATACAGTATGTACATTAAAGTGTAAACAAAACTCATCATCAGATAGGCCCTATATAACCATAAAATGTGTAAGAGAATGATAGAAATATTTATCCAAACATAGTTAAAGAACGCCTTATACAAAATATGAATATTTTTAGTTACTTGACCAAACGATATTAGAACTAGAAGCTAGAAATAAAACCACGCTTAAAACAAGTAAGTAAAAAACTAGAACTAAGATAGAAATTATTAAGATTAAATTATTATTTATAATTAAAAATTATAAAAATAATGATAAGAGCTTCGTAGTGAATCTTGATAACAACTATACCATATCAAAAATAAGGCCTCTTTGAAAAAATGTTAAACTCTTGAAAATACTAACTGACACTTATACAGAAGTGTAAGATGGCAAATAACTCTTCAAACCATGATTACTTGGACAACAACGTCATACAACTGGTTTTTCTTAGTTATTCATTTGTTATAACTGATAGGAATAATAGAAAACATCGATTTTGCACGTAAACTAATGATCCCGAAAATCCCGGGATTGAATATGCTCTAAAATCACGTGGGATCCCGGGATGCAGGATCCCAGGATTGGATTCCCTACTAAAGTCCCAGACCAATTTAATAACTTTGGAACTGAATGATAGGGTTAAGATGGTTTACGTTTGAATTACGACCAAAGTACACTATTTTTTACTATGATTGACATAATTTCCCCTGTCCCAGAATGTGATTTTGTGAGGGTTGTTCTGAATTTTGAAATTACAACCCCATCAAGTCCTATTTACATGTCATTTTTGGGTACAAACCTTAGTGCAGTTTTTAGGCCCCTTTTACAAGAGACAGTTTTGATGCGGCTCCTGCCGCGCGAAAAGGAGTCATGCGATTCGTAGTTGTATGTAACCTTAAGGGTGCTTTCACTCGACACGGCAGCAATGTGAAACAAGCCTCACATTAATTAAACACAAGCCTTACAAGCGACCAGTTAATTTTTGCTCTCCGGTCGCATGACTCATTTTTCTAAGCTGAATAAGCAGCGAGGAGCTGGGTGGCAGGTAGCCGCACAAAAAAGAGCTCTTGAAAAACAACAGCTGGACAGCAACGGATCTAATGACTCCTTGTTGCTTGACAGCAAACGATTAGTTTTTGAACTAATGTAACTTAAAATAAAATCCAGTAGGACTAGCAGGCCAATGTTAAGCTTTTTAACCCTTCAGCGTGGTTTGCCGTACATGATACGCCGTTTTGATGAAGTGGTCTCGCCAGTTGCTCGGGTGCTGTTAGTGAGAGCTGGGCCGGTAGTTCACTTGTTTGCTGCTAGGATCGACTGTAGGCTTAATGTGCCAGTCGTTATCCTTGCCGACAGAGGTGCTGTAGCTCTGTCAGTTAATGCGCTATACTGACGAGTATAGTGTTGAAGCCATTCAGAGGTTTGTGGGTTCGATTCCCGACCATGCGCAATCCCTATTAGGCTTGCAAATGTGTGGTAAAGTTGGTGGGAGGGCCCACCTAAAATAAACGGTGACCGGCTTGGGTGGAAGTTGACGGCATTTGTACGTTTAATAGGGATTGCAGTGGACACCTGTTTTGCTTCTTTTTACCCTTGTACAGAGGAGGAGGAGGACACATTTATTTTTATTTTTTATTAATTAATCCAGCATACTATCAATACATATGGACAATCAAAAAAGACGTAATCAAAATATTAGATCAAATAGAGACAAATAAACATATCACAACTAATAATTGAATAGGATCGGCTGGCCTGTTCAAGAGCTAGATCTTGGTCCCCCGGTTCTGTTGGTTTTTATTAGGGAAATGATACAACCAACGGTTAGGGGGCCTGACTCCCCCCCCCCCCCGGAGGGTCAAGGGGGTCAAAGGGTTGTTGTGTCTTTTACTTCTGGTTTGGGGATTTTTTCTCTATTATTAAGCCCCTCAAAATCCGTGATGGGAGTTCTTATTTGTAAATTTAGGGCATTCTTTACAAAATCACATTTCGGGGATAAGGGCAGATATGATAAGCAAAAGCTGAGCAAAGTGTAGAGAGAGCTTTTAGTTGCAACTTGCATGAAACAATCCTTAACCTGTCTTCCTGACTAACGTGTATTGTTCTTGTTTTTTGTTGCTTTCACATAGTTTATTTTTCTCTGTTACTTTTGATAAGTTTATCTTTTGTTACTTATTGTATAAGTGATGTTATAGTATTAATTTTTATTATATTTGGACATAGTAGAAAATATTAGTGTTAAGTGGTTCAGCACGCTGACAAAGGAAATTAATTGAACGATTAAATAAACAAGATGTTCAAGCTCATTTTGCTTATGCCCCTTTTTTAAGTATGAGATGTATACTTAATATATGGATTTTTATTGAATAAAGATTGTTTGATCTTGAACTTTAACTTTTAGGGCATACTGCAGATTTTATATAATATTTTATTGCCGAAGGAAAACAAGGTTTTGCTTACAACCAGAGTATTCTTCATGAGTATTTTAAACTAAAAGTTAGGGCCATTTAATGTGGAAAGTCACACATTTCTTGTTATTTGCCTATTGTTGCACTCATTTTATTGTAAATAGATACATTTTTACTGTTGTTTCCTTGTTAACTGAGCATTTTAATTTATTTAAAATATGAATGTCCAGATTTTATAGTTCCAACTTTGTAAGTGCCTTTTAATGTTTCGTTGTATAGAAGTGCTTGTATTTTTCTACGTAACCCACCCTACATAGGTTACATCTAGTTATATAAGTTTCATTAATATATCTAGTACCTGGTGGACCGAGCCTTGCTTGGTGTTATTTTATGTTTACCAGTTCATCCAGTTATTATAAAATATTTCAATGTCATAAAATTGATAAATAGAAACCTTTTTTATTGCTCCATGGACCCTTCATCCCATTTGCTGTATTTTCCAATGACATAACTGATATAGACTGCTTATGAGGTAGGAAAAAGTGAAGCCTTACTGGAGGATTGTCACCGACCTTCAAACACAAACGTCAAAGACTTGAAAACATGAACATGATTCTAATTTCGTTTGTCGTTGTTTTTGAATCATCAAAATGTTATATGATAAAAACAAAAATTAGTTTTCAGTAGTATTACTATCGTTTTATAATTTAATTATATACTTATCTTACATCGTAGACGACATCGATAAATATTTAATATTAGATTGAATAGTTTTAATGCTAATTTAAAAAGTGATGTGCACAAAAAATGACTCCGCAGCCAGACACAAGACGACCTCTAATTTTGCGGCCCTCTAATTTTGTTAGGTTAGCAATAGAAGTGAAATTAATTTCGTACTCTACATTAACAAACGAAAAACGAACGATTCACCGATGGGAATTGAACAATTTAATTGATCGAATATAAAAACTTATTTTCAAAGAGTCGACGTAATTAAATTAGTTTTGTCGTTATCTTACTTCAATTAAATAAAATACGCAAAAAGTATTAAGATTATAAATCTGTACAGCATTTCTGACATATTTTAAAAACTTATTCGAATCTTTAGTCGTCTTCAAAAGATTCGTTTCATTTTAAATTACTGTTCAAAGAACGCCAAGTCCTAAATTACCATATTACTCCCCTTCACATTGCCTTTCTTTTCAACAACCGCTTTTTCATCAACAAATGCATTGTGGCGATAACTCCAGTACAACAGACTCTAACCTCCTTGTTTTGAATAATTTAAAGGTCGATGAAGTGATGAAGTGTTTTGTGACGGCCGTGAGTTTTCCGGTGACGGCCGTGAGTTTTCCGGTTTGTTCGTTTTTTTTTTAGATAATAGCCAACATGGCAGCGCCCACAAAGGCTTCACTTTTTTACAACGAGATGAGCAGTCTATATATTTTAAAGGTCGTTGGTATTTTCCCTTGATAGCTGTAGATTCCAAACAGCTGATATGATTACTTCATTTGTTTAGACTTTCCCTGTTTATTTTCGTTGCTATCACGGCAACCCATAAGGCCAATGTTAAAATTTTATAACTTTAAAATTTGATTTATTACGTTATTAGATTTTCTCTAGCCAAGTAATCTGCATAAAAGACGTTTTTGAGTCATAAATTACTTATTTCCAGACTTTGAAGGAAATCCTCGGAGCAGTTTTTGAGATAAATGTGCAAGCAATCTTACAAGCATACAAGATAACATTGCTCATATAAGAGTATAGGATGTGTATAGTAGTACTTTAAATCATTATATTATGAATTTTTACTCTCAATAAATGAGTTCAGTGGAACCTTGATAAGAAGACACTCAAGGTGATTCTGGAAAGAGTCTCCTTACTCCTTATCAAGGGAGTCCTCTTATGGAGTTTCTTGTTAACAAGACATTAAGTGTCATTACACTATAAAGGAGACTTCAAAAGTGTACTTTTTATCAAGGTTTTTCTACGTAACCCACCCTACATAGGTTACATCTACTATATATTTGTCAAATACCACTCACTTATAATCATCGCACAGCCCAAACTACTTGACCTCGAACCTTGAAACTTTGAATGGATGTTCCTTCCTTTTAGGGCGTAGGCATCCGCTAAGAACGGATTTTACAAAATTCGTAGTATAAAGGGGTTTTTGGCGAGGCCGAAGTTTTAAAATTTTCCCATATAAAAGTGTGTTGGACGATTTTTGTTTACATTTTTAATGTTCATAAAACAATCAGCTGGTAGTTAGCTTCGGAAATGTATACGTTGATACAGATGATAATAAATTGATTTCTATGATCATGGCTTCATTGATTTTTGTTGATTTGTTTTAAGGACATAATTATGTACTGTATAAAAGTTACATTTAGTTTAGATAAAATTCACCATTAATTAGTTAAGTGGCACCATCTATATTTCAGTAGCGGGAGTTATCATTTTTCCTGGAGGCGTTCCTAATAATTTTTTTATTACAACTATGCCTGTCCGATGATTTGGTGTTTCGTATATTTCGACTTACGCAGTTTTAAACGTAAAGAGCATACTGCCTTTTGTGGCTGAGTCTTGAGACTAAATCCCGGTAAGATGGAAAGAAAAAAGTACAGTGGTTTTTCAGTCACAAATAGAATGTGCTGAAATGATATGATTCTTTGATCTATTTATGTAAAAATTTATAAATTATACAAAAACCTGATTGTAAGTTATAATTATACAATCTTTTCTACTTTATTTTTGTCAAATACCACTGACCTATTATTGTATAGCCCAAACTACTTAACCTAGAACCTTAAAAATTTGCATGGACGTTCCTTACAGAGTGTTGGCATTCACCAAGAACGGATTTTTTTTTAGTTCGACGTTTTCAGAGGTTTTTGGTGGAGCTGAAGCATTGAAAATGCCCCATGTTAATGTAATGGATGATCTTTTGTTTAAATTTCAAATTTTATTCAATCAAGCATATTAGCTTCACAAACGGATACGTTGTTACAGCTGATTTATAGTTTGATTCCTTTTATCATGGTTTTATGGTTGTTTTGATGATTTTGTTCGGTCATTCGTACTATATAAAAGTTACATTTGGTTTAGTTTCTTACCTTTTATGTTCAATCATAACCTCATTATGTGGTACCATCTTTTTAGGCAGCAGGAGCTATAGTTATTTCCTTAGGGCGGCCTTCATGTTTATAATTACAATCATGTCAGTTACAATAATTGGGCAAATTCCTTTTTCATCAAATCTAATTCGACGGTGTCCCGGCTTTTCATGGCAAAATAAATGCTGCAATCAGTGGTTGATCTTAAACTATTACTACACTCCCATATTTTAAGTTAAAAACTAAGTGAATCGAGTTTGAAATACTGCCTGCAGATAGCACCATAACTGTTTCGAACATTCAGCCTTTTACTGTATTTAATTGATGCCCTACTAGGCAATCCAGGGACGTAATGGTAAATCTACAAAGAAGTACCTTAAAATTGACACATTTGAAGTTAAAATCAGACCGGCCGTTTTCGAGTTATAACGGTGAAAAGAAAACCTCCAATGTCTACTGTGGTATATATTTTTACATGATACTTACTTGATACTTGGCGTAGTCCCACTTGAATCGCATCTGCGACGTGGTCGTCAGGGTCTGTAATTAGGCCAACATTTCTTCGACACCATAATAGGCCTTTTCACACAAGTGACTCTTCAGTTTCAATTTAATTTTCTCGATGCATCCATCTTTTTATCCTACATTCCGCCATAAAACGAACATATCTCTACATTACATATTCCTTGATATAAATATTTTCTATTCAGTCCTCTAGATTCTTCATATCAAGGTTAGACGATAATTTTATCGTGAGCGAAGCCACGGGTTCTGCTAGTTAATATATATATGTGTATAGTAGTACTTTAAATCGTTATATTATGAATTTTTACTCTCAATAAATGAGTTTAGTGGAACTTCGATAAGAAGACTTTCAAGGTGATTCTGGAAAGAGTCTCCTTACTCAAGGGAGTCTTCTTGACTACAACCTCTTGGGTCTTCTTGGGTTTTACCTCAAGTTGGGTGAAACTTGTTTTTTACAATCAGTGATGGCAAATGTCCGCAAAAATCCTAATCAAAATATAAAATCACCATCACCAACAATGAATTTCAAACAAAGGAGTCTTCTTATTGAGTTTCTTGTTAACAAGACATTAAGTGTCATTACACTATCAAGGAGACTACAAAAGTGTACCTTTTATCAAGGTTTTTGTGATAGAATGTCTTCTTATCGAGGTCCTACTGTAACAATAAGCTTTGACAGTATTAAACGTTTTTTCTTTTTCAGCCAATCAACATTTACACCTCTTAATTAATTGATGAACGAACGAAGTGAAGTGAATCTATGTATTAGTGGAATCATTGATTATAAAAAAATAGATGGTCCAAGCAATGTTAAATTTTGAAGCCAACAAATGTGATCATGTGTTGCAAAAGTTAGCATATGTTACTACAGGTAGAGATTTTTGGTTCTAAAGAGATTCTCTTTTGCACTCCTAGTTTTGATGATTTAATAACAAAATCTCTTTTTTAACCCTATACATTATTGAGGCCAGTAGAAGTAAAAATGCCCCATTTCTCAGAAAAAAATCTTTACCCGAAATCACACTCCTGGTGCAATCTCAAGTGACGAGTGCGGAACTAATTTCGCAAGTGATCAATATCTGACTTCAAAACGTCCATAGGCATGTGCAGTCCCCTTCTGGTATAAACTGGATGGCGAAGTCAAAGATCCGTTGCCCGCAACTCAAAAGATTCGATGAGTCAAGATTCGATGTGATAACTCAAAAACTGTTCCATTATCATTTTCAAATTTTGAAAAAATGTTTAATAGCTCACTAGAAATATGTTATTAAATTATGAAGCAAATCCCTTAAGCGGGTTCTTGGCAATTTGATTTGAAAAATTTGAAAATGCCATTAAATTAGAATTGGAGAAAAATTGCTTTTATTTAACTATGGGGTGCAAATCAGATGATTTCAATATAAAAAAATTTTGATTAAATATGTGACAGATATATACGTCCAAAGAAAGTACATCACATGCTCTTAGGTTAACTATCCTTTAACTAATTTGAAAAAGGTTTTATAATTATTCCAAGGGGTAAGACAAAACTTACACGTAAAAAACCACAGAGGAAATGTTCTACCAACCTTTTCCTAACTAGTACCCAAGAATCCCGCCAGAAAACAGCATGTGTTCCCCCATTGTGAAATAGATGCTGCTGCCGGTTGCTAAATTAAAATCTATATTCTATACTTGTAAATGAGCAATGTTAGTTTGTTTCAATGCTTGCTTGATTGCATAGTTAATCCCGAAAACGGCTCTGAGGATTTCATCCTCATTTTGAAAATAAGTAATTTATGACTTGAGGTAAATAAAATATGTCTTACAACAACATATAAAAGTATATCTTGTAAATTACCCTCAGATTAATTTAATTAGATAATTTGGGACACCTTTTAACAGAACTAAAATATCATACTTTGGACTAAGCCTCGCTTGGCAAAGGGTACAAGGTAAAGTAATAGAGAAACGCTGGCATACCGAAACAGAGGGGTGTAATTTAAGATAATTAAGTAAAATACAAAAACAAGAATTATGTGCAGTTACAAAAATTCAAACAATAAAACTGAAGCATGGCAAATGACCAGCAAAGAACAGGGATACTTTACTTAATTCAATTCTAAACAAAATCTGAAATATTAAATTGTCAGAACTAAGTTGTAATTACTTATAAGGTGATGGAGTGTTAAAATTAATCAACATACTGAAACACGAAAAATAAATGTTTACTAAAGAATAGTAATAGGTTAAATACTCAAAGGTTTTCTAAGGTTAAAGCAAAATGAATTTCAAAAGTTACATGTTTCTCAGATCTTGGAATAATATTATTTGAAAATAAAGTTGGTTATAATGTGAGAGAGCAAGCAGATTATACATCTAATTATACTAATAAATTATTATAATTAATACATACTTAATTAATGACGAAAACACTCCTTTTTATCCAATTTTTGCACTACCTAATTCTGCCATAAGGCAACAGGCCATTGATCTAATTTTTCACAATTTCCACAAACACACGCGCGCGAAACCACGAGATGCCGGTTACTTGGTGGACGATACTTTCTTCGCCGAATCCTTGGAGAGACTGCCTCCCTCGCCGATTCACTGGGACTCCCGAACCATCAAAAACGACGAACCCCAACAGCGAATGAGGCAGTGATACGTCACTCAGCAATGCCCTAGTTCCGCCCTATTGGTTTTGACCATTCCACGTGACATGTCCACGTGATGGAATGTTCTAGCAGGTTGACGACTGTCCTCTATTCCACTCATCAAAAGCTGATGCATTATTAGCAGATTTATTGAATCTTGTACCTATTGTGAAACTCTAGAAAACATGGAATCAGCTATCGGGAATCAGGTTAGGTTCAAAGTACATAATTGAAGAAATTAGGAAAGAATTTTTGCTGCAGAGTTTCGGAACTAAAATAAAAAATCTAAATTAAGCTAGTAGTTACAATCTACACTTATATTGTATTTACAAAAAATACTGTAAATAAATGGTGGATAGTGGCGGTCGATTTTGATTGGTCACACCAATCATCATCAGGCCCAATTAGAGACTGGACCAATTAGGTCCGTCATGGCGTCCGTTTTTTACCTTTTGGCTGCCTACAGGAAAAAAGGACGGACCCATAATGGATCTGCCAGCCTCTCATTGGGCCTGATGATGATTGGTGTGACTACCGAAACTGGTTGCCATTTACCACCATTTGTGTCTATTTACTGTCTTGTACACAATATAGTTTAAATACACTTTTAAGTGTTATTAGATTTTTTTTTTCTATTTACATCCAGTGAATACAACACCAATCAAGAAATTATCTAGTAACTAGCTGATCAACATGGTTTCACCCGTGGAAAAACATAAAAACTTCCTCTGTATATTTTTAGGATTTAATTTGTCATACTTTTTAAGGTTGCATGACAGCCTTCTCTGAGAAGGATGTGTTTAAACCAAACCAGCGAGCACAGATTCTTCTCTGCTCACTGGTTTAAACCGTAGCCATCTCTATTTTAAGGCCGCGGTGCTATTAAATGGCAACATCGCGCCCAAGGGTTCAGCTGATTTGTTAATCCATACTCTCTTATGGCACTATTTTTTGTTTACTTGAAACCAGCTGGCTCTGTAAGGGTTTCACCATGCAAAAAACCCTCGAGAAGCGGCGTTGCAAGGTCGAAGGCTGCGGCCTTATTACTAGAGATGGCCATGTTTAAACACATAGCTGCATGTTCTAAGACGCCCTCCTTAGACAAGCTAGTTAGCTTTGGTAGAGGCTCTGCTTTCACTCGCCCCCACCAGAATACAGGCTCCCCCTCGATTGGAACTCTTTGGTATTTGGTAAAAAGAGTTTCCAGTGTAGGACCACCAGCCCCGTTTTCAGTTCCCACTCATTATTATTATTACTATGCTCTTTAATCTTTTCAACCACAAAGTCTTTCAAACGGTCCAAAAACAATATCAGACATTTCACCTTGCATTTACTCTGGATTGTGTATTAAATCAAACCAAATCAAATCATTTTTCTTTATTATCAGTCTCACAAATAACAAATACATTTGATATTGTCACATAAATGTTTTATACAATCAAGCAACAATTATTAACATTTATTTATTTATTTATTTAATGGGAAACCCTTTACAAAAATAATCATAATACATTAGAGTAACAACAAAAATACAAAATTGTGATTTAACACATCATTGAAAACATTGAAAACACATAACATTGAAAACATCTTAAGGAACCTGTGGAATCCCTATGTTTTATACAATCAAGCAACAATAATTATTAACATTAAAAACATCTTAAGGAACCTATGGAATCCCTATGTTTTATACAATCAAGCAACAATAATTATTAACATTGAAAACATCTTAAGGAACCTGTGGAATCCCTATGTTTTATACAATCAAGCAACAATAATTATTAACATTGAAAACATCTTAAGGAACCTGCGGAATCCCTATATTGAATTAATACGTGGAAAAAGTTTCTGGCCAGTTTCTGGTCAAAACTGTGGCGGTACTGGCCAGATTCCGGCTCAGGCCCTGGCCAGACTCCAAGATTGGCAGGAACCAGGCCAGTTCTTGCTAGCTAAAATGTCAACCTGCGACTGTTATGATAAAACTAAGTGTTATGTTTAAGTAAGTATATGTGTACTTTTTTACAAATTGTAATCAAACATGCAAATAATTCAATGCATTATCGAATTTGCTAATCCAATTTCTTAAAAGTATTTACCTATTTAAAACGTTAAAAAATGCCACTGGCGAAGAAATACACTAAATAAAAAAATAACTTTTTTTGTTTTGATCCTAGGCAAATAATGTAGAAATTAAAAAAAATCTTTAAATATTTCAAAATAAATAAAAAAAATTATAAATATTTCAAAATAAATAAAAAAAATTATTGATATAACCCCGGCAGTACTGTAGTGGTCAGTATCTAGGTTCTCCTGGCTAGAACCTGGGCATTATTGGCCTGAACTTGGGCAGTACTGGCCAAAACCTGGGCATTTCTGGCCGGTACTAACTAGATTCTGACCTGTACTACTACAGTACTAGTACTCACCAGTATTGTCCTGTACTGCCACAGTACTGGCCAGAACCTGGCCCAGATATATTTTTCCATACGGGATGGTATAGTTTGAAACAGAAAAACATTTAGTATGCTACAAAATTACATTTTTACAAGACAAACATTCATTACTACTTGGGTAAAAAGAATTCACTAAAAGCCAGTTATTTGACTTTGCAAAAAAAATTATGGGGACTATTTCTGTAATTTTCCCACATGGGACTGTGTCTTTGTTAAAAATTATTGATGACATTATTGTGCTACTTTTTAAACCTCAAATATGAAATTAATGAGGTTTCTACTTTTTATAGTATTAATGATTAAGAGTTAACAACTTAAATTTGTAGTGCCGTTCGCATCATTCTAGTTTAACCCAGGTTTACGGTAATCTTGATTAAGAGTATTTAAAAGTTAAATCAACTGATTGATTATAATTTAGTTTAAACTGTATCTATTAACTAAGTTTTGGTTTAAAATTGAGATTAAGAAAAAAATAGTTTGAACCAAAATGGTGCAAACGGCCCTTAGTTGTTTAGAACATAAATTTAAAATGTATAGGATGAAGACCGTCTGGAAACCCAGTTTTACAAATTAATTAGAATTGGTATACGATGTTCTTTTAGACTTGAATTTATTAAAATCCTTACAATTTCTTTTTGAAACAATGAAATACATATTATAAATTTTAGCACAAAATTGCCATCGTACAATCCATAAGACGAAACACTCAGTAGAACATCAAAATTAACTGACCTAGAGGTAGTGAGGTCTAAGAAGAAGCTTGGGTGTTTACAAACAAACCTAGATGAACTTGGATTTTTACAGGAGGGGAAATAAATATTTACATATGATCAATTGATTCAACAATGTATTTCTTGTGTCAGTCATGTGTTACATGCTAAACAAAAAACATGTCACCTGTTTATTGATTGTTATTCAAAGAGCAAAACATTGTTTCTCATATCAACCCACATTTTGTTTTGGTTTAGTATTTTTTATCTACCAGACTGGTAGCGTAATCACATAGCTTTGTTTACTGCCACGTCATCAATGATTTCTTCCCCTCCTCTGTTGAAACTTCAAACTCAAGCTTCTTCTCAGACCTTACTGCCTCTAATTAATTTAGTTCTTGTCAACACACGACTTTAAATGCCTAAGAAGATAATCATAGAAGTCTAGTAACTTAGTAAACTACTATATACTGTAGGTTACTAAGTTACTAACCTTGTCAACGTAAAGTGATTGTCAACAATATCCCCGTAGCCAGTGACGGATCTACACGTAGGCCTTCTGTCGCCCGGGGCAAGGTCGTCGTTTGGCGCCCCCCTTCCGGCACCAAGCACAAGAAATATATTTTTAATGGGTCTTTGAAATGATGGATAAGCAATAATTTCGGTTATTATGATTTTATCTTATAGCCAAAATACAACCGATGCTCGCAGGCCACGATACAGCCTGTGCAAAAACACATTTCGTTTTCTAGACTGTACTGTATATAATTTTAATTTTAATCTTAACATATGATTTATTTTGTCATTGTTTATACCAAAAATAAATAAAAACATTTACAGTCCAGTGATGATTAAAACATGTCTCATTATTTTATACTCTTTTATTTTGCATTTTAATTTTATTTTACATACATTAAGTAACCAGCCTAACCAAGAACTGTTATTGTCATAATATGACCGATAAATTAGCCTGCTGCCGTAAAACCAAACGAAGGATGTACCAGATTTCACATGTGAAACTTTCCACTTTTTTCTGCCCCTTCCCCGCTATTTAAAAAGAGCCCGACCAGTAAAATCGGGCCATGATGCTTCCTATAAAACGATTAATTTACCCCAATTTATGTAGAGTGAAATAGCCTACAATATTATATTTGGGCCGCAATACGCCCGAGACATTTGCCGGCCGAGGTATAAATGACCGCGATATGACAGAAGCGATGCGACCGAAAGGTGTAACGGCCGTGAAAAGGGCAAGCGGTTTTCCAGCTGCAGAGCGACGGAGAGATTTGCCAGCCGCGGTCCAAACGACAGATATTGTGGCCGCAACGTGGCCAATAATACGACGACCTCAAAATTAGCGAGAGACTGGTCGGCAGTGAATTGACAAAGAAATATGCCTGCAACGACAGATTGTCTGGCCAATAAATGTGACGGCCGCGAAAATAGTGAGCTACTTGTCGTTCACAATACGACCAAAAGGTCTGCCGGTCATGAAACAAGCAGGCGATTTTCCAGCCGTGAAATGAGCGAGCGACTATCCGGTCGCGGGAAGGGTGAGCGATTTTCTGGCCATCAAACACCGAGAAATGTGACGGCCACAAAAAGGGTGACACGCTTGACGCCCGCGATGCGACGGAGATTTTCCTGCAGCAATGCCGGCCACGAAACGAAAATATGACTTTCTACTTTAATTTCTCTCTTAACCGAGGCCAGCCATTGCGGGGCGCCGCTGGCGCCCCCTACTGGCTAGCGCCCGGGGCAGGTGCCTCCGCTGCCCCCCCTAGATCCGTCACTGCCCGTAGCAGCAGACCTGCAACTCAGCATATTTCAAATGTGTAAATAAATTGTTTAAATGAAGCCTCGATTAGGGAAATGAGTATGCAGTTTGCTGCCTTAGAAATGTAAAAATGGGGGATTTTAGGCCGTAGTCCAGTAAATTAAAGCTCAACTACGTAAAGCCACTAACCAAATTTTTTTCAAATGTGTTAATTAGTGATCCATAACATTTGAATATGGAATCATGTTATTATAATCTAATTAAAATCATCTAATCATAATGATATAAACAATTTAATACAAAACATTTTGTTTTAACAGTCTATTTACATTTTAGAATTTTCTACGCCATTACTACATGAAGATTTCTTGACATCTATAACATTTAACACAGCAGTGAAATGACGGGGGGAGAAGGAACAACTCTCAGGTTTGTATGTAGCGCGTCTTTTTATAAATTGGATCCACCTACTGTGGACACCTTTAACGGTTTCGGAGAAACCCCTCTCTAAACATTGATTTATGCCTACACAAATTGAGCGAATCATTACAGTACTAGTTTGTATGATTTTCTTAATCTGATTATTTGAAATATTATAAATATATCACAATTGTTAAAGCTACTTAAATGAGTGGGAATGTCCATTCCTGCTCGCTAAATAAGGGTTACTTATTAGGTTGAGGTGGCACACAAGAGATAACTATGACGTCAAACTAATAAGTTATAGGCTAACAAAATTTCTTCAGACTTAAAAAATTAAACATGCTTCAAAGATTTGATGGGAAGGCTAGCTAACATTTCAATAATATGAAAATAGACTTTTAACATTCCAACAAAAATTGGAACCAACATGAAATAGACAACAACAAAGAATAAATAAATAAATATAACAACAAATAAGTGGTTGAAAAACAATAACCCTTCCTTCCGTGAAGTCTGAAACAGAGTAAAATGGGTTGTTAAAAGCCAGTCATCAAATTTGTTAAAAAATAACGAGTGTTTACCTGAGTAGGCTATTGTCACACGATTTTACTTAATAGAAGAATGTGATGATCAACACGGTCATCCCATGACACCCACCGTTAGTCCAGTCGCCAAATAGGAAAATAGGCATGAACCTTGAAGTAGGGTCCGACTCAAATTTTATGACTGATTCTAGTACTATTTGATGTACTGAACAAGAATATGGCGGATGCCAGACTGGCATCGTTGAGCAATTTTGAATATCGAAGGTCAAAGTTCAAAGGGCCGAAAATGGAGAAACAGATAGTGAAAAAATATATATTTATGGTATCCAAACAAATGTTCCCCCAAGACATTGATATTAAACCGCCACCAATAGTTGCTGGGTGGTAAATACTTCATTTTGATGGGGTATTAATATCCAGCCGCCATCTTGGATCCGCCATATTGGATACAAGTTAATTTTTTAAAATGTGAATGTGGTGTTGTGACACATAATTACAGAATAGATTTTCACGCTGATTACAGTGCCACAATCCGTTTTTGAAAATATTGTTTCGTTCTCAAGATATACTCAAATAATGATTCTTCCCGGTACATTTCTTATGGGAGTTTCCAAATTAAACTATTTTTTGTTTTGTTTTCTTTATATCTCCGGTTCTAATCGCATTATAAATTTCGTTTTGGTCTTAAAAGATTCAGTGATTTAATGGCTGTATTTTGAAATATAAATAATTTAAATATGACCAGCCAGAGAAGAGTTACAAAGCAATATTTAACATAAAATGTCGATTTTTCAAAATTTATTTTTGCTTAAAGATTTATATCTCAGGTTCTAAGCAAATTTAAACATTATGTTCAGTCTTAAAACTCTTAGCTGATATTTGTTTTTCTTTTGAGACTAAAACGAACTTAAAAATTTGATAAGAAACTGAGATATAAGAAAAACAAAACAAAAATAGTTAAATTTTTAAGGTTGTATGACCTTTGAATAGACTTAGCTTGTCCCCCCACAGTCGGATTAACATGATCAATGGCTCAAATGAAAGCCAAATATTACTGGCTTTCATTTGCCAGTAATTTGAAAGATGAGTGTTTTAAGACTAAAAATAATATTGAGACTTACTTAGAACCTGAGATATAAATGTTTAAGTAAAAAACTTTTTGAAAAATCTAAATCTTATGCTCGATGTTGCTTTGTAACTCACCTCAGACTGATCGTAGTTATATGATTAATATTTACAATTGAAGCCATTAAAATCCTGCATTTTTTAAGACCAAAACGAACTTTATAATCTGACTAGAACCGGGGATATAAGAGAAACAAGACAAAAATAGTTAAATTTTGAAGATCTTATGATCTTTAAACAGTCATAACCCTTTTTACAAAGTGGTTTTTAAGTTTAAAATGGCTTAAATGAAAGCCAAAGATCAGATGAGTGTTTTAAGACACACCTTAATATTTAGACTTACCTAGAGCCTGAGATATAAACCTTTAAGAAAACATACATTTTTTAAAATCAAAATTTTATGTCAATGTTGCTTTGTAACTCATCTCCGACTGGTCTTGTTTAAATGGACAATATTTCAAATTAAAGCCAATAAATCACTGAATCTTTTAAGACCAAAACGAAATTTATCATGCAATCAGCGTGAAAATCAATTCTGTAATGATGTGTCACAACACCACATTCACATTTAAAAAAATTAACTTGTAACCAATATGGAGGATCCAAGATGGCGGCTGAAAATTAATACCCCATCAAAATGAAGTATTCACCACCCAGCAACTATCGGTGGCGGTTTAATATCAATATCTTGGGGGAACATTTGTTTGGATACCATAAATATATATTTTTCACTATCTGTTTCTCCATTTTCGGCCCTTTGAACTTTGACCTTCGATATTCAAAATTGCTCAAGGATGCCAGTCTGGCATCCGCCATATTCTTGTTCAGTACACCAAATAGTACTAGAATCAGTCATAAAATTTGAGTCGGACCCTACTTCAAGGTGTCATGGCTTGGCGACTGGACTATTAGGGTATTTTCAATAATCTTTCTTTGTATGAAGGTATTTGCATAGTTTTTTTGAAAGTGTACTGTATAACTCGAAAAATACTGAACCGACTGGGTTGAAATTTCACACAGAGGTAGATCTTGAACCTGGGAAACATATAGGCCTATTCACTTCCTTAAAATCCCCTCGGGCTACGCCCCGTGAACGTCCTTAGCTTCAATGTTTACATTTTATAAGGATGTAAACATCCAAATACCGAAATTTTTTTTAGATTTATTTATTTACTCCGGTTCAATACACAAAGTATTATACACAGAAGTTCTAACAATCTAACATAACAACTGAGAACATTATTGGGCTCGCCCCACTCGGAGACACCCCGTAACTAAAGTTTAGAGTTTGACATCAAATATTATCACCCAAGATATCTTGAACCACTCTTGCTCTTAACCGCCTGTTGGCTGTTGGCTCACCAATGTTAAAAAATTGAGCCCCGGGAACAAGTCCAATATTATTCAGGAACTTGGCTGCACTGTTTTTAATATAGGCTAATCTTCAATAGTGTCAACACCAAATTCTTCATGAATTTATAAAAAAACCCGAAATGTAAATAGCTGTAAATACTACGATTTGACAGTTTAAAGAGCAGAAGTAAGGTAAGATGTAATTTTTATCGTGAGCGAAGCCACGGGCAACTGCTAGTTGTAATATAAAGTTGAATGGTTGTATCGTAATGTAAATTGAGGTAAACACGATTGAACGTAGTATACTCATGTACAACCTTGGGTTTTAGCCACTATCTTGAAAAACAGTGGCCATCTTGGATTTCATGCAAGTTCTTCAAACAATCCTTCACTGTATGGAAACCAATTAATTAACGTAACTGATTGCATATGCATTTCATTAAATAAGTGTTACTTAAACTCTTCACAGTTATTATATCGTTGTACCCGTACAATAAATTTTATTTTCTTCTTTTAATTATCATATTCATTTTAAAGAGCAAAGTATATTCTACTGTTACTGTAACAATCTTCTTGTATGGCTTAGTAGCCATCATAGACTAGACCGGGGCGAATAGAATATTTCTTTTCAGGACTTATGGAAACTTTGACCATAATATAGAGCCATAATGTTACAATTTATCAAACTTCTGACCACTTGGGCAATTGCAATATAAAGGTAATTTGAATAGAATAGAATAGAATACAATACAATACAATAAATCTTTATTTTACCATTTTTACAATATTACAAAGTTTGTACAAAAAATACTTACAATTTTATTTACAGACGCAATGACACAAAAAAAATATATATATACAATATAAATAAATAAATCTGTATCAAATATGACACTATACTCAAAATAAAAACAAAAACATTATAGGAACTTGAGCCTATAAATTAATAAATAATGTTATTGCTACGTATACACGACATGAGTACTTTATTTGCATAAAACATTTTTTGAATAGGCAAAAAGTATTCTCAATCTGGTGTTCGTCCTTACGTCCTTAATAAGTATTATTGTATTAAAATATTTACATATCGCGGGAGATCGGCGGCGGCGGAGAAGACGGGCACAGGAGCCGTCTCCTCCCTCAACCAAAACAACAACAATTAATTATGTAGAGTAGGATTCACCTAAGTTGGCCAAAACGAAAGTAAACAAACTATTATCTTCTTACGAACTTAAGCATAAAATCCAGCTGTACTGAAAACATAGCTAACGAACATCTGTTTTAGTGTAGCACTTGCAGTAAAGGGAAAGTTCTGATGCAATATTGCAACTGGAAGTTCTCTTGCGCAACTTAAATATTACTGATGCACTTTTTCAACTTAAGTATGTATTAACACGGAGAGGGTGCGTCATGGATATGCGGCATGATTAATAGCCTTATATTTTATTATTAAATACGATGTATAAAGAAAAATAGGCGAGTTTATAATTAGCCATTACTACTTGCTGCAAGTCAGCATCTGACAAGAAAGATTGTTTCGTATTGCGTTCAAAACTTATCAAAATTGGTCCAGGAAAAAATAAACAAGCAGCTAAACAAACTAAAATAAATGCCAATCAAGAAATAGAATCATATTTAACTTTCCCGCTGTGTAAAAAGGTTGAATTTAAAAATAAAATTCTACAAATAGGTGATTTAGTAAACATGTTATAACCTATCATCACGATCATCACACTCATCCTTCACTCATATTCAGGGTAACGTCCTTTATGAGGTACCTGTCTTATTAAAGTGATAAAGTTATTAAGTGATTAAGTGATAACCTTTAGGATTATCACGAATGAAAACAAAACAATATTGTAAACAAACGTAACGTGGCGATTTGATAGTTCGGAGAAAATGTAAACAAACACCATGCGTAATCAACAATGTTTTCAATGTGACTTGTATATAACTTTTTGATGAGATGATTAGTACATACTTCGGCCAACTTAGGTGAATACTACTCTAACATTTTCAAAACCTGAAAAGAAAACTGACTGACTGACTCACTCTGACACTTGGTGGTTAGTAAGGCGCGCTACTGCGCATCCAGTGTCAGCTGATTGTGGGGCCAGCTGTTGTCATGACGTCATGTGGGGGTCAACGGCTACGACAAAAACAGAGCGGGAGATTGGGCCAACTCGACGCGCGCTGCTTCGAATTTAAATTGTGACCAAACCTAAACTTCCATCTCGAATACCGAGTGCATTTTATAAAGTACATAAAATTCTCTCTCGATTGGTATAATTTGTTTTTACGTTTAGCCTTTTTTATTAATCATTACAGACGACTAAAGGTAGAAGAGTTATCCTTAGTTATTAAAAAAACCACCACTCGAATTTTTTTTTTTTTTAATAGGACGTTTCCCTTTAAAAACCTATGCATTCTTGTTTCGTAGGAGGTGCTAGTAATGCTAAATTATACAATTTTATACAAATGTATGTGTTTATTATGTATGTGTATGTACCTGCACTTGTGTTTTTAGCAGAAATAATAAAGTCAATGATTGGATCACCTACCACCACATAAGAGCAACCTTTATAATTAATTTCTTATTGTTTGCTTTTTTTTCTTTGGCTACGGGCTCTGCCGACGAGTGCTGTGTCACTTGCCTGAGCTATTGTATGGAAAATTCTTTGATAATAAATGGTTTCAATGGTTTCAATTATACAAATTAACAATTTTTATCCAAAAATATACATAAATAAAAGTTGAAAAGCAATTAATTCTTTATGAATGCAATTAAATACCAGTTTACTAAAATTAGGCTAACTACAAGTATGGCGAAAAAAATATATTATTCTTGTATCTTAACATACACTCAGAATTTCAATATTTTTTTTACTAGCTTTAAGATATTTATGTGTATCTTAACATACACTCGGACGACTTTCAATACATTTTTTCGATAGGTTTAAAATATTTATGTGTAAGGCAAACAATTATTACAGGAAAGTTTTCAAAAAACATAGCAAGTCGCGCATACTTAATTACATTTGCGTCCGTTATAATCGAATGAAAAAAATTAAAATTAAAGGAATTTCTCGCCTATTAAATGCTCGAGCTTTTAATGCTAAGTTAAGAGAATTTTGAAGTGATTGATGGCTGTTGTGTGTTGGCTGTGATGGTTCAGTCAGTTAAATTCAGTTGGTTCAGTGTCAGCATCACGGGAGGAGGCGGCATATTGTTGGGAATAGTTTTCAAAGCGGTGAAAAGGTAAAATGTTTTATATTTTTTACTGGAATGGAAAATGTATTGTGGCTATTGCTTGAATATGAGAAAATTACATTATTACAATGTAATAAAATGATTGATGGTGCACGTAGTTCATAACCTCTCAGGCTAATGTAAAGTTTTGTGATGATTTAGAAGCTGAAATATGGAAGAATCAGAAGTTAGATTTAATTAATTTAATTTTTACCTGTCCGAGATTTTAAATCTACAATTGGAAATTTGAAGGAATTTGATAATGATAGTGAAACAAATTATGTTAATATTTACAGGTGGAGAGAGGATTGGGGGAGAATTTCTTGAATGAAATTCGTTCTAGCCAAGTTGTCATAGTTGTCATGATGTTAGTAGGGGTTAATTAAGCTCTTAGAATAACAAACAACGAATCAAGCATATACAACAGTCAAAGGTAGGGTTAAAACATTAACAGATGATATAAAAATATTAACAGTTACTTTATTTAATTTATACAATATTTTGAGCATGAGCAGGTGGTCTTTTAATGCTAAACTTATATTATTACAATACATTACATATTACATTACATATTATTTTTACATTACATATTATTTTTACATTACATATTATATTATTATTATATTGCAAGGAGTAAAAAGCATATAAACATAGCAGCTGGGGTAAAAGGTGTAATATTTGTGAAAGTCCATTACATTTTTCGCAAGTTTTAACATTTTAGTTACGCCTTTTTTACGAAAGTAATCAGTTATATATATATTTAAAGGAAAGCTTTGTTCACATGGTGGAATCGTTAGAAAAGATAGCTAATTATTGAAATAGTCGGCGTATCTATAAACTTATAATTCTGGTATTTTGTATCTTGCTGTAGTAGTTCTGTTTAAATACGCATCCCCGAGCTTCGTCTCGATTTTAAAGGCATTTGTAGGCACTCTGAACGAATAAGCCATGTAGACTTTGGTTTTGAGGAATGATATTAATGGATTTTTTTTTTTTTTTGGGGTAGGAGGTGGAATGCGTTTACGCACACTGAGGGGCTCGTTGTCCCCTCAGTAGTGTCGGACTCCCACGAGCTCGATGTCCCGTGAACTACCGACTAAACCACCTCCCTCGGCACCGAGGACACTAGCCTGGAACTGTTTCACACATTACTTCGGGCTAGGCCTTTGATATTACGCCACTAGGGCAACCTCCGTGGGGAAATGCTGAGGATTAAGGCCGATCGAGGTCGACCTTTTTCGCCCGAAGAATGGCCTGGACGTAGTGCTGGACACAGTTCCAGTTGCCATCTCCCTGGAGCATAGCTCCGACGATGTTGTTTGGGCTGACGATCACGCCGATCTCAGATGAAAGTGAGGCTCGGCGGACGTGCCAACGGTCGCACTAAAAGAAGGTGTGCTCGGACGTATCTGGGATGCCGGGGCAATACAGACAGTCCGGGCTGGCGACTTTGCCCATCCGGTGCAGATAGGCTCGGAAGTACCCGTGTCCAGAAAGAAGCTGGGTCACGTAGTAATCGACCTCGCCGTGCTGCCGCTCCAGCCATGGTCGGACGGAAGGTATGAGCTGGAAGGTCCAACGTCCCCTCGGCTCGGCTTCCCAGTCGCGCTGCCAGGAGTCGAAGCTGCGATCGCGCTCTTCCCTGGCAGCTGTTTCCCGGCCCACTTCAGGCCTCCTCCGGTAAATCGCCTGCCTCTCCCTCGCGAGGAAGAGGACGGGGATGACTCCGGCGATCACCATCACAGCAGGCTCGGAGACTGTGCGGTAGGCCGAAGCGACCCGCAGAGCTCCTCGACGCTGGACTCGGGCAAGCCGGTCTCGGAAGACTCGCTTCTCGAGTGCGTGAGCCCATACCTCTGCCCCGTACAGCAAGACTGACTGGACGGCAGTCATGAGCAGACGGCGCTTGCAGGAACGAGGACCGCCGACATTGGGCATAAGCCTACCAAGGGCAGCGACACCCTTAGCGGCTTTGTCGGCAGCGCGCTGGATCTGCTCGCCGAAAGACAGTCTGCTGTCGACCATGACTCCCAGGTACTTTGCAGCAGGCTTAGTCTCGAGTGTGACGTCACCTATCTGCACCGGGAACACGGTGTTTATCCTCTTTTTGGTGAGAACGACGATCTCCGTCTTACTGATAGCCAGGGACAAGCCGTGATCTCGCATCCACCCGTTGACCTTGGCCATTACAACGCTGAGCCTCAGTTTTGCCTGCTCGACGTTCCTCGCAGCGATCAAGGCAGCGACGTCGTCAGCATAGCCAACGAGGCGGGTCTCATCGGGCATGTCTAGCCTCAGCAAGCTGTCGTAGGACACGTTCCAGAGATCTGGTCCGAGAATGGACCCCTGCGCAGCCCCGGAAGTGATGGGAATGCGCCGCTGACCTTCGGTCGTGTCGTACAACAGAACGCGGTCTGACAAATACGCTTCTATCATACGCAGGAGGTAGGAGGGAACTTGGAACGTATGCTCAAGCGCCCACAGCATATCGCTCCACCTGGCGGAGTTAAAAGCGTTCTTCACGTCGAGCGTGACGAGAAGGACCACGCGGCGCGACCAATGGTTGTGATCCTCCGCCCTCCGCACTGCCTCAACTACCTCCTGGATAGCGTCGATGGTAGAGCGGCCGGATCTGAAGCCGTACTGCTGCGGGGACAAGTCCCCCGCAGAGACGATGGCCTCGGTCAGCCTGACGCGCAGGAGCTTCTCAAGCACTTTCCCGGCCGTGTCGAGCATACACAGGGGTCGGAAAGAAGAAGGGGTCCCCGGTGTGCTCTTCGCCTTCGGGATAAGAACAAGGCGGGCAACCTTCCACGAAGAAAAGAAAACGCCTTCCGCCAGACACGCGTTGAACATATCGAGCAGAAGCCTGGATTCACCTTCGCAGCGAGCTTGAGCACCTCCGCCGGAATGCCATCGGGACCGGGCGCTCTTCTGGGTCGTAGGGATCGGACGGCGGCGGTGAGTTCCTCTTCCCGGAAGACTGGGAAGGCGCCTACCTCTCCGAATCCCCTGACTGGCCGAACTGGGTGGCTGGGAAACAGTGTGTCGACGACGGCGGCCATGGCTTGTGGTTCCATGACCGCAGGTGGTGAGCGAGCCCCTAGCTTCTGGGTTACAAGTTTGTAGCCCATCCCCCAGGGGTCGTTGTCGATATCCTGACTCAGCTGCTTCCAGCACCTGACTTTACTCCGGTTGATGGCACCGCGGAGCTCTCGGCGGGCCGCTCTGTGCTCAGCCGATCTGGCATTTGCATCAGGGCGGTTCCTGGCTCGCTGCGCAACTCGTCGGAGACCAAGGCATCTCCTCCGGAGTTCCGCGATTTCAGGGGTCCACCAGTAAACCGGCTTCTTCCTGTGGCGGCGGGAAACTCCGGGCATCGACTGCTCACACGCGGTCGCGATGAGACGCATCGTCGATGCTGCCAGATCTTCGGCACCTTTGAAATTCACAATGCTCTGGTCTTTGATTACTTCTTTAAAAGTGACTTTACTCAGACGACTGGTGTTCCAGCGTCGAGCCAGAGGAGCAGATTCAGCACGCAAGCGCGCACCCACGGGAAGGACCTTGAAGAGGATCCCCTGAGGGTCGCTAGAGGAATACTCCTCGCAGACACGCCAGTCGGAGATCCGCTGGACAATCCCTTCAGAGGCAAGGGGTATGTCAGGGATCGTCTCTCTGCACCCCGGACGGCGAAAGGTGGAAATGCCGCCCGTGTTAAGGATACAGAGGCCCGACCTGGCAGCCGACTCGAGGACGTAACGACCTCGAGTGTCGGTCCGCGGGGAACCCCATTCTACGGCTTTGGCGTTAAAATCGCCACCGACTATGACCCCGCCAGAGGTGTTCATGATCTTATCCTCGATGGAATCGACCATGTGGCGGTAGTCTGCGATCGGTTGGTTAGGCGTGAGGTAACAGGAGAAGACGGTGAAATCCCTGCTCCTCACCCAAACGAAGCCGTTGCCCGATCCGGAATCGAGAACAGGCACCTTCCCGAGGTCCAAGATCCATATCGCCGCAGTGCCGGAGGGATCCGAGAACCACTGCGCGGAGCGTCGGTTCTGGTACTGCTCACTGAGAAGCAGTAGCTCAGCACCCTGCTCCGTGGCGAATTGGAACAGCAAGTCGTTTGCTGTCCTGCTCCTCTGCATGTTAAGTTGCAGAACACTGATCATTTCTTTTGTGTTTGGCGAAGCTCCTGGATGGCCCGCCTGTACTGCTCGCAACGACCAGACCCAGCGGAATGCTTGACCTGGTCGCCCTTCAAGCCGGCTTCTGTACACAGGACACATGACAACGCTGCATTGCATGCGCTGGCCCTGTGATCCTGGCCGCCGCACTTGAAGCAGAGCTTGCTTCTATCGGGTCCAGGGCAGCGATTAGCTACGTGACCGAACCCCAGACATTTAAAACATCTGGAGGCCACGAGCTTCTCGCGCACCCGACAGCTCACGTACCAGACTTTCAGGTGGCCCTTCTCCAGGAGCTTCGCAGCTGCCCTGGCTCCCAGCGTGAGGATCGCCACCTTCTGACCCCGAGCGTTCGCCTTTGAGAGGAAGGTTTTCACCTCGACGTTGTCGCATCGGGCGGATTTGACGGCAGCAGTCACCTCCGCCTCGGTCGTCAGCTCGTCAAGGTCCCTCACCTCCAGCGTCGACTTGGGTTCGAGAACGCGGACGGTCGCGTTCGCCCCCAAGATGTTCTGCAAGTCCTCGCTGAAGGCAGCTTTACTTTTGGAGGCGTCACCGAGCTCGACCAAAAGATCGCCGGCTCGGGTCTTCCTCATGCCCTTGATGACGGCGCTCTTCTCATCGGGCTTCGCTTTACTGCGAATTTCGCCCAGCACGTCGGCGTAGGATTTCCCCTCCGACGGCTTGATGAGAAGAGCGTCCGGCCGCTGCTTGCGGGACTTCTTCCTCGGCGCCTTCTTCTTGTCCTGGGTGCCAGGCTGGCTTCTAGGATTTGGAAGAGGGTCTTTCTTCTTACCCTTCCTCTTAACGACCTCGGTCCATGCTTCGGAGTCCGACTTCTCCGCTGGACCGTCTCCCTTCGGCTTTTTCTCTGCCTCCGGTTGGGCGGGGCTAGAAGCGGCTCGCTTTCCACCGGCCGGCTGAGCCTTGACCCGCAGCGATGGAGTCGTCTGGGTCGACGCGGCCACCGTCTCACAAGACTGCCACGACCTTCTCAGCTGGACAATGTGCTGCAGACTGGCCTCCAATTGGACAATGCCATCCTGCACGTCCTTGCTAATGTTCTTCTGCCGGGCGGTCGCAGCCTTCATTACAGCCAGGGTGTCGAAGCACTTTTTAAGGTGCTCCTCCTCCTGCTGCCTGGTGAGCGCGATGACCGCGTCAAAGGGAGACGAGTCGGCATTCATCGGCTCGTTGTCCTCAGTGGGTGCCCTCTCAATGGCCGCGGATGTTCTTGCCACCGATGAGGCAGGTGTCGCGACCCGGACTGGTGGCGATCTCGTGAGTCGAGACCTTCTTTCGAAGGGGCTTGCCACCCCGTCGTCAAGCCCACTCAGAGGAGAATCCTGCTGGGTGTTTTTTTGGGGTTAGGGTACCCCGTTTTGATTCGTGCACCTTTTGAATCGTTTTTTTGTCTGCACTTGCCATGTTGTCTGGATTGGCCCCCAAGACTGGGCGTTGACCCCCCAAACGTACCCCGATGAGAAAGTCAGACCGACCCATCACCAGAGAAACTATATCCGTGTTCGACCGCCTCCAAAACACCGGCGGTCCCAGACGAGCAGTGGCCTCGGCAGAGCCCCCCCGTGACCGCAGCAGGGCCCTATCCGGTCGCCAACCGGCACCGCCACGGCCAAAGGGATTTTCGCCGGCTGATAGGGCAGCCAGGTCAGCTGGCTGGGCTGACCCGGGCCCCTGTACTATCCGGCAGCCTGGGAGGTGCAGAACCCAGTTTTTAAGCTGTACCCTCTGCTCGTCCTAGACCTCCAGCGCAATGGAGGCTGAAGAACACAGAGTCACCCCGGAAAATAGGCTGGAATGATTTAGAAAAAACAACCGGGCTATTGAAATGAACCGGAGAATGGAATTGTGAAAAGGAGACGCGAAAAAGGACCAGTGCGCCCCCCTCCCCTTTTAGTCGGCTCTTACGACAAGCAGGGGATACTGTTGGACATTCTGTCCCGGCCCAACACGGGAGCGATATTAATGGATTAATGAATGCCTTAATACTATCAATCCAATTAAGTTAGGCTCACCGGGTTTTTGGCGGTGAATGATAACATTTTGACTTAGGCCTATAATTATTAACGTTATAATCAATAGATAAATGTTTTGAATTAGGGTAATTGAGATTTTCGTAGGCAATAAGGAATCTGTATTCGGTTAAGTTAACGGTTACATAATCATCAATATATTCTCTTGAAAAATATTTCTTTGTTAATAAAATCACCAAAATATTACTTAGATTTAGTTGTTTTATGTACAAGGGTTTACTGAATTAATAAGGTAATATAAGGCCTACAGTTTTTCTTGATGCCTGAAGTTAATGGATGTTTTAAATTCTTAAGTAGGCCTACCGGCTTTTCAGCGTTCACTTACTCAAATCGTATGACTTCAATAATGTAGGTTTGAAATTCATTTATGGAATTTTAATGTAATAATTAGTTGATAAATGAATTGAAAGAAGGAAAGTAAAAATTATAGAGGCTTCAACAAATCTAAATAAGGTTGAAATTTAAGTTCAATTTAATTTATTGTGGAGTCATTTACTTACACCCAAAAAAATTCTTTGTGCCGATTACTATGTAAAAATTTCGTGGTATGGCGGGATTCGATCCCGGGACCTCGAAACAAGTGGCCCAAGGCGTTGTCCACTGAGCCATCGCGTATTCATGTGTGATATAGCACAGATTTCAACTTTAGTGCGGGAACAAGATTTTTGAATCTTCACAGCTTCAATTTGCTACCGTATGGTTAATCTACCCGTAGAAAGGAAAATTTACTTTGTATTAAAAGCATCGAAAAGTTGCTGAGGTCTGGTCACTGTATTTTTATAACTAGGCCTTCCGTGATCACAAGTTGATATACTGTTGGTTAGACTTAAAATTAATTGAAAAGCAGAAGTACTTTTGCTAGTACAGTACCTAACACCTTAATTACCCTGAGGCAATTATTTGCGATAAAAAATAGCCTACTTAAAGCTAACACTTTACAATAATCTTTCTGGATCTATTTTTATAACTAAAATGCGAGGGACTTCTATGAGGGTTTCCAACAGTTCCAATTATCTTTAGGCCTATTGAACTGCCCTTATGGGACCATTGCATTGTGTGTTATGACCTGGGGGAAAATATAAAAGTATATCATAGGATGTTGTTTTTAGTATTTCTTGGTAGAGTAACCTTTTGTTCATTAAATTTTCTCTTTAACCAAAAACAATAACTGTTTCCAGTGAAACATTGCAATCAAATTTGTTCCTTGACCATAAGAACACATCTAAAATTACCCCTCAGCTGACAACAACAAAACTGCCACTTCACCACCTTCGATAGAAATAAATAATTCTCGTATAAAATAAATATGGAATGCAAAGTTTGTAATATTTTATTTTTTCCGTCGATATCTTCTTTTTTGTGATCATTAATTCCTTTTTTCCCCTTTTGTCTACACAACTTTAAATTTTAAAATAATCATTAGGCCCTAAATAACGATCGTAAAAAATCAGATAAGATTATCGTTTTTTATTACTGTAATTGTATCTTTTTCGAATTAAATATTAACATCAAACCGCTTAAACCATAACATTATCATTCAGAAATTACAATAATTATTACTCATGAATATTCTGAAGAGGTTGGCACACCTGCTGCTGTTCAGTCCATAAGTCTCCCATGTGCCCAGCGGGTCATCATAGCGATCCATAAGTCTCCCGTGTGCCGGAGCCTGTCTGACAGCTGTGATCAAACGGCGTCTATGGAGCTAGCCGTCCCTACGTGATGGGGAACCCAGTTGGTCAAATGCCGAGTTGGTCATTTGTCTTGTCCCCGAGTTGAGCGCTCGGCCCACTCACTCTCCTTGCTGCCCCCTCCACTCTTCTGCCAACTGTCACTGCGAGCAAGTATAAATTCGGTCAACTGTCACACATTTTAAATTATTATTATTTTATTTAATGAAGTTG
The DNA here is from genome assembly GCA_035578135.1 of Flexamia atlantica. NCBI lineage: Eukaryota > Metazoa > Arthropoda > Insecta > Hemiptera > Cicadellidae > Flexamia > Flexamia atlantica. Next base: position 7,778,623 of record JAQJVK010000013.1, read on the forward strand.
AGCAACTGTCACATCGACCAACTATCAATTCGACCAAGGGGATTCAGGCCTTCATTTATTTATTTTAATTTAATTTTAAACAGTGGGCAAGAGACACGGTGAGCAGCTATCAATTCGGTCAATCGTCAATTATTTAATACTTAATATTTTTATAAAGTCGGACAACTGTCACAGCGAACAAGTATCAATTGGAACAAGTGGTTTCAGTATTTTATTTAATTATTAATATTAATTTTTAAAAAGTTGGGGAAATGGCACAGAGACCAATTATCAATTCGACCAAGTGGATTCAGGCTTTTATTTATTTATTTAATTTAATTTTTTTAAAGTGGGCAAGTGTCACGGCGAGCAAATATCAATTCGGTGAATTGGTGGGCTATCTTGTATAGAAAAGAACCAATCAGAGAAGAGGCAGTCCATATGATCCAAGGGATGGTTCACAGCTATTCCCCTTAGTGATTTCAATTGAATGAATACTATATGATATGAATAATAAATTAAGCATGTGTGGATGCATTAATTTGTCTTGTGGCCAATTTATTTACTTATTGTAAAGCTCACGTGCATTGTATGTTCGCTGCAAACAAACATAACCAAAATTGGCTTTGTCAACAGACATCCAGTTCCAGCTCCAGGTTTTAATAAAGCTCTTTGGCGATTTGTAGCTATAACATCAGGTACTCATGTGACACAGCCTGTCAACATTACAGCTGATGCAGAAGGTGTGGCTTTACTTTACACTCTCGCTGAATGAAGTATAATTAATGCTAAATTTAACAATTTTTATCCAAAAATATACATAAATAAAAGTTGAAAAGCAATTAATTCTTTATGAATGCAATTAAATACCAGTTTACTAAAATTAGGCTAACTACAAGTATGGCGAAATAAATATATTATTCTTGTATCTTAACATACACTCAGAATTTCAATACATTTTTTTACTAGCTTTAAGATATTTATGTGTATCTTAACATACACTCGGATGACTTTCAATACATTTTTTCGATAGGTTTAAAATATTTATGTGTAAGGCAAACAATTATTACAGGAAAGTTTTCAAAAAAACATAGCAAGTCGCGCATACTTAATTACATTTGCATCCGTTATAATCGAATGAAAAAAATTAAAATTAAAAGGAATTTCTCGCCTATTAAATGCTCGAGCTTTTAATGCTAAGTTAAGAGAATTTTGAAGTGATTGATGGCTGTTGTGTGTTGGATGTGATGGTTCAGTCAGTTAAATTCAGTTGGTTCAGTGTCAGCATCACGGGAGGAGGCGGCATATTGTTGGGAATAGTTTTCAAAGCGTTGAAAAGGTAAAATGTTTTATATTTTTTACTGGAATGGAAGATGTATTGTGGCTATTGCTTGAATATGAGAAAAATACATTACATTACATTGTAATAAAATAATTGATGGTGCATGTAGTTCATAAACTCTCAGGCTAATGTGAAGTTTTGTGATGATTTAGGAGCTGAAATATGGAAGGATCAGAAGTTAGATTTAATTAATTTAATTTTTACCTGTCCGAGATTTTAAATCTACAATTGGAAATTTGAAGGAATTTGATAATGATAGTGAAACAAATTATGTTAATATTTACAGGTGGAGAGAGGATTGGGGGAGAATTTCTTGAATGAAATTCGTTCTAGCCAAGTTGTCATAGTTGTCATGATATTAGTAGGGGTTAATTAAGCTCTTAGAATAACAACAACGAATCAAGCATATACAACAGTCAAAGGTAGGGTTAAAACATTAACAGATGATATAAAAATATTAACAGTTACTTTATTTAATTTATACAATATTTTGAGCATGATCAGGTGGTCTCTTAACGCTAAACTTATATTATTACAATACATTACATATTACATTACATATTATTTTTACATTACATATTATATTATTACTATTTTGCAAGGAGTAAAAAGCATATAAACATAGCAGCTGGGGTAAAAGGTGAAATATTTGTGAAAGTACATTACAGTTTTCGCAAGTTTTAACATTTTAGTTACGCCTTTTTTACGAAAGTAATCAGTTATATATATATTAAAAGGAAAGCTTTGTTCACATGGTGGAAGGAAAAACATGGGTGTGATATTGCGAAGGTCATGTCACGTCACTCAGGAAGCAAAGGGGCGATTTTGACAGCCAGCTGATCGTACTTATCATTTCTATTATTATTTTCATGTTTATTGTTTTCTATTTTGTTTTGTTTTGCCGAAACCGTTTTTGAACAAATGCCGAGTTGTGCAGTTTTTGGCTGCAAAAACTACAATCGAAAAACTAAAGTTACTTAAATGAAATATTACAAATTCCCTTCGAATGAAGACTTTAAAGTCACAGTGGATGCGAGCGTGTAATTTTCAATCCTCGTTTTAGGCTGCGCCGGACGAAGCTGCGGTGGAGCGCCGCCGCTCCGGACCGCTCCGGCCCCACTACACCACTGCTGATATGACACCTCAATGCTGTTGTAATAGTTCACGGTTATATAATAACTAAAAGACTAAAAAATACTACCAACTATTGTATTTGATGCTATTAAATAAATTAACGTATTTATTTTTTTGATACAGTTACAAATGATTAACAATCATTGCATTCCATTGTGTTTTAGGTTTATTCAATTGTATCGTATTAAAACAGGTAATATGACTTTAATATTTAAAAAGAAATTTCAATTTTTGAAAGTACGGGTACTGGGGGTACTGTTATGATCTGGTTAGGATCGGGGTTTGGTTGAATCAATTATTAAAGTGTTCATTTTAATTTAGAGGATTTTAAAGAGTTGTTAAGTGGAAGGAAATGATTACTGCTTTCTATCCTGGATAAACGCTGGACAGCATTTAATTTTGTGGTTAAATGTTGTATGTTGTTAAGTTAAGCTAGTTTATTTGTAAATAATCCTATTTACTCTGTATATTCATAAATATAAAATTACAAAAATATGTAAAAATACTAACTTTGGTCTTTATTGTCTGATTTGTCTAACATTTGGATATGTTGTTAAACTAAGGAAGTGAACTTGTAAATAGTATAAATTAATTCAATCTACCCTATATCTTTTAAAATATAAAATTACAAAATTAGGTAAAAATACTAACTTTAGTTTTTGTTAACAGATTTGTCTAATATTTGGGTATGTTGTTAATCTAGGCTAGTGCATGTATAAATGATATATATTATTTTTATTTAGGCCGTATAATTTTAAATGTAAAATTATAAAATAGGCAAACTGGCCAAAAATATTAACTTTGGTTTTTATTGTCTGACTTGTCTAATACGGATATATTGTTCAGCTAAGTAAGTGAATTTGGAAATAGCACATATTAATAAAATCTACCCTGTATATTTTAAATGGTAAAATTATAAAATGGGTGAAATTATATATTATTTTTATTTAGGCCGTATAATTTTAAATGTAAAATTATGAAATAGGCAAACTGGCCAAAAATATTAACTTTGCTGTTTATTGCCTGATTTGTCTAATATTTGGGTAACGTGTTAAGCTAAGCAAGTGCATGTTAAATGATATATATTAACAATATTTTGTGTACATTCCAAATTATAAAATTATAAAATAGGCTAAAAATACTAACTTTGAGCTTTATTGTCCGATATGTCTAATATTTGGATGTGTTGTTGACCTAAGCAGTTGAACTTGTATAAAATATTACCACTAACTTTTAAAATATAAAATTACAAAAATATATAAAAATGCTAATTTTGTATTTATCAACAGATCTGTCTAATATTTGGCTATGGTGTTAACTTAAGTAAGTGCATGTGTAAATGGTATATATTGATTATACCTACCCTGAATATTTTAAATTATAAAATTACAAAACAAGCAAAAATATCAACTTTTGTCTTTATTATTTGATTTGTCTGCGTTTTGATATGTTGTTAACTTAAGTTAGTGTATGTGTAAATTGTATACAATATTTCCATTTACCTTGTCTATTTTAAATTATAAAATTACAAAAATTAATTAATTTTTTTACTATACATTTAAATTAAATTAATTTTTAAATTATAAACTATAAGAATTAAATTTTAAATTATAAATCATGAAATATAAAATTACAAAATAAGGAAAAATCTTAACATTAGTATTTATTAACTGATTCATCTGTATTTTTGATATGTTGTTAGCTTAAGCTAATGTATGCTTATACTGTGTATATTATTCTTATTTACTCTGTATATGCTAAATTATAAAATTATAAATATTGATTGAAAATTAATTAGCTCTTTATTGCGTAATTTTTTTAGTATTTGGATATGTAGTTGTTCTGTGTTAGCAATTTGTAAAACCTGTATATTATTGATATCTACCTTCTATATTTTGTATTATAAAATTACAAATGTAGGTTCAAAAAATTAATTTGCCTCTTTATTGTTTGATCTGTCTATTGATTGGATATGTCGTTGTCCTAGACTAATATATGTGTAACTGCTAAATTTTATTCTCATATATCCTGTACAGTTTAAATTATAAAATTACAAGGTAAAACAACATGTAAAAAAAAGATTTTAGTTTTTATTGGACAATTTTAAAACTTTTGTTTTACGACAGTTCTTACCCAATACATATGTAAATTGTACATAATAATCCTACCTGCCCTGTATAATTTAAGTTGTAAAATTATATAAACAGGTAAAATATTAACTTTTGTCTTTGTTGATTGATTTATTAAATAATTGGATATGTATTTGTTGTAAGCTAATGCTTAGTAATATGTAAAAGGATGAAATTACAAATACAGGTAAAAGCAAATTAACTGATCCACCTCTAATGTTAGCATATTGTTAACGTAAACAAGTACATGTGTAATACTAATCCAATGTACCCTGTTATGTAATATTTGTGTAAAAGAATGTACGTTGGACTTACACACTTAATTCGACAGACAATAATAAGAATATACAAAGCCTAAAGCCTGGAAATTATAATTTGATATATTGCATAACTTGTAGTTATTTGTATAAAACTGTCTGTTGGATCTACATACTTAGCCTGACAGAAATTTAAAAGAATTTACAGAACATGTAAAATAATTACTATTATTTTGTAACTGCTAAATTTTATTCTTATCTAGCCTGTAAAATTTAAATTATAAAATTAAAGGGTAAAACAACAGGTAAAAATAATGATTTAAGGTTTTATTGGCCAATTAATCAAAATGTTTGTTTTTCCTTAGGCAGTACATGTGTAAATTGTACATAATAATCCTATCTACCCTGTATAATTTAAGCTGTAAAATTATATAAATAGTTAAAATATTACATTTTACCTTTGTTGCCTTTGTTGATTGATTTATTAAATAATAATTGGATATGTATTTGTTGTAAGCTAATGCCTACAAGCTACACCACACTGCCTAATGCCTAATGCACACACACCAACAGTAAAAGATTTAACTGATCTACCTCTAATGTTAACATGTTGTTAACCTAAGCAAGTACATGTGTAATACTAATCCAATGTACTCCCTTATGTAATATTTGTGTATAAAATTTACATTGGACTTACACACTTAATTTGACAGACAATAATAAGAACTAGTGGATCTGAGCGCACGGAATCCTGCGCTACTCTAGCAGAGCGATAATTCAAATGGCGAGAAATTTAAAACACAATCATGCTAACACGATCCGTCTTGAGGGTTATGTTTACACAAATTAAAAAATAACAGCAATTAAATTATCCAGCTGATCAAAATGTAAACAATTATGTTCTTCATAAGGATAACATGGGAACTTTAAAAGCAAATGGGGCAGAGCCCAAGGGACTTTTTCAAAAATGTAAGGCCAGTTTGCAAATCTACGCGACACGCTCTTTCCAATGAGCCGTCAATGATCAAAATCGGTTAAGAAATGACGGAGGAGTTCATAAGACAAATTTCGTGTTGGCGTATTAATTATATCGATTTGCAAAGCCTGGATATTATAATTTGATACATTACAGAAATTGTAGTTTTTATGTAAAACTGTCTGTCGGACCTGCATACTTAGTCTAACAAAATTTAAAAGAATTGACAGAACGTGTAAAATAATTACTATTATTATCACTTTGTCCATACTTTCTGGATATGGTCTTTATAGCCTAAGCATGGCTTGGAAAACATGTTTGATTTATCCAGCTTACCAGCCTTGCAAAATTTAATGTTGATTTATACTGTAATCTTGACATGTTTAGTTGTAAATGGTGGCAACAAGAATATCAGTATTTGTATAGTCAGTCTGGTCTGTGTATATTGTATATTATTGATAGATCTTGTAACATTTGTGTAAAACTCTATGTTGGACTTGCACACTTTATTTAACAGATATTTACAATAATGTACAGAATTATATATAATTATTATATTTTCTGTAAATTATTAAATTAGGGTTTACAGATATTATATAGAATTTTACACATTCGTTAATATCTGTACAGACCTATGTACAGATATTTATGGATATATTACAGAATTCTATAAGAAATTGTACAGATATGTAAAATTCTGTAGAAATTGTGTAGATATATCTAGAAATGTGTACAGATATCTGAACAGATATTAACGAATGTGTTAAATTCTATATAATATCTGTAAACTCTAATTTATTAATTTACAGAAAATATAATAATTATATATAATTCTGTACATTATTGTAAATATCTGTTAAATAAAGTGTGCAAGTCCAACATAGAGTTTTACACAAATGTTACAAGACCTATCAATAATATACAATAATATACAATATACACAGACCAGACTGACTATACAAATACTGATATTCTTGTTACCACCATTTACAACTAAACATGTCAAGATTACAGTATAAATCAACATTAAATTTTGCAAGGCTGGTAAGCTAGATAAAGCAAACATGTTTTCCAAGCCATGCTTAGGCTATAAAGACCATATCCAGAAAGTATGGACAAAGTGATAATAATAGTAATTATTTTACACGTTCTGTCAATTCTTTTAAATTTTGTTAGACTAAGTATGCAGGTCCGACAGACAGTTTTACATAAAAACTACAATTTCTGTAATGTATCAAATTATAATATCCAGGCATTGCAAATTCTTAATATTGTCTGTCAAATTAAGTGTGTAAGTCTAATGTAAATTTTTTACACAAATATTACATAAGGGAGTACATTGGATTAGTATTACACATGTACTTGCTTAGGTTAACAACATGTTAACATTAGAGGTAGGTCAGTTAAATCTTTTACTGTTGGTGTGTGTGCATTAGGCATTAGGCAGTGTGGTGTAGCTTGTAGGCATTAGCTTACAACAAATACATATCCAATTATCATTTAATAAATCAATCAACATAGGCAACAAAGGTAAAAGGTAATATTTTAACTATTTATATAATTTTACAGCTTAAATTATACAGGGTAGATAGGATTATTATGTACAATTTACACATGTACTGCCTAAGGACTATCATAAAACAAACATTTTTATTAATTGGCCAATAAAACTTAAATCATAATTTTTACCTGTTGTTTTACCCTATAATTTTATAATTTAAATTTTACAGGGTATATAAGAATAAAATTTAGCAGTTACAAAATAATAGTAATTATTTTACATGTTCTGTAAATTCTTTTAAATTTCTGTCAGGCTAAGTATGTAGATCCAACAGACAGTTTTATACAAATAACTACAAGTTATGCAATATATCAAATTATAATTTCCAGGCTTTAGGGTTTGTATATTCTTATTATTGTCTGTCAAATTAAGTGTGTAAGTCCAACGTACATTTTTTACACCAATATTACATAACAGGGTACATTGGATTAGTATTACACATGTACTTGTTTACGTTAACAATATGCTAACATTAGAGGTGGATCAGTTAATTTGCTTTTACCTGTATTTGTAATTTCATCCTTTTACATTATACTAAGCATTAGCTTACAACAAATACATATCCAATTATTTAATAAATCAATCAACAAAGACAAAAGTTAATATTTTACCTGTTTATATAATTTTACAGCTTAAATTATACAGGGCAGGTAGGATTATTATGTACAATTTACCCATGTATTGGGTAAGAACTGTCGTAAAACAAAAGTTTTAAAATTATCCAATAAAAACTAAAATCATTGTTTTTTACATGTCGTTTTACCTTGTAATTTTATAATTTAAACTGTACAGGGTATATGAGAATAAAATTTAGCAGTTACACATATATTAGTCTAGGACAACGACATATCCAAGCAATAGACAGATCAAACAATAAAGAGGCAAATTAATTTTTTGAACCTACATTTGTAATTTTATAATACAAAATATAGAAGGTAGATATCAATAATATACAGGTTTTACAAATTGCTAACACAGAACAACTACATATCCAAATACTGAAAAAAATACGCAATAAAGAGCTAAATTAATTTTCAATCAATATTTATAATTTTATAATTTAGCATATACAGAGTAAATAAGAATAATATACACAGTATAAGCATACATTAGCTTAAGCTAACAACATATCAAAAATACAGATGAATCAGTTAATAAATATTAAAGTTAAGATTTTTCCTTATTTTGTAATTTTATCATTTAAAATAGACAAGGTAAATGGAAATATTGTATACAATTTACACATACACTAACTTAAGTTAACAACATATCAAAACATAGATAAATCAAATAATAAAGACAAAAGTTAATATTTTTGCTTGTTTTGTAATTTTATAATTTAATATATACAGGGTAGGTATAATCAATATATACCATTTACACATGCACTTACTTAAGTTAACACCATAGCCAAATAGTAGACATATCTGTTGATAAATACAAAATTAGCATTTTTATTGTATACGATTGTATACAATTTCCACATACACTAACTTAGATTAACAACATATCAAAACATAGATAAATCAAATAATAAAGACAAAAGTTAATATTTTTGCTTGTTTTGTAATTTTATAATTTAATATATACAGGGTAGGTATAATCAATATATACCATTTACACATGCAACTTAAGTTAACACCATAGCCAAATATTAGACAGATCTGTTGATAAATACAAAATTAGCATTTTATATATTTTTGTAATTTTACATTTTAAAAGTTAGTGGTAATATTTTATACAAGTTCAACTGCTTAGGTCAACAACACATCCAAATATTAGACATATCGGACAATAAAGCTCAAAGTTAGTATTTTTAGCCTATTTTATAATTTTATAATTTGGAATGTACACAAAATATTGTTAATATATATCATTTAACATGCACTTGCTTAGCTCCATTTAACACGTTACCCAAGTATTAGACAAATCAAACTATAAACATCAAAGTAAACTATAAACACAGACAAATCAAATAATAAAGACAAAAGTTAATATTTTGGCTTGTTTTGTAATTTTATAATTTAAAATATACAGGGTAGGTATAATCAATATACCATTTACACATGCACTTACTTAAGTTAACACCTTAGCCAAATATTAAACAGATCTCTTACTAAGTGTTACAGTTGACAAAACCATTGTCTAAACATGCGTTGCCCAGGGTCGGTTTCTCTTTAATGATAATAATTGAACTGCCTAAGCTCGTTCAACAGTTTTGTCTGTCAGTATAGTAATATCAAAATCTGCATTGACGTCACCGCAAAAAATAATATTTGTGTTTCACCTGTCCAGAGAAATCAAAGTTGTTACAATACAGTAAAAACGTTGTTGAAATTGACATCTACGGAGTTGAAAATTGAAATAAAAATTAATTGCATTTACAAAAATACTCACAGCCAGTCGATATCACAAAAAAGAGACATATAACATTTTTTACAATACATGTAAGATGTATAGTAGTTTATGCAACGATTGTATAATGAATGCCTTTAAGCCACGAGTGAGATGTAAGTTAGAACACGAGCGAAGCGAGTGTTCTAAATATCTCACGAGTGGCTTAAAGGCATAATACAATCGTTGCATACACTATTTTATCTACGACCAACAATATACGACAAAATTTCCCCCGAAGTTAAACAAAACTCATGACTTTTACTAATGATGGAATAGGTCAACTAAAATTTGAGGTTAGGCAAATAAGCAGACTGAACCATGAATCGTTGTGGAACAATCAGCTGATGGGATAAGTAAACTCAAACATGAATCGTAATGCAACAATCAGCTGATGTGCGAATTGCGTAATTGTTATTATGACACTACTTCCGTCAAATGCCGAGCTCTCATTGGTCTAGAACCAGTACTCTAAAGTGACTCCAGTACTCTAAAGTCGTCATTAGAGTACTGCTTGGTTTTTGGTGTTTTAATGTATATCATTATAATGTTTATTGTAATACCATAATTGGTGCTTATTGCAATGGTCGTAGATAAAAATTTTTACAATACAGTAAAACGTTGTTACAAAACAGTACAATAATAGTACGATACAATATTATTACAGTTGTTACAATCACAGATGAAGATATACAGATAATACATAATACATAATATCATACTAAATATAACATACTAAATCCGGGAGATTCGGCGGCGGCGGTGGCAGATGCGGCGGCGGCGGTGGCGGATGTGGCAGCAGTGGTGGCGGCGGCGGCGGTGGCGGATGTGGCAGCAGTGGTGGCGGCGGCGGCGGCGGCAGACGTGGCGGCAGTGGTGGCGGCGGCGGCGGCGGCAGACGTGGCGGCAGTGGTGGCGGCGGCGGCGACGGCAGACGTGGCGGCAGTGGTGGCGGCGGCGGCGGCGGCAGACGTGGCGGCAGTGGTGGCGGCGGCGGCGGCGGCAGACGTGGCGGCGGAGGTGGCGGCGGCAGAGGCGGCGGTTGCAGGGCCCGAATCCAACCACAACCAAAACAACAAAACCTGAAAAGAAAACTCACTGATTGACTCACTCTGACTGAGTAGTCAGTTCTCTCTTACCGAGGAGGAAGAGCAAAGTAGGTGGGGGAGTGTCAGCATCATGGGAGGCATACTGTTGGGAATAGTTGTCAAAGCGTTGAAGGTAAAGTGTTTTCTGTATATTACTGGAATGTACAAGGTATAGGTCGTATTATTCATAATGTTGAGTTATTAAATTTATTTAAAAATCATGATATAGAAGTATTAGTGGAAACTTAGTCAGTTAATAAGGAATGTTTCATCTAGAAGGCTATGTAAATTTTGAAAAGTTAAAGCCAGAAGAGGTACGCGAGGTCGTTGAAGTATTTGTTAAGTCTAAAATGAAAGCTGCAAATCGATAATGTAATGAAAGATGTATTGTGTGTGAATATGAGAAAATTAAATTACATTACATTGTAATAAAATGATTGATGGTGTAGTTCATAACCACTCAGGCTCATCTATATTGAATAATGTAAAGTTTTATGATGATTTAAAATCTCAGCCTACAACTTCGAGAACTCGGGGCCATTATTCGGGGAACTCTCAACTTCGTTCTGGGTTTTGTGATAATTTATGGAAGAATCAGAAGTCAGATTTAATGTATTTAGTTTTTACCTGACGGAGATTTTAATTCTAGAATTGAAAATTTGAACGAGTTTGAAAATGATAGTGAAAAAAAATGAAAAATTGCATGACTTTCTTGTAGATGACAGCTTTAATGAAAATTTAGGGGGTTTATTTTGCGAAGCATGCCTTTGGAGTGTATCCAGGCCACTCCATGCTTCGTTGGACGTTCATCCTTTTCAGTACCTCCTCAACCTTTTCCTGAGCCATGTTCCTGCCATGTGGTCTTTTCCTGCCATGTTTTTTTCATCCGGTGAAAGTACCGGAACTTGATACGAACTCGGCTTCGGAGTCTTAGGGTCGGCCGGAACCGCGAGTGAAGAGGTTTGACCCCTGGGAATTCGGCTCGGGGGACCTCGTCACCTTGCTACTCCTTCGGAGCCGACCCTCAGTGACCTCCGTTTGCCGTTTTCCGTTTTCCGTGGCAGTGCAGTCCGACGTCTGCATCCTCGCCACACTCTCTGACCAGTCGGTCACTGCAAGGCACACATCAGCCCCTGCGACAGACAGGGGCACTCCAGGGACATCCAATGGGCACCGGTCGATGAAGGCGGAAAGACACCCATGCGGAGTCGAAGAGAAGAAGAAGTTGAGCAAGCTTGCTCAGATAAGAAGAAATATTGCAATCCAACACCCGTAAGATGGGAAGAAAGGCCTTGGGCCCAACCCAGGTAGCACTTTCATGAGTGACTACGTCCCATCGTGTTTATCGTACTATTTTAATCTATGTACAGTCAATTACATTTATATTGTATTTGCCCTAGTGATCAGCAATTTGATAGCTCTATGGATTTGTAACTTTATGGGTCTATACTATGGTAGTGACCACAATGGTGTCCAGTTCAGTCCTGAAAAGAAATACTGTATTCATTTTGCCCCCATTCAACTCTAAAATGGTTGTGAAGCCATGCCAGTAGACTTTATCAGTTGCAAATTCTTCGATATTTCAAATTAATATGATAGTTAAAAAAATTAAAACTTAAATTTAATATACAACGGTGTAACAACTGTGAAGGTATAATAAATTAGGATTCACCTAAGTTGGCCAAAGTATGTAATAATCATCTCATCAAAGATTTTTATACACGTCACATTGAAAACATTGTTGGTTAACATGGTGTTTGTTTACATTTTCTCCGACCTGTCAAATTGCCATGTTTTTGTTTACAATATTGTTTTATTGTCATTCGTAGTACCCTTATAGATAATAGAATGTGTGCAATATTACCTAATTTTAGGATTTTATATTTTTATTACACCTTTTTACATAGCGATAACGTTTAATTTTATTTGATTTCTTGATTAATATTTATTTTAGTTTGTTTAGCGGCTTGTTTATATTTTCATGGATCAATTTTAAAACGCAAAATGAAACAATCTATCTTGTCAAATACTGACTTGCAGTAAGTAGTAATGGCTATTCATAAACTCACCTATTATTCTTTATACACATCACTTAATAATAAAATCTGGGAGGTATTTTATATAGTATTATGAAAGTACAAGGGGTTAGCGTGACATAATTAACATTACATATGTTACATATGACGACGTATTAATATATGCATATAAAATATATAACTTATGATGTATTATTAATAAATGGTATACATAAGAGGAGACGACTCACCTGTTAAGTTGCTTCAGCTGAACTGAGCTCTGCAACTGTGTTCATGGTATATACGATCGGACGGTAAACAAGTTGTGACGTGACGACGCGCCCGGGTCATAGATTAATAATGAACTTCGTAAAGAGGTGGCACTCCCATGTTAACTCGGTGGTAAGGGAACAGCAGTGCTATCTGAATAAAGTGCTACGAACAAAAAAAAAAACGATGCGATATATCGATGGTCTTCGATGCGACATATCGATCTTCGTCGTCTGCTTTCTTTATATTTTCGTTTTCTTGTTTTGTTTGCTAGACTTTCAATTTTAATGACTTTACCGGTTTGTTTAGATTAAGTGCGTTTGCCGCTAGTGCAAGTTGTTTCGCGAAATACTGTACTGCGTGATTCTTATTGTGCTTAAAGCTATTGATGGAAAATAATAGATGTTTATAAAAGAGTACTTAATAAAAATTAACTAATTTAATTTTTATTAAGTGCTTTTACACTAGACCAACACTTACACTAGACAACTTACACTAGAACAACTTTCTGCAAACGTACTTTAGGTATTTTCCCACGCTCAAATTAATTCCAACTCGTTATGGTTGTGTACACGTCGCGTCGTGACAGAAAATCAGGGGAAACGGAACGGGAAGTTAGCAGATCGTTATCGTCGTTCTGATTGGCTGAATCAGTGAAGAAGAAGAAAGTCATGTTTTTACAACGCCATCTGAATAAAGTGCATCGAACTAACCCGCTCCAATAAGCTTACCACTTGGCTCCATTTAAGTGTCAGACCGGTGCCCGGGTGGCGAGCGGTTTGTGACGTGGCGATGACAAGTCGTGACGCGCACGTGACCTTGACCTTTGCCCTCGTACTTCTCGACCTTCCTTGTGACCTTTGACCTCGTACTCCTCGTCCTTTTCATCAACGTGATGGCCCGCCTTCCCTACTACTAAACTATTCAACTGATCGTTTATAAAATTCTCAAACACTTTAGACAGAGAAGGAATAACTGAGACTAGTCTGTAACCATGGCTATCTGTAGTAGAGATGGTTATGATGTAATAGTTTGTCTTTAGAGCCCTTTCTTTACAGAAAGAAAAGGTGGGCTTTTTCAAATTAAGTATGTATTAACACGGAGAGGTTGTGTCATTGATGCAGCATGATTAATAGTCTTAGATTTTATTATTAAGTGATATGTATAAAAGAAATTAGGTGAGTTTATGAATAGTCATTACTACTTGCTGCAAGTCAGCATCTTTCAAGAAAGATTGTTTCATATTGCGTTTTAAAATTGATCCATGAAAAAATAAACGAGCAGCTAAACAAACTAAAAGTAAATATTAATCAAGAAACCGAATCAAATTAAACTTTATCGCTATGTAAAAAGGTGCAATAAAAATATAAAATCCTAAAATTAGGTAATATTGTAAACATTCTATAACCTATAAGGTTACCACGAATGACAATAAAAATATTGTAAACTAAAAAAAGTGGCGATTTGACAGGTCGGAGAAAATGTAAACAAAACACCATGTTAACCAACAGTGTTTTCAGTTATGTATAAAAATCTTTGAGGAGATGATTAGTACATGCTTTGGCCAACTTAGGTTAATCCTACTCTAACAGATTTAGTGAGCCATTTCAGGTCCGATAAAGATAAAGAAAGGTTATAATTTAGTAAAAGAAACTGAATAACAGGATTTTTTTACAAAAATAACGTAAAACCTAAAAAATAACTCTTAATTTTCAAAACATAATATACTTTTTCATTATGTGTTTCAAAGCAACCCATTTAAAAACGTGTAAGTGGTGTAAGCAAATTAGCATTAGATTTTCAAATAACACATTGTCTCCTTATTATATTGCTGTAGTAATTATTTTAAATAATAATTTAAGTATGACAAGGTGCCTTGGTGAATGAATGAATGAATGAATGAATGAATGAATGAAAATACTTCTTTATTGTGGCGAACTTAGGACCACATGGTCCTTTCTTACTGGATATAGGATATAGGACTCACGATACCTTTAACTGTTTCGGAAAAAAACCCTCTCTAACCATTTATTAATTAAAAAAGTAAGGCAATCAGCAATATTGTGAATGATTTGCTGCACAGTAAGTGAATGATTGAACAATTTCAATGATTATGAATGATGAACGCAAAGTGCCTTATAAGCTGACGGTCGCCGGTTCTATTCCTGTCCGGATCATTTGTTATTGGGCTATGCTGGCTATGGATCAATTATGCTATCTAACAAAGGTCGCCGTTAGATAGTAACAACTCCCAGGTTTGCACAGTTCCCGATCAAAACGTTATAAAATGCCACTGGCGTTGAAAAATATTTATTTAAACTTAACATATATGATATTGATGATGAAGGTGAGATCGATGAATCTAAAAACGATAGATGAGCACCCGTTACATTTACATTACAGAAGCTGTACAGTAAGTAAATAAAATCATACTTTATTATCAGTGACAATGTCAACGTCTCTTGAATCAAGTTGCTCGCATTGGCAAAAGGTATTCTCTTATTTTACAAATTGATTTCTTTGTTCACGACAACAGTGATATTTCACAAGTATAAAAATGCATAATAGATATAACATATATACAATATTTAACAACTAATTTCACAGGATATTGCAGGTATTATAATATGAAAAATTACTTGGTCGTCCAGACGCTGCATGCAGCTATGAAGTGATAACAGCCCACAAACAAAGGGCAGCTCCACATACACGGCACCATCAGCGAACTCAGCGTGATTGTTATACACCTGGACAGTAACACGACACAGTGTCAGCACCACATACACGGCACCATCAGTGACAGCAGCGTGATTGTTATACACCTGGACAGTAACACAACACAGTGTCAGCACCACATACACGGCACCATCAGCGACAGCAGCGTGATTGTTATACACCTGGACAGTAACACAACACAGTGTCAGCACCACATACACGGCACCATCAGTGACAGCAGCGTGATTGTTATACACCTGGACAGTAACACGACACAGTGTCAGCACCACATACACGGCACCAACAGCGAACTCAGCGTGATTGTTATACACCTGGACAGTAACACGACACAGTGTCAGCACCACATACACGGCACCATCAGCGACAGCAGCGTGATTGTTATACACCTGGACAGTAACACGACACAGTGTCAGCACCACATACACGGCACCATCAGCGATAGCAGCATGATTGTTATACACCTTGACAGTAACACAACACAGTGTCAGCACCACAAACACGGCACCATCAGCGACATCAGCGTGATTGTTATACACCTGGACAGTAACACAACACAGTGTCAGCACCACATACACGGCACCATCAGCGAACTCAGCGTGATTGTTATACACCTGGACAGTAACACGACACAGTGTCAGCACCACATACACGGCACCATCAGCGAACTCAGCGTGATTGTTATACACCTGGACAGTAACACGACACAGTGTCAGCACCACATACACGGCACCATCAGCGACATCAGCGTGATTGTTATACACCTGGACAGTAACACGACACAGTGTCAGCACCACATACACGGCACCATCAGCGACAGCAGCGTGATTGTTATACACCTGGACAGTAACACAACACAGTGTCAGCACCACATACACGGCACCATCAGCGAACTCAGCGTGATTGTTATACACCTGGACAGTAACACGACACAGTGTCAGCACCACATACACGGCACCATCAGCGACATCAGCGTGATTGTTATACACCTGGACAGTAACACGACACAGTGTCAGCACCACATACACGGCACCATCAGCGACAGCAGCGTGATTGTTATACACCTGGACAGTAACACGACACAGTGTCAGCACCACATACACGGCACCATCAGCGACATCAGCGTGATTGTTAAACACCTGGACAGTAACACGACAGAGTGTCAGCACCACATACACGGCACAATCAGCGACAGCAGCGTGATTGTTATACACCTGGAGAGTAACACAACATAGTGTCAGCACCACAGACACGGCACATCCAGCGATAGCAGCGTGTTTGTTATACACCTGGACAGTAACACAACACAGTGTCAGCACCACAGACACGGCACCATAAACGACATCAGCGTGATTGTTATACACCTGGACAGTAACACGACACAGTGTCAGCACCACATACACGGCACCATCAGCAACATCAGCGTGATTGTTATATACCTGGACAGTAACACAACACAGTGTCAGCACCACAGACACGGCACATCCAGCGACAGCAGCGTGAGAGTCGTACACCTGGACAGTAACACAACACAGTGTCAGCACCACAGACACGGCACATCCAGCGACAGCAGTGTGAGAGCCGTACACCTGGACAGTAACACAGCACAGTGTCAGCACATACACGGCACATCCAGCGACAGCAGTGTGAGACCCGTACACCTGGACAGTAACACAACAAAGTGTCAGCACCACAGTCACGGCACATCCAGCGACAACAGCGTGAGAGCCGTACACCTGGACAGTAACACAACACAGTGTCAGCACCACAGTCACGGCACAACCAGCAACAGCAGCGTGAGAGCCGTACACCTGGACAGTAACACAACAAAGTGTCAGCACCACAGTCACGGCACATCCAGCGACAGCAGCGTGAGAGCCGTACACCTGGACAGTAACACAACAAAGTGTCAGCACCACAGTCACGGCACATCCAGCGACAACAGCGTGAGAGCCGTACACCTGGACAGTAACACAACACAGTGTCAGCACCACAGACACGGCACATCCAGCGACAGCAGCGTAAGAGCCGTACACCTGGACAGTAACACAACACAGTGTCAGCACCACAGTCACGGCACAACCAGCGACAGCAGCGTGGGAGCCGTACACCTGGACAGTAACACAACAAAGTGTCAGCACCACAGTCACGGCACATCCAGCGACAGCAGCGTGAGAGCCGTACACCTGGACAGTAACACAACAAAGTGTCAGCACCACAGTCACGCCACATCCAGCGACAGCAGCGTGAGAGCCGTACACCTGGACAGTAACACAACAAAGTGTCAGCACCACAGTCACGGCACAACCAGCGACAGCAGCGTGGGAGCCGTACACCTGGACAGTAACACAACAAAGTGTCAGCACCACAGTCACGGCACATCCAGCGACAGCAGCGTGAGAGCCGTACACCTGGACAGTAACACAACAAAGTGTCAGCACCACAGTCACGCCACATCCAGCGACAGCAGCGTGAGAGCCGTACACCTGGACAGTAACACAACAAAGTGTCAGCACCACAGTCACGGCACATCCAGCGACAGCAGCGTGAGAGCCGTACACCTGGACAGTAACACAACACAGTGTCAGCACCACAAACACGGCACAACCAGCGACAGCAGCGTGAGAGCCGTACACCTGGACAGTAACACAACACAGTGTCAGCACCACAGACACGGCACATCCAGCGAAAGCAGCGTGAGAGCCGTACACCTGGACAGTAACACAACACAGTGTCAGCACCACAGACACGGCACATCCAGCGACAGCAGCGTGAGAGCCGTACACCTGGACAGTAACACAACACAGTGTCAGCACCACAGACACGGCACATCCAGCGAAAGCAGCGTGAGAGCCGTACACCTGGACAGTAACACAACACAGTGTCAGCACCACAGACACGGCACATCCAGCGACAGCAGCGTGAGAGCCGTACACCTGGACAGTAACACAACACAGTGTCAGCACCACAGTCACGGCACAACCAGCGACAGCAGCGTGAGAGCCGTACACCTGGACAGTAACACAACACAGTGTCAGCACCACAGTCACTGCACATCCAGCGACAGCAGCGTGAGAGCCGTACACCTAGACAGTAACACAACATAGTGTCACCACCACAGACACGGCACATCCAGCGACTGCAGCGTGAGAGCCGTACACCTGGACAGTAACACAACACAGTGTCAGCACCACAGACACGGCACAACCAGCGACAGCAGCGTGAGAGCCGTACACCTGGACAGTAACACAACACAGTGTCAGCACCACAGACACGGCACATCCAGCGACTGCAGCGTGAGAGCCGTACACCTAGACAGTAACACAACACAGTGGCAGCACCACATACATGGCACATCCAGCGTCATCAGCGTGATTGTTATACACCTGGACAGTAACACGACACAGTGTCAGCACCACATACACGCACCATCAGTGACATCAGCGTGATTGTTATACACCTGGACAGTAACAGGACACAGTGTCAGCACCACATACACGGCACCATCAGCGACATCAGCGTGATTGTTATACACCTGGACAGTAACACGACACGGTGTCAGCACCACATCCACGCACCATTAGTGACATCAGCGTGATTGTTATACACCTGGACAGTAACACGACACAGTGTCAGCACCACGGTCACGGCACATCCAGCGACAGCAGCGTGAGAGCCGTACACCTGGACAGTAACACAACACAGTGTCAGCACCATAGACACGGCACAACCAGCGACAGCAGCGTGAGAGCCGTACACCTGGACAGTAACAGAACACAGTGTCACCACCACAGACAGGCACAACCAGCGACAGCAGCTTGAGAGCCGTACACCTGGACAGTAACACAACACAGTGTCAGCTCCACAGACAGGCACAACCAGCGACAGCAGCTTGAGAGCCGTACACCTGGACAGTAACACAACACAGTGTCAGCACCACAGTCACGGCACCAACAGCGAACTCAGCGTGATTGTTATACACCTGGACAGTAACACGACACAGTGTCAGCACCACATACACGGCACCATCAGCGACATCAGCGTGATTGTTATACACCTGGACAGTAACACGACACAGTGTCAGCACCACATACACGGCACCAACAGCGAACTCAGCGTGATTGTTATACACCTGGACAGTAACACGACACAGTGTCAGCACCACATACACGGCACCATCAGCGACAGCAGCGTGATTGTTATACACCTGGACAGTAACACGACACAGTGTCAGCACCACATACACGGCACCATCAGCGACATCAGCGTGATTGTTATACACCTGGACAGTAACACGACACAGTGTCAGCACCACATACACGGCACCATCAGTGACAGCAGCGTGATTGTTATACACCTGGACAGTAACACGACACAGTGTCAGCACCACATACACGGCACCATCAGCGACAGCAGCGTGATTGTTATACACCTGGACAGTAACACGACACAGTGTCAGCACCACATACACGGCACCATCAGCGACAGCAGCATGATTGTTATACACCTTGACAGTAACACAACACAGTGTCAGCACCACAAACACGGCACCATCAGCGACATCAGCGTGATTGTTATACACCTGGACAGTAACACAACACAGTGTCAGCACCACATACACGGCACCATCAGCGAACTCAGCGTGATTGTTATACACCTGGACAGTAACACGACACAGTGTCAGCACCACATACACGGCACCATCAGCGAACTCAGCGTGATTGTTATACACCTGGACAGTAACACGACACAGTGTCAGCACCACATACACGGCACCATCAGCGACATCAGCGTGATTGTTATACACCTGGACAGTAACACGACACAGTGTCAGCACCACATACACGGCACCATCAGCGACATCAGCGTGATTGTTATACACCTGGACAGTAACACGACAGAGTGTCAGCACCACATACACGGCACAATCAGCGAGAGCAGCGTGATTGTTATACACCTGGAGAGTAACACAACATAGTGTCAGCACCACAGACACGGCACATCCAGCGATAGCAGCGTGTTTGTTATACACCTGGACAGTAACACAACACAGTGTCAGCACCACAGACACGGCACCATAAACGACATCAGCGTGATTGTTATACACCTGGACAGTAACACGACACAGTGTCAGCACCACATACACGGCACCATCAGCAACATCAGCGTGATTGTTATATACCTGGACAGTAACACAACACAGTGTCAGCACCACAGACACGGCACATCCAGCGACAGCAGCGTGAGAGTCGTACACCTGGACAGTAACACAACACAGTGTCAGCACCACAGACACGGCACATCCAGCGACAGCAGTGTGAGAGCCGTACACCTGGACAGTAACACAGCACAGTGTCAGCACATACACGGCACATCCAGCGACAGCAGTGTGAGACCCGTACACCTGGACAGTAACACAACAAAGTGTCAGCACCACAGTCACGGCACATCCAGCGACAACAGCGTGAGAGCCGTACACCTGGACAGTAACACAACACAGTGTCAGCACCACAGTCACGGCACAACCAGCAACAGCAGCGTGAGAGCCGTACACCTGGACAGTAACACAACAAAGTGTCAGCACCACAGTCACGGCACATCCAGCGACAGCAGCGTGAGAGCCGTACACCTGGACAGTAACACAACAAAGTGTCAGCACCACAGTCACGGCACATCCAGCGACAACAGCGTGAGAGCCGTACACCTGGACAGTAACACAACACAGTGTCAGCACCACAGACACGGCACATCCAGCGACAGCAGCGTGAGAGCCGTACACCTGGACAGTAACACAACACAGTGTCAGCACCACAGTCACGGCACAACCAGCGACAGCAGCGTGGGAGCCGTACACCTGGACAGTAACACAACAAAGTGTCAGCACCACAGTCACGGCACATCCAGCGACAGCAGCGTGAGAGCCGTACACCTGGACAGTAACACAACAAAGTGTCAGCACCACAGTCACGCCACATCCAGCGACAGCAGCGTGAGAGCCGTACACCTGGACAGTAACACAACAAAGTGTCAGCACCACAGTCACGGCACAACCAGCGACAGCAGCGTGGGAGCCGTACACCTGGACAGTAACACAACAAAGTGTCAGCACCACAGTCACGGCACATCCAGCGACAGCAGCGTGAGAGCCGTACACCTGGACAGTAACACAACAAAGTGTCAGCACCACAGTCACGCCACATCCAGCGACAGCAGCGTGAGAGCCGTACACCTGGACAGTAACACAACAAAGTGTCAGCACCACAGTCACGGCACATCCAGCGACAGCAGCGTGAGAGCCGTACACCTGGACAGTAACACAACACAGTGTCAGCACCACAAACACGGCACAACCAGCGACAGCAGCGTGAGAGCCGTACACCTGGACAGTAACACAACACAGTGTCAGCACCACAGACACGGCACATCCAGCGAAAGCAGCGTGAGAGCCGTACACCTGGACAGTAACACAACACAGTGTCAGCACCACAGACACGGCACATCCAGCGACAGCAGCGTGAGAGCCGTACACCTGGACAGTAACACAACACAGTGTCAGCACCACAGACACGGCACATCCAGCGAAAGCAGCGTGAGAGCCGTACACCTGGACAGTAACACAACACAGTGTCAGCACCACAGACACGGCACATCCAGCGACAGCAGCGTGAGAGCCGTACACCTGGACAGTAACACAACACAGTGTCAGCACCACAGTCACGGCACAACCAGCGGCAGCAGCGTGAGAGCCGTACACCTGGACAGTAACACAACACAGTGTCAGCACCACAGTCACTGCACATCCAGCGACAGCAGCGTGAGAGCCGTACACCTAGACAGTAACACAACATAGTGTCACCACCACAGACACGGCACATCCAGCGACTGCAGCGTGAGAGCCGTACACCTGGACAGTAACACAACACAGTGTCAGCACCACAGACACGGCACAACCAGCGACAGCAGCGTGAGAGCCGTACACCTGGACAGTAACACAACACAGTGTCAGCACCACAGACACGGCACATCCAGCGACTGCAGCGTGAGAGCCGTACACCTAGACAGTAACACAACACAGTGGCAGCACCACATACATGGCACATCCAGCGTCATCAGCGTGATTGTTATACACCTGGACAGTAACACGACACAGTGTCAGCACAACATACACGCACCATCAGTGACATCAGCGTGATTGTTATACACCTGGACAGTAACAGGACACAGTGTCAGCACCACATACACGGCACCATCAGCGACATCAGCGTGATTGTTATACACCTGGACAGTAACACGACACGGTGTCAGCACCACATCCACGCACCATTAGTGACATCAGCGTGATTGTTATACACCTGGACAGTAACACGACACAGTGTCAGCACCACGGTCACGGCACATCCAGCGACAGCAGCGTGAGAGCCGTACACCTGGACAGTAACACAACACAGTGTCAGCACCATAGACACGGCACAACCAGCGACAGCAGCGTGAGAGCCGTACACCTGGACAGTAACAGAACACAGTGTCACCACCACAGACAGGCACAACCAGCGACAGCAGCTTGAGAGCCGTACACCTGGACAGTAACACAACACAGTGTCAGCACCACAGTCACGGCACAACCAGCGACAGCAGCGTGAGAGCCGTACACCTGGACAGTAACACATCACAGTGTCAGCACCACAGTCACGGCACATCCAGCGACAGCAGCGTGAGAGCCGTACACCTGGACAGTAACACAACACAGTGTCAGCTCCACAGACAGGCACAACCAGCGACAGCAGCTTGAGAGCCGTACACCTGGACAGTAACACAACACAGTGTCAGCACCACAGTCACGGCACATCCAGCGACAGCAGCGTGAGAGCCGTACACCTGGACAGTAACACAACACAGTGTTACCACCACAGACAGGCACAACCAGCGACAGCAGCTTGAGAGCCGTACACCTGGACAGTAACACAACACAGTGTCAGCACCACAGTCACGGCACATCCAGCGACAGCAGCGTGAGAGCCGTACACCTGGACAGTAACACAACACAGTGTCAGCTCCACAGACACGGCACATCCAGCGACAGCAGCGTGAGAGCCGTACACCTGGACAGTAACACAACACAGTGTCAGCACCACAGACACGGCACATCCAGCGACAGCAGCGTGAGAGCCGTACACCTGGACAGTAACACAACACAGTGTCAGCACCACATACACGGCACATCCAGCGACAGCAGCGTGAGAGCCGTACACCTGGACAGTATCACAACACAGTGTCAGCACCACATACACGGCACAACCAGCGACAGCAGCGTGAGCGCCGTACACCTGGACAGTAACACAACACAGTGTCAGCACCACATACACGGCACAACCAGCGACAGCAGCGTGAGAGCCGTACACCTGGACAGTAACACAACACAGTGTCAGCACCACAGTCACGACACATCCAGCGAAAGCAGCGTGAGAGCCGTACACCTGGACAGTAACACAACACAGTGTCAGCACCACATACACGGCACAACCAGCGACAGCAGCGTGAGAGCCGTACACCTGGACTGTAACACAACACAGTGTCAGCACCACATACACGGCACAACCAGCGACAGCAGCGTGAGAGCCGTACACCTGGACAGTAACATTACACAGTGTCAGCACCACAGTCACGGCACATCCAGCGACAACAGCGTGAGAGCCGTACACCTGGACAGTAACACAACACAGTGTCAGCACCACAGTCACGGCACAACCAGCGACAGCAGCGTGAGAGCCGTACACCTGGACAGTAACACAACACAGTGTCAGCACCACAGTCACGGCACAACCAGCGACAGCAGCGTGGGAGCCGTACACCTGGACAGTAACACAACAAAGTGTCAGCACCACAGTCACGGCACATCCAGCGACAGCAGCGTGAGAGCCGTACACCTGGACAGTAACACAACACAGTGTCAGCACCACAGTCACGCCACATCCAGCGACAGCAGCGTGAGAGCCGTACACCTGGACAGTAACACAACAAAGTGTCAGCACCACAGACACGGTACATCCAGCGACAGCAGCGTGAGAGCCGTACACCTGGACAGTAACACAACACAGTGTCAGCACCACAGACACGGCACATCCAGCGACAGCAGCGTGAGAGCCGTACACCTGGACAGTAACACAACACAGTGTCAGCACCACAGTCACGGCACAACCAGCGACAGCAGCGTGGGAGCCGTACACCTGGACAGTAACACAACAAAGTGTCAGCACCACAGTCACGGCACATCCAGCGACAGCAGCGTGAGAGCCGTACACCTGGACAGTAACACAACAAAGTGTCAGCACCACAGTCACGCCACATCCAGCGACAGCAGCGTGAGAGCCGTACACCTGGACAGTAACACAACAAAGTGTCAGCACCACAGTCACGGCACATCCAGCGACAGCAGCGTGAGAGCCGTACACCTGGACAGTAACACAACACAGTGTCAGCACCACAAACACGGCACAACCAGCGACAGCAGCGTGAGAGCCGTACACCTGGACAGTAACACAACACAGTGTCAGCACCACAGACACGGCACATCCAGCGAAAGCAGCGTGAGAGCCGTACACCTGGACAGTAACACAACACAGTGTCAGCACCACAGACACGGCACATCCAGCGACAGCAGCGTGAGAGCCGTACACCTGGACAGTAACACAACACAGTGTCAGCACCACAGACACGGCACATCCAGCGAAAGCAGCGTGAGAGCCGTACACCTGGACAGTAACACAACACAGTGTCAGCACCACAGACACGGCACATCCAGCGACAGCAGCGTGAGAGCCGTACACCTGGACAGTAACACAACACAGTGTCAGCACCACAGTCACGGCACAACCAGCGACAGCAGCGTGAGAGCCGTACACCTGGACAGTAACACAACACAGTGTCAGCACCACAGTCACTGCACATCCAGCGACAGCAGCGTGAGAGCCGTACACCTAGACAGTAACACAACACAGTGTCAGCACCACAGACACGGCACATCCAGCGACAGCAGCGTGAGAGCCGTACACCTAGACAGTAACACAACACAGTGGCAGCACCACATACATGGCACATCCAGCGTCATCAGCGTGATTGTTATACACCTGGACAGTAACACGACACAGTGTGAGCACCACATACACGCACCATCAGTGACATTAGCGTGATTGTTATACACCTGGACAGTAACAGGACACAGTGTCAGCACCACATACACGGCACCATCAGCGACATCAGTGTGATTGTTATACACCTGGACAGTAACACGACACGGTGTCAGCACCACATCCACGCACCATCAGTGACATCAGCGTGAATGTTATACACCTAGACAGTAACACGACACAGTGTCAGCACCACGGTCACGGCACATCCAGCGACAGCAGCGTGAGAGCCGTACACCTGGACAGTAACACAACACAGTGTCAGCACCATAGACACGGCACAACCAGCGACAGCAGCATGAGAGCCGTACACCTGGACAGTAACAGAACACAGTGTCACCACCACAGACAGGCACAACCAGCGACAGCAGCTTGAGAGCCGTACACCTGGACAGTAACACAACACAGTGTCAGCACCACATACACGGCACATCCAGCGACAGCAGCGTGAGAGCCGTACACCTGGACAGTAACACAACACAGTGTCAGCACCACAGTCACGGCACATCCAGCGACAGCAGCGTGAGAGCCGTACACCTGGACAGTAACACGACACAGTGTCAGCACCACAGTCACGGCACATCCAGCGACAGCAGCGTGAGAGCCGTACACCTGGACAGTAACACAACACAGTGTCAGCTCCACAAACACGGCACATCCAGCGACAGCAGCGTGAGAGCCGTACACCTGGACAGTAACACAACACAGTGTCAGCACCACAGACACGGCACATCCAGCGACAGCAGCGTGAGAGCCGTACACCTGGACAGTAACACAACACAGTGTCAGCACCACATACACGGCACAACCAGCGACAGCAGCGTGAGAGCCGTACACCTGGACAGTAACACAACACAGTGTCAGCACCACAGTCATGACACATCCAGCGACAGCAGCGTGAGAGCCGTACACCTGGACAGTAACACAACACAGTGTCAGCACCACATACACGGCACAACCAGCGACAGCAGCGTGAGAGCCGTACACCTGGACAGTAACATTACACAGTGTCAGCACCACAGACACGCACTTCCAGCGACAGCAGCGTGAGAGCCGTACACCTGGACAGTAAAACAACACAGTGTCAGCACCACAGTCACGCACAACCAGCCTCAGCAGTGTGAGAGCCGTACACCTGGACAGTAACACAACACAGTGTCAGCACCACAGACACGCACAACTAGCCTAAGCAGTGTGAGAGCCGTACACCTGGACAGTAACACAACACAGTGTCAGCACCACAGACACGCACAACTAGCCTCAGCAGTGTGAGAGCCGTACACCTGGACAGTAACACAACACAGTGTCAGCGCCACAGACACGCACAACTAGCCTCAGCAGTGTGAGAGCCGTACACCTGGACAGTAACACAACACAGTGTCAGCACCACAGTCACGGCACATCCAGCGACAGCAGCGTGAGAGCCGTACACCTGGACAGTAACACAACACAGTGTCAGCACCACAGACACGGCACATCCAGCGACAGCAGCGTGAGAGCCGTACACCTGGACAGTAACACAACACAGTGTCAGCACCACATACACGGCACATCCAGCGACAGCAGCGTGAGAGCCGTACACCTGGACAGTAACACAACACAGTGTCAGCACCACAGACACGGCACATCCAGCGACAGCAGCGTGAGAGCCGTACGCCTGGAAAGTAACACGACACAGTGTCACCACCACAGACAGGCACAACCAGCGACAGCAGCTTGAGAGCCGAACACCTGGACAGTAACACAACACAGTGTCAGCACCACATACACGGCACATCCAGCGACAGCAGCGTGAGAGCCGTACACCTGGACAGTAACACAACACAGTGTCAGCACCACAGACACGGCACATCCAGCGACAGCAGCGTGAGAGCCGTACACCTGGACAGTAACACAACACAGTGTCAGCACCACAGACACGGCACATCCAGCGACAGCAGCGTGAGAGCCGTACACCTGGACAGTAACACAACACAGTGTCAGCACCACAGACACGGCACATCCAGCGACAGCAGCGTGAGAGCCGTACACCTGGACAGTAACACAACACAGTGTCAGCACCACAGACACGGCACATCCAGCGACAGCAGCGTGAGAGCCGTACACCTGGACAGTAACACAACACAGTGTCAGCACCACATACACGGCACATCCAGCGACAGCAGCGTGAGAGCCGTACACCTGGACAGTATCACAACACAGTGTCAGCACCACATACACGGTACAACCAGCGACAGCAGCGTGAGAGCCGTACACCTGGACAGTAACACAACACAGTGTCAGCACCACATACACGGCACAACCAGCGACAGCAGCGTGAGAGCCGTACACCTGGACAGTAACACAACACAGTGTCAGCACCACAGTCACGACACATCCAGCGACAGCAGCGTGAGAGCCGTACACCTGGACAGTAACACAACACAGTGTCAGCACCACATACACGGCACAACCAGCGACAGCAGCGTGAGAGCCGTACACCTGGACAGTAACACAACACAGTGTCAGCACCACATACACGGCACAACCAGCGACAGCGGCGTGAGAGCCGTACACCTGGACAGTAACATTACACAGTGTCAGCACCACAGACACGCACTTCCAGCGACAGCAGCGTGAGAGCCGTACACCTAGACAGTAACACAACACAGTGTCAGCACCACAGTCACGCACAACCAGCCTCAGCAGTGTGAGAGCCGTACACCTGGACAGTAACACAACACAGTGTCAGCACCACAGACACGCAC
Source organism: Flexamia atlantica (assembly GCA_035578135.1). Classification (NCBI taxonomy): domain Eukaryota; kingdom Metazoa; phylum Arthropoda; class Insecta; order Hemiptera; family Cicadellidae; genus Flexamia; species Flexamia atlantica. The sequence goes on from JAQJVK010000013.1 coordinate 7,807,432, forward strand.
AACTAGCCTAAGCAGTGTGAGAGCCGTACACATGGACAGTAACACAACACAGTGTCAGCACCACAGACACGCACAACTAGCCTCAGCAGTGTGAGAGCCGTACACCTGGACAGTAACACAACACAGTGTCAGCGCCACAGACACGCACAACTAGCCTCAGCAGTGTGAGAGCCGTACACCTGGACAGTAACACAACACAGTGTCAGCACCACAGTCACGGCACATCCAGCGACAGCAGCGTGAGAGCCGTACACCTGGACAGTAACACAACACAGTGTCAGCACCACAGACACGGCACATCCAGCGACAGCAGCGTGAGAGCCGTACACCTGGACAGTAACACAACACAGTGTCAGCACCACATACACGGCACATCCAGCGACAGCAGCGTGAGAGCTGTACACCTGGACAGTAACACAACACAGTGTCAGCACCACAGACACGGCACATCCAGAGACAGCAGCGTGAGAGCCGTACGCCTGGAAAGTAACACAACACAGTGTCAGCACCACAGTCACGGCACAACCAGCGACAGCAGCGTGAGAGCCGTACACCTAGACAGTAACACAACACAGTGTCAGCACCACAGTCACGGCACATCCAGCGACAGCAGCGTGAGAGCCGTACACCTAGACAGTAACACAACACAGTGTCAGCACCACAGTCACGGCACATCCAGCGACAGCAGCGTGAGAGCCGTACACCTAGACAGTAACACAACACAGTGTCAGCACCACAGACACGGCACATCCAGCGACAGCAGCGTTAGAGCCGTACACCTAGACAGTAACACAACACAGTGGCAGCACCACATACACGGCACATCCAGCGTCATCAGCGTGATTGTTATACACCTGGACAGTAACACGACACAGTGTCAGCACCACATACATGGCACCATCAGCGACATCAGCGTGATTGTTATACACCTGGACAGTAACACGACACAGTGTCAGCACCACATACACGGCACCATCAGTGACATCAGCGTGATTGTTATACACCTGGACAGTAACACGACACAGTGTCAGCACTACATACACGGCACCATCAGCGACATCAGCGTGATTGTTATACACCTGGACAGTAACACGACAGAGTTTCAGCACCACATACACGGCACCATCACTGACATCAGCGTGATTGTTATACACCTGGACAGTAATATGACACAGTGTCAGCACCACAAACACGGCACCATCAGTGACATCAGCGTGATTGTTATACACCTGGACAATAACACGACACGGTGTCAGCACCACATACACGCACCATCAGTGACATCAGCGTGATTGTTATACACCTGGACAGTAACACGACACAGTGTCAGCACCACGGTCACGGCACATCCAGCGACAGCAGCGTGAGAGCCGTACACCTGGACAGTAACACAACACAGTGTCAGCACCACGGTCACGGCACATCCAGCGACAGCAGCGTGAGAGCCGTACACCTGGACAGTAACACGACACAGTGTCAGCACCACGGTCACGGCACATCCAGCGACAGCAGCGTGAGAGCCGTACACCTGGACAGTAACACAACACAGTGTCAGAACCACGGTCACGGCACATCCAGCGACAGCAGGGTGAGAGCCGTACACCTGGACAGTAACACAACACAGTGTCAGCACCATAGACACGGCACAACCAGCGACAGCAGCGTGAGAGCCGTACACCTGGACAGTAACACAACACAGTGTCACCACCACAGACAGGCACAACCAGCGACAGCAGCGTGAGAGCCGTACACCTGGACAGTAACACGACACAGTGTCAGCACCACAGTCACGGCACATCCAGCGACAGCAGCGTGAGAGCCGTACACCTGGACAGTAACACGACACAGTGTCAGCACCACAGACACGCACATCCAGCGACAGCAGCGTGAGAGCCGTACACTGGACAGTAACACAACACACTGTCAGCACCACATACACGGCACAACCAGCGACAGCAGCGTGAGAGCCGTACACCTGGACAGTAACACGACACAGTGTCAGCACCATAGACACGCACATCCAGCGACGGCAGCGTGAGAGCCGTACACTGGACAGTAACACGACACAGTGTCAGCACCACATATGCGGCACTTCCAGGGACAGCAGCGTGAGAGCCGTACACTGGACAGTAACACGACACAGTGTCAGCACCACAGACACGCACAACCAGCGACAGCAGCGTGAGAGCCGTACACCTGGACTGTAACACAACACAGTGTCAGCACCACAGACACGGCACAACCAGCGACAGCAGGGTGAGAGCCGTACACCTGGACAGGAACACAACACAGTGTCAGCACCACAGTCACGCACAACCAGCCTCAGCAGTGTGAGAGCCGTACACCTGGACAGTAACACAACACAGTGTCAGCACCACAGACACGCACTTCCAGCGACAGCAGCGTGAGAGCCGTACACCTGGACAGTAACACAACACAGTGTCAGCACCACAGTCACGCACAACCAGCCTCAGCAGTGTGAGAGCCGTACACCTGGACAGTAACACAACACAGTGTCAGCACCACAGACACGCACAACCAGCCTCAGCAGTGTGAGAGCCGTACACCTGGACAGTAACACAACACAGTTTCAGCACCACAGACACGCACATCCAGCGACAGCAGGGTGAGAGCCGTACACCTGGACAGTAACACAACACAGTGTCAGCACCACAGACACGGCACAACCAGCGACAGCAGCGTGAGAGCCGTACACCTGGACAGTAACACAACACAGTGTCAGCACTACAGTCACGGCACATCCAGCGACAGCAGCGTGAGAGCCGTACACCTGGACAGTAACACAACACAGTGTCAGCACTACAGTCACGGCACATCCAGCGACAGCAGCGTGAGAGCCGTACACCTGGACAGTAACACAACACAGTGTCAGCACCACAGACACGGCACATCCAGCGACAGCAGCGTGAGAGCCGTACAGCCTAACAACACAGTGTCAGCACCACAGTCACGGCACAACCAGCGACAGCAGCGTGAGAGCCGTACACTGGACAGTAAAACAACCCAGTGTCAGCACCACAGACACGGCACATCCAGCGACAACAGCGTGAGAGCCGTACACCTGGACAGTAACACAACAGACTGTCAGCACCACAGTCACGGCACATCCAGCGACAGCAGCGTGAGAGCCGTACACCTAGACAGTAACACAACACAGTGTCAGCACCACAGACACGGCACATCCAGCGACAGCAGCGTTAGAGCCGTACACCTAGACAGTAACACAACACAGTGTCAGCACCACAGTCACGCACAACCAGCCTCAGCAGTGTGAGAGCCGTACACCTGGACAGTAACACGACACAGTGTCAGCACCACATACACGGCACCATCACTGACATCAGCGTGATTGTTATACACCTGGACAGTAATATGACACAGTGTCAGCACCACAAACACGGCACCATCAGTGACATCAGCGTGATTGTTATACACCTGGACAATAACACGACACGGTGTCAGCACCACATACACGCACCATCAGTGACATCAGCGTGATTGTTATACACCTGGACAGTAACACGACACAGTGTCAGCACCACGGTCACGGCACATCCAGCGACAGCAGCGTGAGAGCCGTACACCTGGACAGTAACACAACACAGTGTCAGCACCACGGTCACGGCACATCCAGCGACAGCAGCGTGAGAGCCGTACACCTGGACAGTAACACGACACAGTGTCAGCACCACGGTCACGGCACATCCAGCGACAGCAGCGTGAGAGCCGTACACCTGGACAGTAACACAACACAGTGTCAGAACCACGGTCACGGCACATCCAGCGACAGCAGGGTGAGAGCCGTACACCTGGACAGTAACACAACACAGTGTCAGCACCATAGACACGGCACAACCAGCGACAGCAGCGTGAGAGCCGTACACCTGGACAGTAACACAACACAGTGTCACCACCACAGACAGGCACAACCAGCGACAGCAGCGTGAGAGCCGTACACCTGGACAGTAACACGACACAGTGTCAGCACCACAGTCACGGCACATCCAGCGACAGCAGCGTGAGAGCCGTACACCTGGACAGTAACACGACACAGTGTCAGCACCACAGACACGCACATCCAGCGACAGCAGCGTGAGAGCCGTACACTGGACAGTAACACAACACACTGTCAGCACCACATACACGGCACAACCAGCGACAGCAGCGTGAGAGCCGTACACCTGGACAGTAACACGACACAGTGTCAGCACCACAGACACGCACATCCAGCGACGGCAGCGTGAGAGCCGTACACTGGACAGTAACACGACACAGTGTCAGCACCACATATGCGGCACTTCCAGGGACAGCAGCGTGAGAGCCGTACACTGGACAGTAACACGACACAGTGTCAGCACCACAGACACGCACAACCAGCGACAGCAGCGTGAGAGCCGTACACCTGGACTGTAACACAACACAGTGTCAGCACCACAGACACGGCACAACCAGCGACAGCAGGGTGAGAGCCGTACACCTGGACAGGAACACAACACAGTGTCAGCACCACAGTCACGCACAACCAGCCTCAGCAGTGTGAGAGCCGTACACCTGGACAGTAACACAACACAGTGTCAGCACCACAGACACGCACTTCCAGCGACAGCAGCGTGAGAGCCGTACACCTGGACAGTAACACAACACAGTGTCAGCACCACAGTCACGCACAACCAGCCTCAGCAGTGTGAGAGCCGTACACCTGGACAGTAACACAACACAGTGTCAGCACCACAGACACGCACAACCAGCCTCAGCAGTGTGAGAGCCGTACACCTGGACAGTAACACAACACAGTTTCAGCACCACAGACACGCACATCCAGCGACAGCAGGGTGAGAGCCGTACACCTGGACAGTAACACAACACAGTGTCAGCACCACAGACACGGCACAACCAGCGACAGCAGCGTGAGAGCCGTACACCTGGACAGTAACACAACACAGTGTCAGCACTACAGTCACGGCACATCCAGCGACAGCAGCGTGAGAGCCGTACACCTGGACAGTAACACAACACAGTGTCAGCACTACAGTCACGGCACATCCAGCGACAGCAGCGTGAGAGCCGTACACCTGGACAGTAACACAACACAGTGTCAGCACCACAGACACGGCACATCCAGCGACAGCAGCGTGAGAGCCGTACAGCCTAACAACACAGTGTCAGCACCACAGTCACGGCACAACCAGCGACAGCAGCGTGAGAGCCGTACACTGGACAGTAAAACAACCCAGTGTCAGCACCACAGACACGGCACATCCAGCGACAACAGCGTGAGAGCCGTACACCTGGACAGTAACACAACAGACTGTCAGCACCACAGTCACGGCACATCCAGCGACAGCAGCGTGAGAGCCGTACACCTAGACAGTAACACAACACAGTGTCAGCACCACAGACACGGCACATCCAGCGACAGCAGCGTTAGAGCCGTACACCTAGACAGTAACACAACACAGTGGCAGCACCACATACACGGCACATCCAGCGTCATCAGCGTGATTGTTATACACCTGGACAGTAACACGACACAGTGTCAGCACCACATACATGGCACCATCAGCGACATCAGCGTGATTGTTATACACCTGGACAGTAACACGACACAGTGTCAGCACCACATACACGGCACCATCAGTGACATCAGCGTGATTGTTATACACCTGGATAGTAACACGACACAGTGTCAGCACTACATACACGGCACCATCAGCGACATCAGCGTGATTGTTATACACCTGGACAGTAACACGACACAGTGTCAGCACCACATACACGGCACCATCACTGACATCAGCGTGATTGTTATACACCTGGACAGTAACATGACACAGTGTCAGCACCACAAACACGGCACCATCAGTGACATCAGCGTGATTGTTATACACCTGGACAGTAACACGACACGGTGTCAGCACCACATACACGCACCATCAGTGACATCAGCGTGATTGTTATACACCTGGACAGTAACACGACACAGTGTCAGCACCACGGTCACGGCACATCCAGCGACAGCAGCGTGAGAGCCGTACACCTGGACAGTAACACAACACAGTGTCAGCACCACGGTCACGGCACATCCAGCGACAGCAGCGTGAGAGCCGTACACCTGGACAGTAACACGACACAGTGTCAGCACCACGGTCACGGCACATCCAGCGACAGCAGCGTGAGAGCCGTACACCTGGACAGTAACACGACACAGTGTCAGCACCACGGTCACGGCACATCCAGCGACAGCAGCGTGAGAGCCGTACACCTGGACAGTAACACAACACAGTGTCAGAACCACGGTCACGGCACATCCAGCGACAGCAGGGTGAGAGCCGTACACCTGGACAGTAACACAACACAGTGTCAGCACCATAGACACGGCACAACCAGCGACAGCAGCGTGAGAGCCGTACACCTGGACAGTAACACAACACAGTGTCACCACCACAGACAGGCACAACCAGCGACAGCAGCGTGAGAGCCGTACACCTGGACAGTAACACGACACAGTGTCAGCACCACAGTCACGGCACATCCAGCGACAGCAGCGTGAGAGCCGTACACCTGGACAGTAACACGACACAGTGTCAGCACCACAGACACGCACATCCAGCGACAGCAGCGTGAGAGCCGTACACTGGACAGTAACACAACACACTGTCAGCACCACATACACGGCACAACCAGCGACAGCAGCGTGAGAGCCGTACACCTGGACAGTAACACGACACAGTGTCAGCACCACAGACACGCACATCCAGCGACGGCAGCGTGAGAGCCGTACACTGGACAGTAACACGACACAGTGTCAGCACCACATATGCGGCACATCCAGGGACAGCAGCGTGAGAGCCGTACACTGGACAGTAACACGACACAGTGTCAGCACCACAGACACGCACAACCAGCGACAGCAGCGTGAGAGCCGTACACCTGGACTGTAACACAACACAGTGTCAGCACCACAGACACGGCACAACCAGCGACAGCAGGGTGAGAGCCGTACACCTGGACAGGAACACAACACAGTGTCAGCACCACAGTCACGCACAACCAGCCTCAGCAGTGTGAGAGCCGTACACCTGGACAGTAACACAACACAGTGTCAGCACCACAGACACGCACTTCCAGCGACAGCAGCGTGAGAGTCGTACACCTGGACAGTAACACAACACAGTGTCAGCACCACAGTCACGCACAACCAGCCTCAGCAGTGTGAGAGCCGTACACCTGGACAGTAACACAACACAGTGTCAGCACCACAGACACGCACAACCAGCCTCAGCAGTGTGAGAGCCGTACACCTGGACAGTAACACAACACAGTGTCAGCACCACAGACACGCACATCCAGCGACAGCAGGGTGAGAGCCGTACACCTGGACAGTAACACAACACAGTGTCAGCACTACAGTCACGGCACATCCAGCGACAGCAGCGTGAGAGCCGTACACCTGGACAGTAACACAACACAGTGTCAGCACCACAGACACGGCACATCCAGCGACAGCAGCGTGAGAGCCGTACAGCCTAACACAACACAGTGTCAGCACCACAGTCACGGCACAACCAGCGACAGCAGCGTGAGAGCCGTACACTGGACAGTAAAACAACCCAGTGTCAGCACCACAGACACGGCACATCCAGCGACAGCAGCGTGAGAGCCGTACACCTGGACAGTAACACAACACACTGTCAGCACCACATACACGGCACATCCAGCGACAGCAGCGTGAGAGCCGTACAGCCTAACACAACACAGTGTCAGCACCACAGTCACGGCACAACCAGCGACAGCAGCGTGAGAGCCGTACACTGGACAGTAAAACAACCCAGTGTCAGCACCACAGACACGGCACATCCAGCGACAGCAGCGTGAGAGCCGTACACTGGACAGTAACACAACCCAGTGTCAGCACCACAGACACGGCACATCCAGCGACAGCAGCGTGAGAGCCGTACACTGGACAGTAACACAACCCAGTGTCAGCACCACAGACACGGCACATCCAGCGACAGCAGCGTGAGAGCCGTACACTGGACAGTAAAACAACCCATTGTCAGCACCACAGACACGGCACATCCAGCGACAGCAGAATGAGAGCCGTACACTGGACAGTAAAACAACCCAGTGTCAGCACCACAGACACGGCACATCCAGCGACAGCAGCGTGAGAGCCGTACACCTGGACAGTAACACAACCCAGTGTCAGCACCACAGACACGGCACATCCAGCGACAGCAGCGTGAGAGCCGTACTCCTAGACAGTAACACAACACAGTGTCAGCACCACAGACACGGCACAACCAGCGACAGCAGCGTGAGAGCCGTACACCTGGACAGTAACACAACACAGTGTCAGCACCACAGACACGGCACATCCAGCGACAGCAGCGTGAGAGCCGTACACCTGGACAGTAAAACAACCCAGTGTCAGCACCACAGACACGGCACATCCAGCGACAGCAGCGTGAGAGCCGTACACTGGACAGTAAAACAACCCAGTGTCAGCACCACAGACACGGCACATCCAGCGACAGCAGCGTGAGAGCCGTACACCTGGACAGTAACACAACCCAGTGTCAGCACCACAGACACGGCACATCCAGCGACAACAGCGTGAGAGCCGTACTCCTAGACAGTAACACAACACAGTGTCAGCACCACAGACACGGCACATCCAGCGACAGCAGCGTGAGAGCCGTACACCTGGACAGTAACACAACACAGTGTCAGCACCACAGACACGGCACATCCAGCGACAGCAGGGTGAGAGCCGTACACCTGGACAGTAACACAACACAGTGTCAGCACCACAGACACGGCACATCCAGCGACAGCAGCGTGAGAGCTGTACACCTGGACAGTAACACAACACAGTGTCAGCACCACAGACACGGCACATCCAGCGACAGCAGGGTGAGAGCCGTACACCTGGACAGTAACACAACACAGTGTCAGCACCACAGTCACGGCACATCCAGCGTCAGCAGCGTGAGAGCCGTACACCTGGACAGTAACATAACACAGTGTCAGCACCACAGTCACGGCACATCCAGCGACAGCAGCGTGAGAGCTGTACACCTGGACAGTAACACAACACAGTGTCAGCACCACAGACACGGCACATCCAGCGACAGCAGGGTGAGAGCCGTACACCTGGACAGTAACACAACACAGTGTCAGCACTACAGTCACGGCACATCCAGCGACAGCAGCGTGAGAGCCGTACACCTGGACAGTAACACAACACAGTGTCAGCACCACAGACACGGCACATCCAGCGACAGCAGGATGAGAGCCGTACACCTGGACAGTAACACAACACAGTGTCAGCTCCACAGACACGGCACATCCAGCGACAGCAGCGTGAGAGCCGTACACCTGGACAGTAACACAACACAGTGTCAGCATTTGTACACGTGATCTAAAATCCAGGTATTATAATGCGTCCTTCACGAATTAATTTTTTTTTAGCTCCTTATGAAGCCCATTATGAAGGCTATTTAAAATCCTACAATATCATTAATTGAGATATTATGATTTATGACTGCTTTTATGATATTTGACTTTGGCCTATCCTGGATTACTGGTTGCCAGAAGGTTATGGTACCTGATTATGCAGCGAAACGTGCAGCATCCAATTTCTCTGACGTCAGCAAGGCGGTCGCAGACTGACCTTCTCCTCGTTCTGTGGGCTCCTGCGGACATCATCAGATGTTGAGGCCGGTGTCGTTCGCACGGGGCTCCTGCGGACATCATCAGACGTTGTGGCCTGTGTAGCTCGCACGGGGCTCCTGCGGACATCAACAGATGTTCAGGTCAAATAAACTTGTAACTAGCGACGTTCCGGTACCGACTTCGATAAAATCAGTCTATATTCTATATTCCGAATTCTATATTCGGAATAGAATCAGTATTGAAAGAAATGTATCGATATACCTTATTATCGGATCCAAAGTATCGATACCGTTAGTATCGGTATCGAATCAGAAAGTACCAGGAAAAAACTAAATTATCATGAAGTTAATTTTAATTAAGGTCGTATTTAACTGTTAATAGGAATGTTTCATGTTCTTTTTGATGGTTTCTTTTCATCTGTTTCATGATGTTGGTTGTATTTCCTGAGAACTTAATGTTTCTCAAACACAGCTTAACGTTACAACATTCTTGTCCTTCTTTTTAAATTGATTCTACATTTTACTTGTTCTGGGAGCCATTTCACAGTCAATTAACTAAACCTAATATCTGATCAATCACTAAACACCGAAATTGCGTACTAAAGTTACGAATAAAAACATCCAGACGTTCTAGCAGACGCAACAAACAAATTAAGAACAACGGTGGAGCCATAGAGTACGGTACGGTATAAGAAGCAGTAATAAAAGTTGCAGTAAGTAATACAATAAATTAATGGGCAAAAACACTACGTGGAAGATTAGTTCAATTCCTTTAATTTTTGGGAAGATTATCTTATCATTTTTTCTTTCCTGACGCGTTTAATATTCATTCGATACTTTTGATCCGCACACTCTCTTTCGATACCACGATAGTATCGAATGATTCGATACGATACCGATACTGTGAATATCGATAGAAAAGTATCGAAACGTACTAGTATCGGAAGTATCGGAACTACTGATAACCGTAGTTTATCTAACTGAGTGTAGTCAAACGCCAAAGTTAGTTAGTTTCCGTTTAAGGTCTGTAGAGAGATAAAAAAGAATAATGATAACTTATTATTCTCAGTCTCAGGTTGCCTATAAACCCCTTAAGTCCTGTGAAACCAAGTGGTAATATGTTTCCGGTCTATAACAGACGTCACGATCCCAGCTGTAGGACATGCGTTTCCGGTCTATAAGAGATGTCACGATCTGTTTAAATTTTTGATTGAGAGAACCTGAGCACTGTTATTCTTCGCTTTTATTCTCTGGTTCTATACGACCTTGAGATCAGTAGTTCAGTCATCAAACAAACCAGATGTAAATAATTTGATGTTTTCTAGTTTTCAGTGTTTACATTTCGTTGTTATTATGCCACTAACATTAAATTTTTTTTAATCTTAGTGCCACTAACATTTTTAACAAATTTTAAGCTTAATTTTGTACTAATTTTGAAGACAAACATGAATTATAATGACGTTCTCTTTTATCTGCAAAAATACATTTGCAACTGTGAACTTCTCGGTGAAATACACAAAGGTGAGATACACCTTTGTGTATTTCCTGGCAATAATCTGTTGAGATTTCCTCGCATTTATATTTTCGAATGCCTCTCGTTTCTTGTTAGGAATAAATATATATTCCAGTCCAATCTCTTCTCTGTGATTTTAGTAGGCGAGATCTCCTACCTATTCTCCAACACAACACCACCTTTTTCGAAAACCAAACGTTTTATTCTGAAGTTAAGTTATTCAACTCCCTCCCATCCCACCTGAGATCTTTTTCTGATCCAGTCACCTTTAAAAAGCTTCTAAGGACCTTTTTAATTAAGAAAGAGTTTTACAGTGTATCTGAGTATTTAAATGATACATGTTAAGTTTTAGTCACCACATTCAAATTTTCTTTTCAATATATACTATTGTACTTACTTTGATTTAATGTTCTGTGAATATTTATTTTGTGACGTTTGTCAATGCTGTACACAGTCGGGGGACAATAAATGATTGATTGATAGAACCAACATATTTATAGGCGAGAGGATAAAAATAAATTAATGCGAATGAAATCTCTTTCTATGACGTTAGACTGACGATGAATCTAGTCCTAACTAAATGAAAATGAGAAAATCTGGTTGAACTTTTGATCCGTATGACTAGTTAGAACAAGTTAGAAAAACTTTCTAATGAGATAATTTAAACTATTAGGAATTAAAGTGACTTTACAATTCGGTTTCATTGACTCGCAAAAATATTCTGGGTTCCATTTCATTTTGACTTTAACCGTATCGGTTTTCTAAAAAGGCTTATGCTATCCAATTAAAAATAATATGTTCAGTATGATTTGCATTGTTTTACAAAGAAAGAATTAATATGACAATGCAAAGCAACTACGTCACTGATTACGCCCAGATATTTTTATTTATTTTTATAAGAGGTCAAACGTAGAGCTAGAATCTTGCGGAGAGATTGTTTATTTTCTGGCACTGGAAAACCCATCGTGTGCGTGAACAATTCACAAATAACGAGAAATTCAATAGAGTGTATTTTATTTTATTAATTAAGAAACGACACTTACCCTATTTAAAAAACAATCCTCGTATACTTTTACAGACATGTTATGGATTTAAATACAGGTTCCCAGGAGATACTCACTTTCTATGAATTCCTCCCTTCCGTAGTAACACTCTTCTATTTCAAACCGATGAGGAACCTGAAAAAAGACAACATTTAACGGAAGTACTTAAAAACCCGCTCCGCTTTAAACAAGCGGTAACCGATGCGGTTCGATTACAGGGTTATGTTCATTTAGTAATACCTGATCGGTCTATTATCAAAGACAGGAACCTCCAAATATCCTATAACATAAAGTATAAAATGTATCATTTCTCTTTCTATAGTGACAGTCCATCCCTGCTTCTGCCTTCTATATGCTCATACTTCATAGTGAAGTTGTATTTAATTTTAATTATTGTCATAAAATGCAGTACAAATCGAATAATGGCAGTAGTAGTGTTTTTGTGCGTTCATAGTGAAATATAAAAATATTTATTGCATGACTTGGATTCAAGGCTAAGAAGTAAGGAAATAAGTAAACTCGACAATTTAAAATCCATGAAGTGTAAAAGTGGTACTAAATGCAATTTCTGCTTCAAATGTACATATGAGTACTGTTTGAGTACATCATTTACTCTAGATTTAATATACAGAACTCTTTCTTTAAAGTATACAAATGTCTGTTAAGATTAGCGGCAACACAAGTTTCATGTGAACAATCTGACTCAAAGTTGAAGTACTGTATATCAAAACAAGGCTTCGTTCAAGACTTACCGACGAACCCTCGAATGGTTCTCTCCCATGAACCCTAAGGGGCTATAGAGGACCCTAGAAGCCAAGAGGTATGGGTGGAAAAATTTGGGATTTTGAGTTAAGTTTACAGAATTGTAGCTTACGAGCAATAGAATCTAGTAGTGCAAGTGCAGGAAAATTATGCAAACAATAGCGTAGTAACGGAATTTTTCTTTAACAGGCTGAAAATTAATTGGTGGAGAAGTCGTACATACCACTGGGATCTTCATTCTGAAATTCCCCAAAAACCCAACTTGGACAACATTTCCGGTCCGTGTTTCGCTAAAAAATTTTTAACTACCACGAAAACCATAAGAAATACAAAAAAAGTGTAAGTAGCATTTTGTTAGAAAGTAAAATTTTCAATGAAATGAGTATAAATATGTACAAGAAATATTGACAATAACAGTTGATATTATCAGTTTTCTAAATTGTTGCAATTCTAATATCCATGCCATAAGGAATACATGTAATATACTTCGAAATTCCCTAGGGGGCGATCCCTTTGACCTTAGTAAATAACCAGACCCCCCCTTACACCCCCCCCCCTTGAATCATAACCATAGAATCGTGTTGCAAAATTTCACTTATTTTAAACCTCAACCATGAAAATTGGCTTACTATAAAGGCGTGGATAAGCTTAAAAAATATCTTCCTTAAGAAATTTGTTAAAAATTATTATAAGGAATCATTTTTGTGAGCTTACCCACGCTTTTATTGTGAACCAATTTTGATGATTGAGGTGTCAAATAACTGGAAGTTTTTTCAGGATTCTATGGATATAATCTATTATTCATTAAGATCAAAGGGATTCGCCCCCTTTGGAATTAATTTTATATCTAAGTTTACATGTATTCCTCATGCCAAGGGTATTAGACAACATTTTAGATAATAATAATATCAACAGTTATAATTAAAACTTCTTGTTCATATTTATAATCATTTTATTGGAAATTAAATTTTCTACAAAAGCATCATATACACATAATTGTTATATACCGTATCTTATGATTTTCGTGCCAATAAAAAAAAAATGTTAAGAGAAACACGGACTGAAAATATTTTTTTCAAGATGGTGGCATGTTGCCCACGTTGGATTTTTTAATATTTTTAGTATGATGATACCCTACGACATACCCTGTATGTACGACCTCTCTACCAATATTCAACATGTTAAATGAAAATTGTAGAATCCAACACTATTTTACTGCACTATAGTGGCAAAGGGACTTAAGATATATCTCTGTCAGGTGCTGCAATTTAGTTAGAGGCGATAAGTCTATTTCTGACATCGCCGTTTTGCTTTGATAAGAGGCCAGTACAAGCACAAGTGGCAAATTAATTCAAATAAACAAAGAAAAAATTTATTGAGAAGGTGTGCTAAAAAAGCGACGAGTTAAGAGGACTTCTTTACTGCTGAGCTTTTTGCATGTAGGTTAACTTCCATGAATGTGATGTTAACACATTTTTTATGTTGTAAGTAATTCTTGATTTATCTAATTGAAGGCAAGATTTTGAACTCCGTAAGACTAAGATTTTGAAATTTACATAGCACTCAACATAACAGTAGTTGAAACTAAAGAAAGTTGTACACTGCTTCTATCGATTTAATGTGTTATTAGAGATGGCTAAGGTTAAACCCAAATGTTTATTTAGATTGTTGAATGTGAGCAACAAAAACATATACACAAATGTACGACATTTTTGTGCTTTTTTCCATATTTTTGAACTGTAGATAATTCAATATATCTTTACTTAAGTTTTTGCAATGTTATTAGGAGTACATACAGTTTTTAAGTAAAAAATTTTTTTTTGACCAACATTTATTTACAATCTGTTACATACGTTTAATAATGAACAATAAGTAAATATTCTGAATTTTCTTTTACACCATAATAAGTCCTGTTGCCCTGCGGCAAAAACAGACAGCGATGACAATGCACGATTATAATTTAATCAAACCTTGAAGGTAAGTCTAGGACGTTATTCCTTGAAAGTCTGTAGACATTCTCGCTATTAGCCATGTCTTTTATAACATAAATGTACAGCTGTTTTTTATTCACGATGAATAAATTATTTGTCCGAGCTCAATGCGACTTTGTAGAGTTGACCCAACATGAACTTGCATTTTCAAATGTTTATTGTAAAACTATTTTTAACTATTACTATAATTTTCAACTATAACATTAACTTGACAATAAAACTTGCTAAAATATTTTTAAATTTATTGTTCAAGCAAGTGCCACTTATTAAGTGTTATAAATAGTCCCCCACCCGAAAAGGGCAACAAAACTGTTTTTATTAAGGACGAAAATTTGCCATAGCGCCATTCTAGTACCAATTCCGCAGACCTTTTCATAGTGCCAGATTACTTCTGGTTTCTGATTTAATTTTTAAGTGAGTTGTTCATAGTTGGAGCTCTAAGGCCTAGGCTTGTCAGTGGTTTACTTACCTGTAGTGTTCGGAGATAAAAAATGTCTCTCCTTTCTTCACAGTAGTCCATTTTGGCACCAAGATTGCATGGAAAAGGAAATAAATTTGAATAAAAGGTACTAGATCTCGAAAACAGGGTTACTTTTTGAGTTCAATTGCAACTTACTTGGTCATTAAAACAAATAATATAATAAAACAATTTATATATTAAATTAAATGATGCAATGAACAAAGAATACTTTTTGCAAGCACAACATTTGAAAAATACCCCCGTTGCAGCAGACCTAAATAGTCAGCGAATTTAAAATGCCTAAATTAATCATTTAGACGGATCCTCAAATCAAGTGAAATTAACTTAAATCCTAAAATGAGCATACAAACATTTTCTCCTTACATGGGAAACGAGTGTGCAGGTTTGCTGCCATGGAAGTGTAAAATTTAGATATTTTTTGCAGTAATCCTTAGATATCAACTAGATGAAGCCATATTATCCAAGTTTCATTCGGATATGTTGAGAAATAAGCGAGATAGAAAATCTTGTTTATTTCCCATAAGATTAACAGTAGGACAACGTACTGTGTTTGCCACTCTCAGTATCTTGGTATCCGTGGACACGGAGCAATGATTCAAAATCGTTAGAAATGTAATTATTAGTTTTTCGAGCTGAATTCAACGGTGTTACACAAAATCAGATTATTTTAATATTTACTTGTAAAAAATCCAAGAAAACCATTTTGAAAGTTTAATTCCCTTCCGATGGTTTTCGAGCTCGTCCGAATAATCAATACTTTACACTGATGTGCCAAATTTAAGTGAGTTGTTCATAGTTGGAGCCCGTTACATTAAATATCTTGGGTTAGTTATTGATTCGAAACTGTCATGGAAGGATCACGTTTTTAAGTTAAAAAAAAGAAATGTTTGGAGTTCTTCGTAAGTTTTATTTTCTTAGGGAGGTTTGCCCAGTAAAGGCATTAACAAGTATTTATCACGCTCTTGTTGGTTCCAAGTTAAGCTATGGACTAAGTTGCTTTGGAGGAACCTATATCTCCACACTTTATCCTTTAATTATCTTGCAAAAAGCTGTAGTAAGAGTTATAACTAGAAAAAATAAAACCGCTCATTCATGGCCAATTTTCAAAAAATTAAAAATCCTACCGTTGCGACATATGTACATTTTTAAGGTTTTGCGTCTTTTTTTATAATAGAAGTAATAACAATTTTGGTAACTTTGACAGGCAATGTAATCTTAGGCAAAATTTAACAGTTCCTGTGCCGAGATCCAAATTAACAATGCATCAACAATTCTTTTCTAGTAATGCACCACGTTTATGTAATATTTTTTCTTTAAAGATTACACAAAAACATAACCTGAACTCATTTTTGTCTGAGTTGAAAAAAGTATTGATGTCAATTGAAAATATTGAGGACTTTTTTACTTTTGTAGTTTAACCTGCTAAGGAAATGTTCTAAATCGTGTGATCAGACATTGTTCAGAATTTTTGTGTTGATATTGTTCTCCCGATTGTTTGTTATTGAAAACTTAATTTAATCCCGTGGTAGTATTGTTTTTTGGATTATTTTCAATATTGTTATTTGTGATAAGTTTTTAGAGTGATAGCTATTGTCGTTAGTTGATAATTCTTTTACCATGTACTTTTTTTAGTTGCTAAGTCTTGTTTATTTTTGTTGATTTGTTACCGTTGTAAGATTTATTCGTATGATTTTTTAGTAATATTTTTTATTTATTTTTACATGTTATAGTTAGCTCAATAATTTTCCTTGTTAGATTAGCTTATAAAAATAGTGTTTGTGTTTTTAGTATTCTCATAAGTATATATGTCTGGCTCTGACTCTTTTTCGTCATTTTTAAATATGTACTAGGTGAGGGAGGTCCCACCTCGGAATTTTTCTATGGGACTCCTATTATTTCTCAATAATGTATTTAAAGTTATTAATTTTTGTAATTTATGTTTTTATGTATAAGGATTATGCTTTGTAACATTGTAAAACTATGTACTGTTTTATTGAGAAATAAACGATTTATTTATTTTATTTATTTATTTATTTCTTCTCAGATCAGACCATTTTTGCGAGCGGTATATATATAAACTTGCCTTCGGGCTCCACCCCTGACCCCTACACAAAGTTGGGGGAGTGGGGTTAAAATATTGAAAGTAGCGAGACAATCGAACACAAAGCCGTAATCAGGATTTTTTTTTGGGGGGGGGGGAGGAAAGTAGAGAATAAATTCAAATAGAGTTTGTTTGAAAGAAGTACATTATATAAGCACCGAGAGTTCAAACACGTCAAAATAATTACTTTTTTACATATCTGTGGCAGATTTAATTCAGATCGAACAATTTTTATGCGAGTTATCGTGCTTAAAACACACACACACGCGCGCGCGCGCGCGCACACACACACACACACACACACACACACACACACACACACAGGGTGTTTACAAAAAGCCCTCGGGAGTTCGGAATATGGTTACTTACATCAAAATAAAGAAACACGTTTCTATAAACATGGGTTAAAATGCCCGGTTATCCGTTTGGCGGTATGTATTGTTTTTAACATGATTTTGTATAACTTGGGAACAACTAGAGATATCGACTTCAAACATGATACGTATTTGTTGAGTAATGGGACCTATTTCGCCGCGGAGTATCAAGTTTCTACTTTGAACCATTTAAAAATGGCAGCAATTTTTATATTTTAAAATTTAATATCCTAAAATCCGTAATTTTTACGAAAAGTTTTCAAGAGACAAAAAAATTTCACGAATTTATTCCTTAAAAACCATACAAATATTATTTAGATAAAACTACAGTTGACGGATCTATTGCAATTTCTCTAACAGAATACCTACTTGTTTAAGGCAGTTAATAGCAAATTTTTGCATACAATTTTAATAACTTGCAGACTTGCGTACTCAGCGAATTTTCATAGGATTTATTTTGTATATGTGAGCATTCAACATATGTAAGGGAAAGGATCATTTGAATATTTATTTATTTAAATGACATACTAAAAACGGGTACTTTGGTATTATACGGAGGCCACCCTCATACAGCGCGCTGCGGCGGTTATGTTAAGTTAGGTTATCATAAATATGTTAGTAGGAGTTTCCTCATTTCTTTACGAATCGAACGATACCGAATGAGTCATACTTTCGCCCGCCAAAAGCCGTTGACAGGTGATGCGCGCACTCCGGTCAACGACCAGACCTGTTCCTACTTGGAGGGGATTTGGCGGGCGAAAGTATGACTCATCTGGTATCGTTTGATTCGTAACATAACTAGGGAGTCCTACTAACATATTTATGATAACCTAACCTAACATAACCGCCGCAGCGCGCTGTGTAAGGGTGGCGATCGGAGGTGGACGATAGCGGCGGTGACGACGTGAACACTCAATCCTCGCTGACGTCGTTGCCTTCTGGGAGGCAGAACACAAATACCGTTCATTATAATTAAGTCAAATTGCGACAGTAAGTCGATTAAAGTACGTTCTTCCCAATGATGTAGTTATATTTGGTGTCCAGCAAAACAATCTCTCCAGAGGTGTAGTGGTGCGGGAACGCGTGGAAACGGCGTTCCCACACTGTTTTTCAGAAAACCGGGAAAATCCCAGTGCCCCGTTCAGGGAAAATCCGGGAAAATAGCTAAAAATTCTATATTTGTAAACATTAATTAGAGTATAAAAATTTAAAAAATATATATTTTTATGTCAGTAATAAAATGGAATACTTAACAAACATATTTGTAAACTATTCCAACATAGTGGTGCAGTGGACCTGAAATAGTGGTGGACCTGATTTCGGCAACACCACCGATCGGCTGATACTCCCGGATTCGACCGGCAAAACAAGCCCACTACAGAAGAGGGTGCATTTGCCGACTACTTGTAAACCTGATTTGTTAATCTGTCAATAAACTTTCATTGTAATCAATCACTCTGTTTTTTCTTTGTTTTATGTTGTATGGATTTAATTTATTTCAGTTCTCTGCTTTTACTTGTTTATAATATATTATTTAAAAATGAGCTTATGTATGGTGTTTTTTGGAGGTTAACAACAACATACATAAAAGTCATTGTAATTAATTAATCTGTTTTTTCTCTGTTTTATGGATTTAATTCATTTTAGTTATCTGCTTTTTTTACTTGTATAGAATATGTCATTTAAAAATTAGGTTATTTATGTCGCTATTTTGGGGGTTAACGTACATAAAAGTAGTTAGGTACTAACTTAATTCTAATACCCTCTCTAAAATAACTTCTCTTGTGAAATAATAAAGTAAGTTAAATATAAAAAGATAGACTACAGTTTTTATATTTGGCTTTTCCAAAAATCATCCAAATTATTAAATAGTTTCACGAAGCTTGAAGTAAATAGCCTAACACGCATCGTATACACATTCAGGGGAAAGTTATCTTAATTTGCAGGGAATTTGACTAATATATTAAGCGTTCCCACACTGGAAAATTTGCCACTACACCACTGAATCTCTCTAAAAATAGTGGCCTCCGTATAGTACCAAAGTACCTAAAAGCGTATACTGAATAATTCTTGAGCTTTAAACGACATGATGAAAATTAGCAAGGGGATCACATCGGCTTCATTAGTAATAAACTTGTTTTGTGTTTTATATTAATCTTAGTCTTATAATTTGTAATGAATCTTGTTATAGTATATAAATATCAGTAAACATGTAATTGTAATGAATTCAAAACACTCAAAACAAACATATAATATAATTTCATGAACAAATTAATTTCAATCATGTGTTTAGTTTTATAATAAAAACAACACTGTTGCAGCAGTCCCGTGTCTCCAGCCAAATTCCAATAAAACATATTACCATTCCTCAGCATTGTTATCATACCCCACGCCAGGTCAATTGTTTTGTATTATGCTACATTTGCAGGCAGCTTAGACCATGAAATCCCTCCCCTCGCACCAAATGCCCATACTTTCCTTATAATATTTTTAAATAATTTGTGTTTTTAATAGAGTATATATTTTCTGTAAAATCATGATAAATGAACTCGAACTATTCAAATCAAAGACGAATAAAATATTCTCCTGAAAATTTAAATATAATCACATCTTCAAAATTTTAATCTGAAAACTCCTCCTACATTAGGATAAATGTATTGCTTCAGAGTAATTACTATGCAACTTTTGGAAATTTTTCCTTTGAAACAGGGTAACTATACTTTTTTAAGGGGAAATAAAAAGTAATGCAGGACAATGTACTAGGTTTAGCGCATTTAATATCTAAGCAACGGATTGACGTAGGATAATATTTCAAAATGCTAAATTGTTTTCTTTAAGCTGAATCAAATTTTCACAATTTACATAACATCAATAAAAAGGTATTAAATCTTGAAAATAAATTTTAATTTGTTAAAAAACCCTTCTTCGGGTCAACCAATCGTACTGGTTTTCGAACTCGAAGTAATAAATGTCGGCCCGTCAAGCTGTACCACTTTCTGGGGCATAAATAAAAATATTATACCTAAACCTTTTCAATACGCTGCTTAAATGCGTAGTTTAAAATAGGTACACATTAAATAATTTTAGTCATAAAAAATCTTTCATGGACGAGTAAAAAGTTGTTTAGTTTTTGTAACGATGTTTTTGCCTCCTAAATTGATTTTTTTAACTAGCCTATTTTCTCGGGTACGATTATTTTTAGCAAACGTTCAAATTGTTATCCTGTAATACCTAAACAAATTAAATAAATAAAAAATTTTAGCCTACTGTGTTTTAAATAACATCTATAAATATACTGTGATAACTAACCATTTGGCATGGATTCTTATGTATGTAATAACTAAAATTACCAGTTTGTTTGTACATATATATCAGTGAAGTAGAATAATTTCATTTTACATTTTTATACCTACTAATGATTTTTTAATGTTTATCTATATGTACAGGATGTATGTATGAATGTATGTATGTATGTATGTATGTATGTATGTATGTATGTATGTATGTATGTATGTATGTATGTATGTATGTATGTATGTATGTATGTATGTGTGTATGTATGTATGTATGTATGTATGTTTGTATATATGTATGTATGAGTGAGTGTCATAATTTGAGACAATTAAATGTTACTCAAGTGAATATAGGTACCAAAGTACCGTAATGTATGCAATGCTGTAAGCAACACAAGTGACCAATCTGTATTATTGTATAAGATCTTGTACTTTTCTGAAATAAAAATATTTATTTATTTATTTGTTTATTACAGTAGACCCCTTCTTAACCGACCTCGTTTTAACCGACGCCGCGACGATCGGATTATCCGCCCTTGCTGATCAAATGTTAAAGATCGTTTTTCTTGGAACTGCGGCATTTCCGTTTCCACACTCGGCGATTGAAAGGTTACGCTCAACTCTACAGGTAGTTACGGGTTAAAAGATTTTGAATACAGCCTTTATTATTTATGAAAACGCACAGTATATGCATTGACAATCAATACTGCATTACTAAGGATTTGTTAAAAATATATGAATCCGTTATTAAAGGTGTTAAAATAAGAACTTTTTTTAAACACGTCGACTATAAGGTTATAATAAGGTTTTGTTATTATCCTAAGATAATATTTAACGAGAGAATTACGAAAAAACAACATAGTTGTATCTAGTAGAGCCTCAAATAAAATAAGTAAAGTATCTAATAATCTATTACACAATCAGAAGCCAGATAAACTTCTCCAGACAGGAATCTACAAACTAAATTGTGCTGATTGCAATAAATTTTCTATCGGGCAAACAGGTCGACCTTTCATCAAACGCTTTTCTGAACACCTGCCCAATGCAAAATTAAATGAACAAAGATCAAGTTTTGCCCAACACCTCGTCGACAACAACCACTCTACCGACAAAAGTAAATTAGAAGTTTTGGACACATGCCAAAAATGTAAAATAATGGATACCCTGGAGGAATTCCACATTTTTAAATCATTAAAAACAAACCCTAATGATGTACTGAACGAGCAGATCAATTTTAATTCAAATATTATTTTCAACACAATTATTAAACTACAGAATAGCAAGCAAACAGGTGACATATCAGCTGATGATAAAGGGAGGTCAAGGGTCACTTAATCATAACCCGGCAGCGTGCGTGTCGGACAGTGCTCGAGTACATCCTGACCGCGCAACACTGTATATAACTAGGCCTAGTCGCGCGCCGTGTTTTTATTGTTTTTAACGTTTTTAATGTTTCAAATGTGTTCGTGTCGTGTTTGTGTAATGATTGTGGCAACGAAATCAAAATGATGGATTTCCCTGTATAAGGATATGACTATGGTCTGAAACAGACCGAAACCCGGGTGATCCACCAAAGGTTTTGAAAGAACTGCGACGGATACAGGTTTGTGAACCATTTTTGTTGTAAACGTCAGTTCTGGAGGCTCTTTCACAATGAATAATTAAATGCTGGTCAGCTAAAACTTGCCTACCAATACTAAACAAAAGGTTGATTTTACAAGTCTTAACCTAAAATTCAACAAGAATTGCCTACAGCTCGATCTAATACCAAACTACATCAAAGTTATAGTTTGCATGAAAACAAATAGCGCCAAGAAAGCCCAACGTTCAGCAGAGAGAATATGGCTAAAAAATGAAATAAACTTCCTATATTCTAAGAAAAGCATGCTTAACAAATTGTTATATTATAAACACCTAGAATTGCTAAATAACTTGCATCCATTGAACTCAAACATTTTCGGTATATTAGAGAACCAAATCAACAGGAAGTGCATTCAGAAAGTGAAAACCCAAAATAAAAAGTTTGATCACTTACTCAGAACGCATAAATCATTAAATGAGGCCTTTTTGTTCACTCATGAGTTTTTTCCACGTGTTATTAACCAAACTGATATTACATTTAATAAAGATGAACTTGACCTACTTAATAAGGGTTTGAATTATAATTTACCCAAGAGCAGTAACCTTGAAACGTTTTATGAATTGATTAACGCTGAATCTGCAATAAAAGCGAAACGTGATCCTGATAATAGGAACTTGGCCAGAGCTAGTCGCGCGCCGTGTTTTTATTGTTTTTAACGTTTTTAATGTTTCAAATGTATTCGTGTCGTGTTTGTGTAATGATTGTGGCAACGAAATCAAAATGATGGATTTCCCTGTATAAGGATATGACTATGGTCTGAAACAGACCGAAACCCGGGTGATCCACCAAAGGATTTGAAAGAACTGGGACGGATACAGGTTTGTGAACCATTTTTGTTGTAAACGTCAGTTCTGGAGGCTCTTTCACAATGAATTCAACAGTGAGCACAGAAAATCATTGGATTAAACTTTAAATAATTTAAAAATAATGAAATCTGATAATTTAAAGCTTTTTTATCACTAGCCCATTTATCTTATTTATTATTTAGCCCAATAATGGCTGATAATAAAAGTCTACCTCAAGTATAATAATTACGGGAAATAATAAATCAAACACAGTTAAAATTCCCCACGGGGTTCAATTAATTATTATTAAATGAAGAATCATATTTAACTCAGAACGAAAGAAATCAATAGTAATTAATAGTAAACAGAATGGAAATAAATGAATAAATAGCATTAATCATTATCAGAGAAATAAATAAAGAGTATTCATTAATCACCAGGGCCGTGCGTAAAAGTGGTAGGACTTGTCGGTGGTAGACTTTGCGGGAATGGGCCAAACAGAAAAGCGGTACAGTTTGGTGTGGCCGGCCATGAAAACTTTACCCCTTAGGGATGTGGATCGACATGTGGTAGGACTTGACTTTGGCAGACCTTGACGGTGGGAGACTTTGCGGATTTTGTCCAAACGAAAGTGGAAGAGTTTTTCGCTGGTAGACCTTGTCATCGTCCCAAGTTGTCGTGCCTTCGTAAACTGTATATACAAGTTTTAGGTGCCCTGCTGAGTTTAATATTACAGTCAAGGCAATAGCGAAGACTACTGTCTAGCAACAAGATGTCACAACCATTAGCCTAAGGACAAAAGGGTCCAAAAATCTCATACCTCTGTTCTCGCTATCAGAGTTGCTCCTCCCCTGGGATATGTTATCAATCGCATCCGAGTCTGAGTCCGGAGAAAAATGTGAATCCGAATTCGACAAGCCCGACTCTGAATCTGAGTCCAGGTCTCTTCGTTCAATCTTCAACTTTGAAGCTGTCGCGGCCGCATACATTTCTAAATGGACAATACAATACTAAATGGATTAAAGAGTTTGAAGTTCACACCACCAAACTAGCGAAATGTTATTGTCATATCATGTTCTTAGCTTCTTGTTTAAGTAATTACATAATACCTAAAGGGCTGATTGTAAAATTTCCTATGCCTGGAATACCCGCTAACATGCATCTATAAATGATATCGCCCATCATACTATATATTAACAAGAACTGTTCACGACCTATATGCAAAACAGGCCATTTTCCATATTAATTAAGTAGTCAAATACCAACAACATATTACATATTATTATCCTGGAATGAGTAAAAATGTGAACCATATAATGCCAAACACCCAAATGTTCATAGAAAGAAAATCACAAGAACATTTCAAAAAAATTCAAGTCCTAATATTAAACTTAACTAATCAAAACTATAATGAATCAAATATACAACAATTTCCTATGCGTTATTGCCAATATCCATCTCATTGTGAATCGCCAATGACAAACTATAATAAATCTCATGGAATACCCGGAGGGTATGATTTATTTACCCGGAACTCAGAACCGCTTTGTAATAAAAATATATTTTTACCCCCACCTCCACCTCCACCACCATTACCACCACCACCACCACCACCACCACCACAACCACCCTCACTTTTGGTGATTCTAGTTACAAGAGCTCATTCGTCAAATTTAAATTCACAACCGATTTCAACAACTAATTCCAAATCTGAAAGTAAAACCAATAATAATAGTGTCAATGACCAGAGAAATACGATTTCGGGTACATTAAATATTAAAAAAGATAATGAAGTAAAATTTAATTATATTAACTTATCCAATTACTCTATGGATGAGAATGAAACAAGAATAATTCCAAAAGGTCTCAATTTCGCTCCTACGCCAATTTTTGATACACCACATACAACTTGTTTCTGATACTTTAATTTTTGCCAGAAGTTTAAGAAAATATTTCACTAAGAAAACCTTAAATACAGTAGAACCCCTCATATCCGGTCACCTCGGGACCGAGTCTTGGCCGGATAACGATTTGGCCGCATAAACCAACCTACTATAATTACGGTCATTTGCACCAAATTAATCTTACATAACTGATAAATAAAGTCTTAAGTAGTGTAAAATACTCGTTTTTATGGTTATTAAAAACACACACTTTGTAAAACCAATAAAAAATTATTTACTGTAAAACAAAATTAAATTACGGAATGTTAGTTCATAAAAATATTCACTGCAGTACAGCACTGTAGGCTTCATTATAATTGTGGTACATTATGAATAAAGGAAACTCATATTGATGTTAAATAAAGATGAATGTAAAAAATTTCTTACAATAAGTCAGTTTTAAAGATTATTAGGCCTTAAAGAAGTCAATAATTTTCAGCTTACAATTTACTATCTCAACTAGGAAAGTTATTTTCATAAAAATACAATGTGAACGGATGAACCGTGAGAGCGTTCAAATCGCGGGGTGTTATCGCGCGCGTCTACGCGTACGTAAGCCGTAGGAAATATATTTTGGTATTTACTTCCAGGAAGCGGCCGGATAAATCGAGGACCGGTAGATCCGAGGCCGGATATGAGGGGTTCTACTGTATAGACAGTAATAATAAACTAGTTCAACATATGAACACAGGCCATTCACTATCTTAATTTTATCAAAAGTTTGGAATAGACGAATCAGATCAAGAAACGTTGCCAGCTGATCATCCCATCGAACACTTTATTAACACAATTCTCTCTTATGTGTCGAATCCAAATTTTGTAGAAGATCTTGACAAAAAGAAAAATCGTTCCCCGAATGAATTTAAAGCTATAACATCCCTTAAGAGGAGGCTGAAGGCAATTCGGTGTCGTCCTCGCGGTCGAGATACGTACTAAAATTATTACTCTGCGATGATAATCGGAAAAAGTAGTGTGACGTAGTAATCAACCAGTTATTCTAAAATATGGTCTTAACTAGCATATAATGTACCCTTTTCCACTTTTAAAACCAAAATATAGCTACAGATACTGATATTATGTTGTCGCTCATTCATATAAATGTTCAAACAGTAATGAAATGTAGTAAATATTCCTCCGCGGGGTCGGCGATTAGCGCGTGTAAACGTTTACGCGAACGCATTTTCCGGCGATATATTTTAATTTACAGAAAATAATTTTATCGCACCTTGAAGACAAATAAATTCAACACTAGGTTCGTGAAATACATTTTTCATTTTCTTTTTACATTCCGAGTTATTTTAGCTCAAAATATCATCTAGCTAAAACCTACTATATGAACTTTAACGCTAGTTACTCTTGTATTTGTTAAGATATCGGAAAAATAAAAATGCAAATTGAAAGGCATATATTTATTTTCATTTTGATACGTAGCTTATTGTCGTATGTTGAAAAAAACGTCGGGATTATGGTATTGTGCGATGTTGTAACCCGCGAAAATCATGAATACACCCTGTGAGCGGGGACGCATTCCGAGTAAAGTTTTCGATCGAAAATGAAATTATTGTATATCAAATTAAAGAGAGAAAAAACCCCAACAAAATATTACCATTTGGTTCCATGATTATATTAAAGGTTAATGAGTTATTACACCTAAATTTCAGCCGATGATTTTTAGGTGATTGATAATTAAGTAAATTCGACAATGCAAATTCAGAGGCTGAGTACTTTTACATTTTCCGTATTATCGTAGTTAAGTGGTTCTGTTTTGTAGAAATTGTTCCCCTCATCAATTTGATATATTTTGTTTTGATTTTAGATCGAAAATTATAGTCGAAAAGCGTTCCCAAAGGCAAGGGTGTCGTCATGATTTTCGCGGGTTATAACATCGCGCGAAGCCATATCCTGGCGTTATTTTTCAACGTACGACAATAAACTACGTATCGAAATGAAAAGAAATAAATTGCTCGCAATAAGCTTTTTTATTTTTCCGATATCATAACAAATACAAGAGTAATTGGTGTTAGAGTTCAAATAGTGGGTTTTAGCTAGTTGATGTTTTGAGCTAAAATAACTCGGAATGTAAAAAGAAAATGAAAAATGTATTTCACGAACCTAGTGTTGAAGTTTTTTGTATTCAAGGTGCAATAAAATTATTTTCTCTAAATTAAAATATATTGCCGGGAAATGCGAACGCGTAAACGTTTACACGCGCTGATCGTCGACCCCGCTGAGGAATTTTGACTACATTCATTAGTGTTTGAACATTTATATAAATGAGCGATGACATAATATCAGTCTCTGTAGTTATATTTTGGATTTAAAAGTGGAAAAGAGTACGTTATATGCTAGTTAAGACCATAATTTTAGAATAACTGGTTATTTACTACGTCACACTACTTTTTCCGATTATTATCGCGGAGTAATTTTAGTACGTATCTCGACTGCGAGGGCGACACCGAATTGCCTTTAGCCTACTTTTAAAAAACATCGATGATATAATAATATTACCGGCATATAAATGCCATGTAACCGTCATTATGAATAAATATGATTATGTAAAAGAAGCTTTGAAACAGGTAGAAAATGTTAATAATTATGAACGTCTAGAGAAAGACCTAACCACCGAAATAAACAGGAAATTAATAAAATTACTGAACAAAATGCTGTAGATGAAGACATTCCAAAACATTTGGTTGAACTGCTTATAAACAAAAACCCCAATACACCAGTTTTTTATATTTTGCCAAAATTTCATAAAAATGTTAGTCCACCACTAGGTCGACCAATTGTAGCATCGGTATCCTCCCCTACGGAGAGTATTTCATCATATTATGAAAAAGTCATTCATCTACAGTCATTCATTTCAGTCAGTCATTTGTTAAAGCCTTCTTATATTAAGAATTCGGAATATTTTATTGAAAAGGTAAAAAACATTCCGCAACCTTTGCCGAATGACTTCCAACTAGTTTCCATCGATGTCGAGAGCCTATATACAAATATTAATCATGAACAAGGCATGAAAGCCGTAGAAGAAATTCTTAGTGTAAGACCACGTTCTAGTAAACCGAATACCAAGTTCATAATGGGCTTAGTAAATTTTATTCTTACATACAACTGCTTCAAAAATGACTTCTTTTTTACAAAAGAACGGATCAGGAATGGGAACCAGAATGGCTCCATCATATGCCAATATGTTTATGGCTAAATACGAATATGACTTTTTTAACCCCCAAGTTTAAAAGGTTTAAAAAACAGTTATATTATAATAGTAGACAGAGTAGGTTTTCTTTTCACAGACATACCTCAAAAACGGCTAGACCGATTTCAATGTTCAATGTGTCAATTTTGAAGTATTTCTATGCAGATTTGCCAATAATTTTTAGAATGTTTAAACAGAGTATCAATCCAGTACAGTAGTACCGTATGAGATAAACATTGGTAAAGGGCTGATGTTCGGAGCAGCGACGCTATCCGTCAACAGTGTTTCAAACTCGATTCACTTAGTTTACAACTTAATATAATTCAGTCGAAACGCGTCAGTGAAATAAAATTATTTTCAAAAGAAAAGGGTACTCATGTTAATTTTCAATATTTATAGGCGATTTTAAATATATATTGAAAGGTCAACCACAGATTCAGCACTTATTTTTTGCCTGGGACTCCCTCGAGTCATATGAAAAAGGAATTCGCCAAACTATTGTTGGGGATGATTGTAATACATTAAGGACGCCCTAAGTGAAAAACTATAACTTCCGCTGCCTAAATACAGATTGCGCCACATTTTATGATCAAACAGATAAGGTACAAAAACTAACGATAGATTAAAAGTTAACTAAATATAACTTTTGTATAGTGCGAATGACCTAAACACATTTACAAAACAACCATGAAACTATGATGTAAGGAATCAAATTATAAATCAGCTGACACAACGTATTCTGAATAATTTTTATTTCTAAATAATTATACGAAATAAAAATTATTTAAACTATTGGTGTTTCCAATGTAAAATTATATATTATACATCCAGTATTATCAGTTCATCAAGAAGAACAACTTATTCGTTTGTGAAGTGAAGCTAATTACCCTCTGCTTGACTGAATGAAATTGGAATTGTAAACGGAAGATCGTTCATTACATTTATATGAGAACATTTCAAAACTTCAACACCGCCAATCCCTTAAAACTTGGAATTTAAAAGTCTGTTCTTCGCTGATGCGTACACTCTATGAAAGGAACGTCCGTGCAATTTTCAAGGTCAAGTAGTTCAGGCTGTACGATGATAGGTCAGTGGTATTTGACAAAATTTGACAAATATAGCCTATAGTAGATAATATAATTATAACTTGTATTGAGAGATTTTTATAATTTAAGGATTCCTACATAATCATAAGAATAGAATAGAATAGATTTTATTTAGAACAGATTAGATCGAATAATTAGATTATTACAGCACAGTCTGCCGGTGACAAAAAAAAACTACTGTACCTCCCTCTTTTTTAGTCTTGCCGGGATATGGTTGCAAGACTCAATCACAAAAGGCATCGCGCTCTTCAGGCTTTATAGAGGTCGAACTACATAAAACGCCAAATCATCGTATTAGGCATAATTATAACTCCTGCTACAGAAATAAAGATGGTGTCGTATACCGTACTGAATTCATGAATAAGCAGATGAGGTACTAAAACTAAACAAATATAAGTTCTATACAGTACATAATTATGTACTTAAATAATCCAACAAACTAACCATAAAACCGTGATAAAAGAAATAAAATGTTGTGAAGCTAACTTTTATCAACCAGATGACTGACTGAATGAACATTAAAAATGTAAACGAAAAATCGTCCAACACACTTTTATATGGAAAAATTAAAAAAATTCGGCCTCGCTAAAAACCCCTTAAACCATAATGAATTTGGAAAAATCTGTCCTTAGCGGATGCCTACGCCCTAAGAGGAACGTACATGAATAATTTCAAGGTTCTAGGTCAAGTAGTTTGGGCTGTGTAATTATAGGTGAGTGGCATTTGACTAATATATTGTAGATATAAGAAAAACATTATGAGAGCAAATTTTTATTATAAACTTGGCTCTTTTTGTCCGATGAATCTGTAATTTTCGTATGCTGTTATAATAAGCAATCGTATATGTAAATGACATAATTTATCTTATCAATTCTGTAAATTTCGAATTATAAAATTACAAATTTAGATTGAAAAGTAACTTAAGTCAAAAATTAACTTGTGTTAAAATTAAGTCTCTATCATGTGATCTGTCTAGTTGTCCTAGACGAGCACATATGTAGTCCTCATATATTATTTATATGCACCCTGTATGTTTTAAATAGTAAAATTACAGAAATAAATAAAAAGTAACGCTTTCATCAGTATTTTTGTTTTTAGACTTTATTGGCCTATCAGCCTGTGCTTGAACTATAATCAATGAGTGGTATATATATTTCAAATCAAAAATTTCTTATTCATCCAAAAATATTACATTATAACAATTAAATTACATCCATTCACAATCTTCGTGTAATAAAAAACATTACTTTGCCCATATTTGTAATTTTAAAATTTAAAATATACAGGGTTAATATTATTAATATATCGGATTTACACATGTGATAGAAAAGGACAATTAAATATCAAATTATTAAGTAGTTGGGGCGAAAAATAATTTTACTACTACTAATAATAATAATTACTAAAAAATATCAGTAATAATACATTACTATAAAAATGAAATAATTTTACAAACGATATTTACTGTGCAATGGAAGGAAATTATACAAAAAGCCTGACCAATTAAACATTTACCCTTCGAAGAATTGAAATCTAAGTTTAAATTATATCTCATCAATAAAACATATTATTCAATAAAAGATTTTTTTCGAAGATCGACATCAAGATTAATGAATCAAGAATCAACGTACTCAAATTTTTTTCTAAGTATAATAAATGTAATGCCGATTACAATTTTTTCAATGCAAATAAATATTATAACAATAAATAATTTTTGTAGTAATTTTTAAAGGGAACTTTTTCAAAGCATTTTTAAAGATTTTCCAAAGCAAATAATAATTATTATTACGAACAAACTTAATTTTTAGCCTATACTTTCTCACCTTGCGACCGACGCGACGCTCCGAAGAAAAATCACTGTTGGATTTATCGCGGATCCCAATAAATAGGTGCGATTGCGCAGGACAGGTGGCCGGGGGTGGTGGGTCGGAGGGTGGCGCCCCCAGACCCACGGGTTAAAAATACACTTCATATAATGAGGAGAGCGAGTTGGTAAATTAAGGGGGAAATGTCTGACCAATAACATGTTCGGTCTAAAATATTGATCAAGTACCTCGTAGTTTATTGGCTGGTTCGACTGTTGATATTGATTAGTTTTGAATATTACTTTTTGATAACAAGTTTTAGAGAGTTTCTCCCAATGGGAGAGTGTTGTTAAAGTAGGTGGTATGGTAGAACCCAACTGCGGGAGCTCCGTAACTTTTAATTTTGACGTATCTACACTGTCAATGTTATGTATATATGTGTGTGTGTGTGTGTGTGTGTGTGTGTGTATGAACCTATCCGTAGGCGCGATGAATTACGTAAAAAGTCTGATCTCTGTGAATTTCTGTACATACTTGTAAAGTAGGGATGTGCGAGTGGTGATTTTTTAAGTCGAGTCGAGTATTAAAAAATACTGGCAAGTTTCGAGTTTTTTTCGAGTCGAGTATTTTTAATAGTAAAAGTCAGAAGTTAATAGCTATCATACTTATTGTTGATCGAATAAAATGTAATATTTTTTTAGTTATTAAACTGGGAAGTGTTTTTAATTAAAAGCAAGCAAACCTATATATTTCAAATTTAATGAAACGATAATTTAGGCCATCTTTAACATAACTTTATATCATTACTTAATATATTATTCCAATTTCAGCCTGAGCAGGTCAAAACCAAGCTATATTGCACTTGTTTCCTTTTAAAAAGTTTTGTAGTATATTTTTAGATTTAAAATTAAAGTGAAATCAGCCTCAATGAGCATAAGTAAGAAAATATTTCAAACTATAGAAAGAAAAAAGTTAATTAGATTTATTAACTGGAAAACTCACTCAAGTAAAAAAAAATTGTTGTGGGAGTTCATGGTTGGTGTTGACTGTGTGAAAAAGGCCATAAATGCGATCGCGCGTACCAATACGGGTGTAAACGGCGGGAGTATCTACTTGACTCTAACTTCCGAATATTTTTCAAAACTTTGAGTCGAATCAAGTGTTGTAAACTCGGCTCAAAAAAGCTTGATAATTGAGTTCTCGCACACCCCTAGTGTAAAGTGACATTTGTTACGTCGATTTTGAAAACCAGCAAAATCGGTTTACAAGGAGTTTTTTGACATAATAAAACTATTCCTTTTCATGTTTGCTGACATTTATATACTATAACAAGAACATATTTAATGTACCTTATTTGGCTTTCGGTTGTTAAAAATCAGTAGAATTCTGTTTATTTAGTTGCCTTGAACAAGTTTAGAGGTTGGCCCTCTCTAAATAGAATTAAATCAGCTTTACAGCCTACAGTCTGTGGTAGCCTACAGCCTGCTTTTGATACCCCACTGAGTTACAATAGTGTTTGCATTTTGCCTCCCTGAATCTGAAGGAACAAAGGTCTTTTCCTACTGCAAGGTCTTAATATCAAGCAACAAGTGAAAGTCCAGAACGAGTCATCAGAGCCTGCACTAGCCTGACAGCTGGTAACTGGTGGTTTTGGGGTTTAAGATTCTTGTTCAGTCGTTCGTGGGAGCTTCAGCGGTTTGATCACCCTTTCAGTACTTGGATTTAATAAAGGTAAAGTTTTTAATGTTTCATAGTTATTAAAAGTTTTATTTTTAAATTTGATCATAAACTAAAATAAATTTGATCATTCAAAACTATTTAAAGAAATAGTGAATGTGTGAAAATAAAGTAATGTAAATGGGAACTGAGATTTTAGTTGTAAAAGTTCAGGAACGAGTAAGAAATTAGTCAGAGCAAAAAAGTAAGTATTTATTAGAAAAACATATTTAAAAATCCCTATCTATGTATAGTATTATTCTGTCATGTGAAATTACTATTAAAATACTAAAGATCAGATTTAATATTTTGCGCAGCATTTAAATCGTATTTCTTGTGAAAAAATTTGGTCAATTTATGTTACCTGTTGAGTTTTGTTTTATCCTGTCAGAGAATCATGAACGTTCTCACGCTTCAATCAATTAATTTTCTCGTGTTTTATGGAAAGTATTGTTGTCTTATTAAAATATATTTTGCTGTTATCAAAAAAATTGTTTATTAAATAAAAACATTCTTATGTGTACGAAATTATATTACTTAGAAGTCAAATAGAAAAATGGTTTCATACAATTTTATCGGTGGTTGCTGTGAAAATAAATGAGGATTGTTAAATTCAAATATTGTTCATTCGCGAATAAAGTGATACCAAGGTAAATTTATTTTTCAGTGTCGGTATTTTTTCTATGTCCATGTTAAAAATAGGCGTGAATTTCACTGTTTAATTTTCTTACCACAGTTATATTTTTGACGATCATTTCCTTCTATACATTTTTTTCTTATAGATTCTAGAGAAAAGTTAATATTTAAATAACTTATACAAATTTAAGCTCAGAAAATATCCTTGCTTCTCAATACTGTAAAATGCCAATACTGTAATATGTCAATACTGTAAAATATCAATACTGTAAAATATCAATACTGTAAAATGTCAATGTCAAGAGTACGAATAAATTTCATGCTCGAGAGTAGTCATACAGGGTGTATTTTTTTTTTTTAAACGCAACCCATTTCAAGATTGAATAATGCACATATAAATATGAAATGAGTATTGTTTTATTGATCTTTAATTTAACACAACCTATTATTTAAGTTTGATCACATTTAGTTTGCATTATATGCTCAAACAGTCAGCCATTGGCATTTGTTTAAAGTTATGTTATTTCTACCAAATTCCCGAACATGTGTTGCAAGGTGCCTCTTTGAATTTCTTGCATTAAATTTCTTATGTTTGTTTTGAGGTGATGAATATCCTGTGAATTGTTTTCGTAGGCCTTGCTTTTTATGTATCCCCAAATAAAATAATATAGTGGGGTCAAATCCAGGGATCTTGGGGGGAAATAATCCTTCACCGATAAAATCAAGTTTTGGGTTGCGTTTTTAATGTGTATGTCTTTAAGCACGATAACTCGCGTAAAAATGGTCTGATCTGAACGAAATTTGCCACAGACATGTAAAGTAGTAATTATCCTACGAAAACAATTCACAAGATATTCAGCACCTCAAAACTACCATGCCAAATTTAATGCAAAAAATTTAAAGATGTACCTTGCAACCCGTGTTCGGGAATTCGATGGAGAGAACATTACTCTTACAAATGCCAATGGCGGACTGTTTGAGCACATAATGTAAACTAAATGTGATCATATTAAATAATAGGTTGTATAAAATGTAAAGATCAATCAAACAATTCTCATTACACATTAATATGTGCATTATTCAATCTTAAAAATGGGTTGCGTTAAAAAAAACACCCTGTATAATAATTTTGAAGTTATTGATTTTTCTGTGGAAATATTTAATTTTTTTTTCAAGCAAATAACTTAGATATTCACTTTCCTTATTGTTTTACTGTTTTATTATGAATATCTGTTTTGAAACTCAGCGTTAATTTGAACTCAACCTTTGTAATGTACGAAAAATATAGCCTATAATATGGTCCAATATTTAAATGGAAATAAAAAAAATGAAAGAGGTTAGTTAGACTTAGTATTATTATAGTATGAACTATTCTAGGGTTTGATGATTTATACCTTATTGCTCTTGGGGCCTACACATGCAAGGTTTTTCAATATACATGGTTACTGTTTATATAAGTGTTTTCTTTTGACCTAGTGTTGTAAATAATTAAATTAAATCTAGTTTTTCTTCTCTTGCTCAGAAATAAGTAATTACTGATTTAATAAAAGCTATAGTAGGCTAATATTAAGGTGTGTATACTTGAACGATTGAGGTTTAAACTAATAATGGATTTAATTATTCGCCACTGAAGGTGAAGTTTGCCCTCGCACCGATTCCAAGAATTCTCCTTTCTGCGAGGTGGCACCCGCAACCAAGACCAGTCAAAGTAACCTACCACTTAAAATTAATTTTTAATTACTAAGTCGAATTTTGAACTACGCCCATCTCTGAGATTAGCTAGGAAAACGTTAAGAATCTTGATTCGTTTTTAAAGATAAACTCCAATTAAAATTCATCTCCATTAAGGACGTTTCGTACTTTGGATCTAATTATTATTTTTTTTCTTATATCTCCTGTTCTAATTGAGGTATGCAGTTCATTTTGGTCTGTAAATATTCATTAGTATACCGTCTTTAATTTGAACTGTTGATAATTAAATTCGGACGAGTAATACAGCGTGTAAGAAAAGTCCGTCATCCTATTAAATTTTGTTTGTTTCTTAAACAAATAACCTTTGGGGAACAAAACTAACGACTCAAGGTTTATTTGTTATAGTCTTAAATTACAAAGTGCATTATTGGCTTTATTTGTAGTTACTGATTATTAATTTTGGATGAGTTTAAGACGAGTGAATTAATGAGAATTAATGATAATTAAAGGTCGTCATGTTGTTTAAAAAACACTAACACACACGAAAACTGACACACTGATACAATTATTACGAAAAACATTAAGAACGAATACACGAGCAGGAGCGACGAAGTCTATAGACCACTGATGAAGAACCATATAGATTGGCAATCTAATGCACTTTAGCGTGCCCGTTTTTTCGCGCGGCGTCAAGTTTGTTAGGTCGTTTTGCCGCACATATTGCATTGGTATTAAAGTTATTAATGGCTATATTTGTTCTTTGGGACCTGAAGATTTGATATTGACGAAATTATACTTGATACCAATGCAATATGTGCGGCAAAACGACCTAACAAACTTGACGCCCCGCGAAAAAACGGGCACGCAAAAGTGCATTGGGTTGCCAATCTGTATAGTTCTTCATCTGTGCTATAGACGAACTCACTTCCGCCCGGTCGCGTCGCTCCTGCTCGTGTATTCGTTCTTAATGTTTTTCGTAATAATTGTATCAATGTGTCAGTTTTCGTGCGTGTTAGTGTTTTTTAAAAAACATGACGACCTTCAATTATCATTGAAGTAAATGAAGACATCACCTTGTATGGCCCGATGATGGTTCTCCAGAACCGAAACTAGTCGCCACAGCAACTAACCGGACTACTTTGAAGCAGGTATTTAAACCATTAATATAAATCTTTAACTAAAATAGAATATTAAAAAAAATTACTTTATGTTAAACTAGCTTCAATGC
Organism: Flexamia atlantica; assembly: GCA_035578135.1. NCBI lineage: Eukaryota > Metazoa > Arthropoda > Insecta > Hemiptera > Cicadellidae > Flexamia > Flexamia atlantica. Next base: position 7,844,440 of record JAQJVK010000013.1, read on the forward strand.
CCGTTGTGGTTAAATACAACGGTCTCTAGAAAAATAGTACATGATATATGGGGTTTTCTTGTGAAATGCCAGAAAGATAATTCAATTTTTATCTAAAATAAAATTGTTTTCAAAAAAACATAATCATATGATCAGCTGTTAATGTATTTCTATAGAAAACATGTTTTTAAAACGTTTCCACCATAAATCTTATAAAAGTTAAAATATTACAATTATTTGTTAATTTACAGGGAGAAAGCTTTCCAACAGCCGCATATTAAAATCTCTCTGGTAGAAGTGTAGATTCAGTTGAACAAAGTTTTTGCAAAAGATCTCTAGCTCAGTATTTTCTCACCACTATAAATTCGGACGTTGTTGAGCGTTTTTGCAAATAACTTTAAAATGCTGAAGAAATCGACCAAAGTGGAAGGTAATATTCTGAAAGAGAATACAATTTCCCAAAAGACATCGAAATTAATTTCTTGAAAATACTGATAACTGGCAGCCAAAACTTGGCTACAAAGGAACTTAAAACCCGTGTCTTTAGGTATTTTTTTCAAAGGAAGCATGTGGGTATTTAAAAATTTTCTCCACAAATCTTGAAAAAATCAAGTTTTTTTATTCTTTGCAAATCTAGAAGGAGAATGTTTCGTTAAGAACTGTAGATTTAGTTATAAAAATTTAAAAAATATCTCTAACTCAAAATTTTCTCACTACCTATTAATTCTGAGGTTGCTTAGCTTTTTTGCAAATAACTTTTAAAAGGTGAAGAAATTGGCTAAGTGGGAGGTAATATTCGGAAAGAGAATAAAATTTCCTACAATTTGGTTCTATTCGTTTCTTGAAAATACTGGTAATAGGCAGCAAAAACCTGGCTACAAAAAGAAACTTTAAAAAGTAGTTTTTTAAATCTATTTCTTATAGAAAATTTGTGTTGCTGCGTTTCCACAAAAAACTTTAAAAAAAATCTAACTTTCATAATTATTTGCAAATCTACATGGATTGAGCTTTCCAACGACCTGTTAGTTATTAAAATATGTCCGGTAGTACTAGATTTAGTTGTACAAAGTTTAACAAAAATTACTCTAAATCAGTATTTTCTTACTATTATAAATTCGGAGGCTGCTTAGGTTTTTTGCAAATAACTTTTAAATGGTGCAGAAATCGCCTAAAGTGGAAGGTGATATTCTCAAAGAGAATAAAATTTCCTACAAATGTCTGTTACGTATTTATTGAAAATACTCAATAAAGCTAACCAAAATTTGCCTCGAAATAAAAATGTAAAAAAACCCGTTTTCAATGTATTTTTTATGGAAAACATGTGTTTTTTACAGTTTCACCATAAATCTGAACAAAAACAAACTTTCATAATTATTTGACAATCTACAGGGAGAGAGCTTTCCAATCACCCATTCATTAATAAAATCGGCAGAACTGGAGATTTAGTTGTCTGAAGGTTGGACTAAACTGAATTATTATAAGAGTAGAAGATAGAATGGATCTTTTCCGTTAATTCACCACCACTATTTTTTTGTTTTCCATTAGTTCACCACCACTCAGAATCTAAAATACAGTAAAGAAAGTCGTTCGGAATAATAAGGAATATTGAATTCGGGGTTTCCTTTACCTGCATTATTCGCGAAAGCCTCATCGCACAGCGATAACCGGTCCGCACGCTCAGCGGCCAGTCTAGACAGTGATTAGCGAGTGGAAACAATGAATTTTTTAAGTGTCGCAAGTGAATGAAACAGTGAGGAGAGTTCTGTGCATTTTTAACGTTCATTGGCACCGGCGTTTGTAGTATTTGTTATCAGTCAATGTAAAGATTTAACATAACCTAACCTAACTTAACCTAACCAACTCATCAAATAAATACATTAAGTAGTTCTGGCTACCAAAGTAACCTTTTGTGTCCAGAATAATGTTAAAAAGTTGTTATAATACTCTTTTCGAGCAATTAAACGTTTAAATGGTGAGTAAATATATTATTTTGCAGTATTAGTTCTATCCCGATTAATTATCAGTCTATGGATATTAGTTGTAAATACGAGGTATAACAGAAAAACCCTTTTCTTTTTGTTTTTAAATAGGTAATACTGTAAAATGTTGTAAACTAAACCTACTTTAATTTAAAATAGAATTGGTGGTGAATTAGCGGAATCATGAGCAAAAAAATAGTGGTGGTGAATTAACGGAAAAGATCCGATAGAATAATTGAACTTGTCTCTCAACTCATCCGAACTTAATGATCAATAGTTCAAATTAAAGCCGACATATTATAGAGTATTTTAATAATAAAATGAACTGCATACTTTAATAAGAACAGGAGGTATAAGAAAAATAATAGATAAGCACATTCTAATACCACTTCCCATTACAACGCAGATGATTAAAAAAGGTACTTTGGCCCTTAAAGGGCTAATTTTTTTTCGTGATCAAATACAGGTTTCAATGCTAATTTGCAGTTTTTTTCTGTAAGAACGACAATTAATTTAACCTTATATAATCGAATTATATTGATTTTGAATACTTAGGGGCCCCATGCGCAAATTTCGCATTTTATATTATTTCCGTTTGTGATAATCTCACCTACGATTAGAAGAAATCGTATACGGCTTTATACTCGCCGTTATTAATCAAGTAAACTTTTCAAGTGAAATTTACAGGTCTCACCTAAATAAATAAAAGGTTAGCTGAGCAAAACACACACACATTGTTCACAGCACACAAATACATTGTTCATCACACCATGTACTTTAATTTGTCTTCTGGCACAACAGTAGTATACCGGAAGTTTTCTTCGCGTATTCATACCCTAACATCATCGCAAGTCGCTGCAAGTACAGGGTGTTTTTTTTAAAACGCAACCCATTTTAAAAATTTAATAATGCACATATGAATGCGTAATGAGTATTGTTTTATTGATCTTTACATTTTATACAACCTATTATTTAAGTTTGATCACATTTAGTTCACATTATGTGCTCAAACAGTCCACCATTGGCATTTGTATAAAGTTATGCTCTTTCAATCAAATCCCCGAATATGAATTTGCTGTGATGCAAGGTGCCTCTTTAAATTTCTTGCATTAAATTTGTTATGTTTGTTTTGAGGTGCTGAATAGCTTTAGAATTGTTTTCGTAGAATAATTACCTCTTTACATGTCTGTGGCAAATTTCATTCAGATCGGACCATTTTACGCTAGTTATCGTGCTTAAAGACACACACATTAAAAACGCAACCCAAAACTTGATTTTATCGGTGAAGGATTATTTCCCCACAAGATCCCTGGATTTGACCCCACTATATTATTATGTTCTTTGGGGATACATATTATAAAGTAAGGCCTAAAAAAAGTCACATCATATTCAGTACCTCAAAACAAACAAAACAAATGTAATGCAAGAAATTCAAACAGGTACATGTGTTCGGGAATTTGATGGAGAGAGCATAACTTCAAACAAATGCCTCTGGCGGATTTTTTGAGCATATAAGGTGAACTAAATGCTTTCAAACTTAAATAATAGATTGTATAAAACGCAAAGAACCATAAAACAATACTTATTTCATATTTATATATGAATTATCAATCTTAAAAATGGGATGTGTTTAAAAAAAAACACCCTGTATATGTAGATAGCAGGGCTTAATTTGTAAAGAAAAAAGTACCGGAGCTATGGCACAACGAGTGGCCGCTGGGAGGGTATGGAAAACCCCCCAGCAGAAGGGGGGGTCCAGGGGCCCTCCCCCGGAATTTTTTTTAATTGCGATTAAATTTGATGCCTTTTTAATGTTTATGACCACAGATTAACAATTAGGGCGTGTTCACTTTCGCGCTAGCTAGGTTTGCCCTGCCGCGGCTAGAGTGTACTTGTGCCATAGTGGCCGTGAAGGTTGTGATCTCCAGCGCTACGTGTGTTTAGCGCCACTCACGACTCATGGTGGGAATTTACTATTGTCGAACAAGGGCGAACCTGATTTGTCCAAACATTTGACGCACTATTTGCCGCAAGAGGCCTTATAATATCGACTTAGAAATGAGTACGGTAATGCCGAACGCACCCAGTACACGCTCGTATTGGCCTGGATTGGATTTGCCCTTGATTGAAGATAGTAAACTTCCACCATCACTTTCTAAAGCCTATCTCGAGTTTATCAAGAGATCAGTATCCAGAATGGAGGTTAAAAATCTACCATCTATTACCTTGCGTGAAACTATGTAAAGAAAAATAGAGTAGTTAAATTGATTTAAAGGATTCCCAAATTCGAACACTTTTATAAAATCGCTTTTAAAACAGTATTAATAAATTACGTGGCCAGAAAAAGGGTCCGAAGCCGTACCGGTGAGTTGAGAAACCGCGCTCCGGTGAGCTCCGGTTTCCTAAAAAGTACCGGAGCTGCGCTCCGGTGTGCTCCGGCTGAAATTAACCCCTGGTAGATAGGTGATGCAGTGTTCCTCGTCCCTCGGCAGTTATCGGTTCTCGTCGAAAGTAATGTTTTCCCCTAATATCATTGACTCGGTATCTCCTTGCCTCTCTCTCCTTAATTAGGTTCCAATTTACAAAAACAATTGTTTATTAAAGAATTATTTTCCATAAAATGTATCAAATCTTGTTTAAGGTTAGTTGCAGACTATTTATTTTTGTTTACAATCTGACTTATGTAGGTTAAAAATCCATCTCAAGGTAATCAACTGTTAAATTACAATCAGATTTTAAAACCGTTATAACGCAAGTTGTTCAGCGCTGGAGCGTTGAAAGCGCCCTCTAGAAATAAATCAAAGGCTTGGGGGTCGAAGCCAATAAAGAATTGTTTATTTTAATTATCCGTCGCCGGTGCGCTACATTATAAGCTTTAAAATGACACCTCAATCGTAAAAATCAGTTAGGTAGGACGGCTGAAAAAGGGATCTAACAGCGAAAACCCTTATTGTATTAAGTATTTAAATAAATAGATAGATTTGGTCTTTGTAGCTGTAACAGGGGGATAGAGTATTATCAAATGACTGCTCTGTTTTCTTCATATTTCAGCTGGAACGGTTAAGGAAGATCGAACGAAAATGTACGCCGAAAGTATCAGGGAGCTGGAGTATCATAGAGGATTACCACGGTGAGCGGTGGCCGTCATTGTATAACTTTTATGTTATATCTGTCTGATTTTAAATACTTTAACAGGCATGTAGGCTGCATGTTTTTTCATTTAAACAGTACAATAGCAAAAGTTTTCTTTGTCATATATATGTTGTTGCCTACATAATGTTATCTGATGTAGATCATTGTATATATGGTTAGGCAAAATTCTGGAATAAATACAATATTTTTATATGATTCAAAGTGTGAAAAATTGAAATTGTGTATTTGACAAAAAAAGATATAAATTACCCAAATTTTGCTTACGCAGGGGACGGTCCAAGAGGAAGTCTTGAAATTGTTAAATGTATAAGTATACCTTGAGATATACCTCATTTTAAAAACGTTTGTAAGTGCAACACAACGCCGCGCCGCCTGCAAAAGGATAATAAGACGACCTGGTTTGTGGCGTTGTATTCCATTTTAACAACCTCTAACATGAGGTACATTTTGTTTAGCAAGTTTACGTTCAAGAAATTCAAGACTCCATTATCGACCTTCCCTCGGGTATGCCAACTATTGGCAACCAAATTGCGGGTACGGCGAATGCACCAGTGACTGGTTAAGGACGACGTCTCATGTTAAATTGATATTATTTCCTTATTTCTTAGTAACAGTTATATATTTTACATACAAAAACAATTTGTCCTTAAGGGGTTAAGAAATTTTAGTTTGAAAATACTGATTTTAACTTTAATTAAAAGACAACCATGTCAATGCTCCAATATTTTTATTTATTTAGAAATACTACATAACAGGCTGGTGCCGAATTACAATGCAGTACATAATAAATTATACAAAAAATATATAACAGGGAAGTCCATGCTAGTCTTTCACTGGAATATCTTCATGCTCACAACAGTACAAGACAATATAATATCAAAAATAACAACTACTGAATCTACATAACAAAACAATAAATGACATGCCACTGTAGTAATTCTTTTAAATATCATCAACAATCCAACATTAAAAAATAAATAATGAGAACATACATTTTAAATATCATACATGGCATGCATGCAAAATAAATAATGCAACCACTACTCTACATAATTCAATCAATATATTTTAACGACTTTGAAACATGATACGAAACAAATTTATTGAACTAATAAATAAATCAATGTTTTCAAACTGTACCAAGGAATTACAAATGCGTAGCATAGAATTTATTGGAGACTGGGCCTGCACCAGTGAATGACTGATCTTGCCCCAGTGAATGACCGGTCTATTTTGGCTGATTAACTGTTAGTGAATTGAAAAATAAATAAGAATAAGTCAGCTAAAATTGTAAAACATAGCTAGGAAATGACAGATCTTGTTCCAGTGAATGACCACGAAGTTTTCCGCCGGTCATCCACCGGATTTTGCCTTAGTTACGTTCCAATTTACGACCGCCCTCAGTAATAATTAATTAATAATATGTAGTTAGATCAATAAAACTTATTTTTAATCGTAGTAAAGTATGATAAATATTGTTCAACTACACAGTTTTGAAACATTAATCAAATACAGAACGTTGCAGGGATAGCCACTTATAACAGGAACCATAAAAATAGAATATGGTTACACTCGATGTTAAATGCGCTTAAAAAGTATTTTCGACTCGAACAATTTTAACCAATGAAAGATTATTGTTTAATTACATACCAAGGCTGGTTTTACGCTGATTCATAATTAGCTAGCCTAAAGAAAATTCATCATACGAAGAAAAAAACGGCCATATTCTCAGGGGGGGGTGGTCTCCCAGGAATCGTTCTTAGGGGTGACCGGGTGATGTTTGAAAATAATATCTCTAAACCCGCGTTTTCAGGCAATCCAGAGGCATAAAATCGTACTGTGTCTGAAATCTGAACTAATTAAGGTTGATCAGATTCTGGAAAATTCGTATTTCCCCAGAAGTATCAGTAAGATGCCCTTATAATTTTACTTTTTCCCGACTCCCCTCTATCAAAAAATCATCCTTTAAGTAATTATGTTTACTGCAGTCCACGTCTTTAGTACATTTTACCATTGTTCACCCGTTTGCGTATTTCACATCGCTACCACAGACGTCGATTATCCATAGTTAGTAAATGCGTCATTTCATTTCACCAGTTTAATATGAAAAAACTTCATAAGTGTTGAATAACAACTAACTTAGCACATTGTAAAAACTAACCTCGGCCCCTGATGCTATTGTAAAACGTCGATTAGTTTCAAACATTTAAATGATTTAAAAAGCGAGATAAATTTAACTAATTAAATGTTTCAATGTTTCAAAAAGTTTATGCGAAGTGGTTACAACTAAATATTAATATTTGTTATTGCTTGAAAAAGGATTTTTAAGCAATAGCCAAAACTAAATATGATATGCTTTCAACACTGCTTAGCAAATTCGGTGAGAGCAAATAAAAGTTGTATCTTTCAATATTAATGAGTAATAAATAAGTTTTCCATTATTTATTCATCTTTTAAAAATGTGTTAATTTTGCATCTCCGAGACATTTTGTTACTGTTTCTTTATAGTATATTTTTTAAACATCATAATAATCGAATTGTTGTATTATTTCTATCTACAAATGGATGTTCAAATGTGAACCTACAATTTCTATCCAACCAAAAATAACACAAATTCTATCTAGAGTCATTTGGTGAAATAACTAACCTTTCACAAAGCCTTATTACATAGGCCTAAATGGATTCCCTTGAAACATTTTTGAGCCGCGTCAAAGAGCTTTTAACAACATTTGCCTCTATAAAAATAGTTCCTCCCTAGTTTTTTATCTTCGTTCAAAATTATATTTCAATGGTTAAAAATTAACTGGCCTAGATACAGACAAAAAGAAAAACAGTTATATTGCTCCTGAGCGAGTTTACACTGAATAGAAATAATTGCTTTCTATATTTAAAACACTACTAGTGGCTTGTAGGGGCAAAAGCCCCTAAACATAAAATACAAATGCTGGATATTTAATGTTTTCTTCACACTCACACGGTAACACGGTAATGTTTTCTTCACGGTAATACGTTCACTTAAACGCTTAAAGTGTAATGTTATAGTAGTTTATGCAACGATTGTATAATGAATGTCTTTAAGCCACGAGTGAGATGTAAGTTAGAACACGAGCGAAGCGAGTGTTCTAAATATCTCACGAGTGGCTTAAAGGCATAATACAATCGTTGCATACACTATTTTATCTACGACCAACAATATACAACAAAATTTCCCCGAAGTTAAACAAAACTCATGACTTTTAATAATGATGGAATAGGTCAACTAAAATTTGAGGTTAGGCAAATAAGCAGACTGAACCATGAATCGTTGTGGAACAATCAGCTGATGGGATAAGTAAACTCAAACATGAATCGTAATGCAACAATCAGCTGATGTGCGAATTGCGTAATTGTTATTATGACACTACTTCCGTCAAATGCCGAGTTCTCATTGGTCTAGAACCAGTACTCTAAAGTGACTCCAGTACTCTAAAGTCGTCATTAGAGTACTGCTTGGTTTTTGGTGTTTAATGTATATCATTATAATGTTTATTGTAATACCATAATTGGTGTTTATTGCAATGGTCGTAGATAAAAGATATTTCGACATTCGCTAGTACTTATCAGGATTTTAAGAAGTTAGTTACTTCATTCAGTATATATAGTAAAGGGCTGAATTAGTTGGAACAGTAGCGCTTCCGTCGTTCTCAAAACAAACTTGTTCACTTTGCTTACAATTAAACATATGGACATGGTTTGAAGAAATTCTTAAGGTTAACCACAGACTGCAGCACTATATATCCCAAAGGAAGTCGTGATACCTAAATTATAAAAACGGAAAATTTAAAAGCAAAAAACCGTCATGTGTTATAGTACTTTCAACCTATTTTGCTGGATTTTAAATAAACCATATATCAACATCTAGCATGTGGTTTTAAATCAAGTATAAGCAACACATATTTTAATGTAAACAAAGCAAACATTTTTTGATTACAATGATTTTTAAATGGCAAATATTTAACGTTTTATCTTATTTTCTGATAAACATAAGAAATGTCAGTATTTTTCCCGAGTCCCTGCCATCAAGACCTTCTATTTGAGCCCTCTCCCAGAATCCTGTGACTTGCAAAACGCCCATAATTTCAGCGAAAAAATTTCACTTCATTGTATAACGTTAACCAAAAAAACGAACTTAATTCTTCATAATTTTAATTATAAATATATACACTCAAACCCGTAATTATAAGCTCAGAAAATTTTAAAGTTAAAATATTTTTTGTTATAGTACATTGAATATAGTTAGCTGCCTTTTGAAAAAAACATATTTCAACATCTAGCATATGACTTTGACACAACAACAGCACCTTATGATTTAATGTAAACAAAGCAGACGTTTTTAGATTGCAATGCTTTTTAAATGGCAGATATTTTACGTTATTTCTCGTTTTCTGGTGAATTTCAAGCAATTTCATTATTTTCCCCGCCATCACGGAATACAGACCTTTAATATGAGCCCTCTCCCATCTTTCTAAGACTTGTCAGACGCCCAAAATTTTGGCGCAAAAAATTGCCTTACGAAATTAAATATATGACTAGTGGCTTGAAGGGGCTAACAGCCCCTAATGAGGGAAAATTCAAACAATCCTCGGATTTATTATTGTACAAAATAACTTCATAGCAAACTGAATCTTCCTTATATTGATCTAGCCTACCTCATGGTTTTCAATCAAGTATCATTATTACATTTTTTATGCAAACAAAGCAGACGTATTTAGATCCCAATGCTTTTTAAATGGCAGATATTTCGAATTATTGCACGTTTTCTGGTGAATTTCAAGCAATTTCATTATTTTTCCCGCTATCACGTAATAGAGGCCTTTAATTTGAGCCCTCTCCCATCTTTCTACGACTTGCCTGACGCCCGCAATTTTGATGCAAAGAATCGCCTTAGGAAATTAAATATATGATTGGACGAAATAAATATACGGTTCTAAATGTTGTTTTTCGACGATTTGTTGCAATTTTCCTCTTAGCTCCGTGTCTATCAAATCCGAATAATTTGTGCATATACAACTTTGGTTTAGTCCTCAATAATTTACATAGTATTTTTAAACGATTCTAATAAGAATTTATATACACGAAGTAAAAGTACGAAAGTATATTTTCTCAAATATTAGCATGTTCATGAGGATATAAATGATTAACCAAACGAATCTAATTAGATTTTCTTTGCTAGTTGCTACGGTCGAACGATGACGTACTTTGCGCTCTTAATACACAAATAGCTATTGTCTTCAAAATTTGTTTTATTACGGTGAACATAAATTGTCTCCTGATCAATATAAAGTGCTGAAAGTGGAAGAATATTAAACTTTTGAAATACATGACTCTCTTCTCGTCATACCACATATTGTACGAAATGTCCTCTTTCGTAGTTTAAATACCATTTTCCTTCCGAACTTCCACCCCAAAATATAATTCCATACGATAGGTGTGAATGTACATATGCAAAATAAATGAACTCGATTACTAAGTGTAACAACATAATATTATAAATGTAACCTCTGTTGCCACCCTTCACCTTCAAATGAACCCACCAGTAACTCGCCGCAGGGCGAGGCTGGCAAGAGCGGTAACTAATTAATTGGATAACGGCTGATATTGAGTCTGATAGTAATAACTTGAGATAGCAATATCTGAGGTAATAATGCGTTTTGAGCGCTCTCTCTGTCTGGACTTGACGTTTTGTATGTTGTTCATATTCTTTAACACAAAGGTCAGTAAACTTAAACATGAACGCTTCAAAGTAAAATTAAACATAAAGAATAGACAGTACACGGCGTCAGACATGTCATGTACCTTTCATCGTTTCACCCGCCTTTACGGGAGAAAGTATTTTTGTGTCAGTTTCCTTGTAGCGTTTATTTTATATTTGAAGAGTGTCAACAGGTTTCCTTTATGTTAGTTAATGGAGTTGAGTTTTAACGGAGTTAAAAATGTTGTTTGAAATTTAAAATGTTTAGAAAAAGTTATCGACAATTCATTATAAGATTCTACGTGTGATTATTTGAAAGAAATTAGTTTTTGAAGCAAGCTTATTGTGAATTTTTAGAGTAGTTTTTTCCTAGTGTAAACTAGTGTTTGACTTCACATCAGGAAGTCTATCTTTTTGAGTTTTAAACAATAGGGGTTATAAATGGGTTGCAAGGGGTCCACGGCTCGAAGGGCTGGATTTACGTATGGCCTATATATATATATATATATATATATATATATATATATATATAGAGAGAGAGAGAGAGATATAAATAAAAAAGGTTAGTTTTCACAGCTACGTTAACTCTTCCGATTGCAAAGGGAAAATTCAGTGCTCGGTTATTTTCCATGCTCCAAAAGCATTAGGTAATAAGTAGGATTTGGGTTTTAGCAAATTTCCCCCTATAGCTATTACCGTAGGCGGCATGGCAGACTTAAGCACGAGACCAATTTAACTTTTCATTTTGATGCCCCTAGACCTCAAAAACACCGTTCGTTAACACACACACACACACACACATATATATATATATATGTGTGTGTGTGTGTGTGTGTGTGTGTGTGTGTGTGTGTGTGTGTGTTAACGAACGGTGTTTTTGGGGTCTAGGGGCATAAAAATGAAAAGTTAAATTGGTCTCGTGCTTAAGTCTGCCATGCCGCCTATATATATATATATATATATATATATATATATATATATATATATATATATGTGTGTGTGTGTGTGTGTGTGTGTGTGTGTGTGTGTGTGTCCAGGCAACGAAAAGGTATAGAGGGAATTTTTTGGAACACAATGTTTTACTTCGCAGCTTTGTTTGGACTAGTTAGAAGGTGAACATATCAAAAGTACCCTTTTGGTCCGTACCCTTTGAGCGGGAGGAGGGAGGGGGTCTGAAGGTACCATTTTTTGGTTTTTCCTAAATAAATCGAAAACTATCAACTCTTAGCAAACCCTATTAAATTTGAAAATTAAAGAAAATTAAATTTCCTGTAAGAAAAGTATATAATATGTCTACTTTGGTCCAACCATTTACAAGGTAAGCACTAATTTTATTAATATTTAAACTAATATCCCTTCCATAAGAAATACATGTAAATTTGTGGATAACATACATGCCCAATGGGGCAACGCTTTTTTCCCCTAAACGAAAATGATCAGCATTCAGGAAATATTGACAAAATTTCCAGTAATGTGACACCTCTACCATAAAAAAATGGTCTAAAATTAAGGTGTCGGTGAGCTCACAAAAAACGTTATTTTTCAAGGAATTATTACATTATCTTTGATTTGCAGCATTTGGGATCCTGTGACCTTCATTCTTACTTCTAATTGGTTTATATTTAAAGAACGACCATTCTTGAAAACTCAGTGTTCAATAAAATCTTTAATATAGGACGCAAATGTGATTAAGAACTGAATGAACCGAAATTGAGTAGTTCTTTTATCAACTACTATAGAGATCACATTTGATTCTATTTGTTATCATAAAAAGTTATTTATGTAGGTTTACAGCATATAGGCCCCTACAGATCGTGTAGAATATCCCGGATTATTCTCTGATCGTCTGAATCTCTCTGATCGCATGCAAAACCTTTGACAGATTTCCATCTTGATGCAAAATACTGAATTCAATAGCTATAACAGCTTTAAATACTTGGTGTAAATAAATAAAAAAATCATTTATATATTCATAAAACCATTCATGATTCATGTTGGTATAAATAAAACTGTAGATCTCTTATTTTACATTTATAACATATTTATTACAATCAAATTATATTAGAAACTCATTCAAAATATTATTGAACCCGTTTCACTACAAAATCTTTACATTTCATTTTTAGATCTCTAAGAAATTATGATTTGAAACAAAAAAAGAGTAAAATGTCTTATTCACAAAATAAAAATTATTTTTAAATATTTCTGAAAGTCCATATACATAATCTGACATCCTCCACATTGAGCCACGTAGGTCCCGTGTACCTCAACATTTTCGGCGGTTTCCCTCTTCGACCACATCTTGTTCTGACCTCATGTTTCACTAGATATTGTACATCGCAACTTTGAATTTCGAGTGGATATATTCTCTGCACAGCTCTCAAAATGTTCCCAGATCTAGTTTTTAGTCTTGCCAGACGAAATTGTCCATCTTTACTCGGAATAAGTTCTTTCACTACCAGCGGTGTAGATTCAAGGGGGATATCACTACGGGGGGGGGGGGGGGTTGGAGGGGGGGCCGGGGGAGGCATGGAATATCTCCTAGGTGAGGGTTGTTAGGGAAACCCCTGGAAAGGTTTTGAATCTGAAGTCGCATTTTTAGGCAATATTAGAGGCTTAAAACTTCTCATGGAACTCCAATTATATCTAATAGGCTAATTGATGTGGTCGGACTCTTGAAAATTGGGATTGTCTAGGGATTTAGGTAAAATGTCGTTTACGCAGAAAATAAATAGGATACAATATTCATGTTTCGAGATTTACATACTTCCAGCTGTCACTTAACCCGCTCTCGGCAAATTTGCGCGGTTGAATCTAACAGAGGTCGCTTTTAAATGGGTCTTCTGTTTCGCCGAAGCCCTTGCTAGTTACAGCAAAATCGAGCTACAGTTAAGTCACTAGTTACTAGTTACATCCAGTTACTAGCTACAATTAAGTTAAATTAGGAGAGGGCAGCGACGGTGCTGCTCTCTCGCGGCGATAATGGTAAACTATTTTTTTATAAGTCCTTGACACCGGCACTCGACACCAGCTGAGCGCAACATTAGAAGATACCTCTGATTCTTCTCTGGCGGTTGTTTTTATGGCCACTCTCATCTTTCGCTCTAGGCCGACCCCCATCGCTTTCCTGCAGATAGTAAAAGTACATACGTATTAAAATTTTTGACTTTCGTAATTTTCGTGACATTAGCGGAGTTATTAACGCCATTTCCCCGCGATTTGTATGTACACGATTGCTTTTACAGTCGTTCGCGCCATTCACAACATAATACTTCTGTCGCGCCGTCGTTTACTCGCGATCCCGAGATCGGTAAGTTTAGTGGTTATTTTTACGAACCTTTATAAACAAAATTTTGAATTAATGTTTGTTAAACTTCTCCTTCTCAAGCAAAAGCCAAAAGTCGGAAGCTTAATTTTGAGAGGGTATATTTTTTCAAACCATAGGCCAATGGGGGACATATCACCCTGATCTCCCTCCGTACCGCTACTGCTAAAGGCCAATTCAGGCGTTATTTATTATCTGTACAGATAACCACTTCTCCAGTGATAAAGGTCTTGTTGACCTATCTGACTTCATCATTAGTAGTCCCCGAAATCATACTCACTTCGAAATCTTATTCTTAAACATTCTTTCAACTTTCGACGGTAACGTGCTCTTCAAACCAACGAATTGTGATCAACCCTTTTAGTGCTGAGGATCTCGTAGTGAGATACGCCGTCTAAGTACCAAGTACGAAGTATCTCGTAGTGAGATACGCCGTCTAAGTACCAAGTACCAAGTATCTCGTAGTTAGATGCGCCGTCTAAGTACCAAGTACCAAGTATCTCGTAGTGAGAGGCGCCGTCTAAGTACCAAGTACCAAGTATCTCGTAGTAAGATACGCAGTCTAAGTACCAAGTACCAAGTATATCGTAGTGAGAGGCGCCGTCTAAGTACCAAGTATCTCGTAGTGAGATACGCCGTCTAAGTACCAAGTACCAAGGATCTCGCTGTGAGATACGCCGTCTAAGTACCAAGTACGAAGTATCTCGTAGTGAGAGGCGCCGTCTAAGTACCAAGTATCTCGTAGTGAGATACGCCGTCTAAGTACCAAGTACCAAGTATCTCGTAGTGAGATACGCCGTCTAAGTACCAAGTACCATGTATCTCGTAGTGAGAGGCGCCGTCTAAGTACCAAGTACCAAGTATCTCGTAGTGGGATACGCCGTCTAAGTACCAAGTACCAAGTATCTCGTAGTGGGATACGCCGTCTAAGTACCAAGAACGAAGTATCTCGTAGTGAGATACGCCGTCTAAGTACCAAGTACCATGTATCTCGTAGTGAGAGGCGCCGTCTAAGTACCAAGTACCAAGTATCTCGTAGTGAGATACGCCGTCTAAGTACCAAGTACCAAGTATCTCGTAGTGAGAGGCGCCGTCTAAGTACCAAGTACCAAGTATCTCGTAGTGAGATACGCCGTCTAAATACCAAGTACCAAGTATCTCGTAGTGAGAGGCGCCGTCTAAGTACCAAGTACGAAGTATCTCGTAGTGAGATACGCCGTCTAAGTACCAAGTACCAAGTATCTCGTAGTGGGATACGCCGTCTAAGTACCAAGTACCAAGTATCTCGTAGTGAGAGGCGCCGTCTAAGTACCAAGTACCAAGTATCTCGCAGTGAGATACGCCGTCTAAGTACCAAGTACCAAGTATCTCGTAGTGAGAGGCGCCTTCTAAGTATCAAGTACCAAGAATCTCGTAGTGAGAGGCGCCGTCTAAGTACCAAGTACCATGTATCTCGTAGTGAGAGGCGCCGTCTAAGTACCAAGTACCAAGTATATCGTAGTGAGAGGCGTCTTCTAAGTACCAAGTACCAAGTATCTCGTAGTGAGATACGCCGTCTAAGTACCAAGTACCAAGTATCTCGTAGTGAGAGGCGCCTTCTAAGTACCAAGTACCAAGAATCTCGTAGTGAGAGGCGCCGTCTAAGTACCAAGTACCAAGTATATCGTAGTGAGATACGCCGTCTAAGTACCAAGTACCAAGGATCTCGCTGCGAGATCCCGGGTCCTACTGCATGAAACACCGGGATCTCCCAACGAGACGTTTACATTTTTAAACATATAAATTAATATTTTCGCTTTGAATGGCTGGAATTTGTGCCAAACGCCTTTCTACAAACCAATCTTTCGTTTCATGTGACCTTTCTCATGAACTATCTTTACGGTTATCTGAAACGACATAGTGAAATGCAAACAGCTGTTGCTAGATAAATAAACCATGCATTTCTTAAGGCGGCGATGCAACTTCGTTTGTGTATTTTTTAGACTTTGTTTTTGTGTCATCTAATGGGTTATTGTTGAAATGTAATGTTCATGCCTATAATGTTCATGAGTATTGTTGTATATGTTTCATTTCGTGGAATTTTTTGAATTATAATTATGTTTCTAGTGTAAATATAGAACTGCTTGAAGTATGTTGCTTAGTGACGTTGTTCAACTCTGCATTATTACAAGGTTATTGTTTAATTCATACTGTTGAAGTAAATAATTGATGTTTTACATGTTGTTTTTACTTGTTTTTTCGTAGTTTCACTCAAAACTAATAAAAATTGCACAAGAGGAAAACCTTAATTTTTTAAAGATTAAATGTAAAAATGTCAATTAAAACAGGCTATTTACCTCAGTCGTTCAGCTTTATTAAATCCAAGAGTGTAGGGCTACCGGTTTCGAAAACTCATGTTTTCATTTAATAACCAGTTTCAACTGTCAATATCAGCTTTGGAGGCTATTTCAATTATAAAGTACCTGGTGGACCGAGCCTTGCTCGGTGTTATTTCATGTTTATCTGTTCATCCAGTTACTATAAAATATTTCAATGTCATAAAATTTATAAATAGAAACCTTTTTTATTACTAAATGGACTCTTCATCCCACTTGCTGTATTTTCCCTTGATGGCTGTAGATTCCAAATAGCTGTTATCATTACTTAATTTGTTTACACTTCCTTGTTTATTTTCGTTGCTATCACGGCAAACCCATAATGCCAATGTCAAAATTTTACAACCTTAAAATTCGATTTATTATACGTTATCAGATTTTCTCTCGCCAAGTTATCTGCATAAAAGACGTTTTTGAGTCATAAATTACTTATTTCCAGACTTTGAAGGAAATCCTCGGAGCCGTTTTTGAGATCGTTGTGCAAACAAGCAAGCAAGCACGCACGCACGCACGATAACATTGCTCGCATAAGAGTATAGGATAAATAAAAAATGGATATGATGCAAAATTTTATTTAACTTATTTACATTTATTTATGCCAGAAACATGAAATTCGCCTTTCTTTTTGCCAGTCTTCAATAATAAAAGTATTTAGAAACAAAAAAAATTGTTAAAAAATGGTAATAAATAAAGTTGTGGTGATTCTTTTTTCCAAACGCTTATATTTTTGCCGGAAAATTCCCGGCACTTTGCATGTAACAATAATATATCTTTTCATACATATTTATGTTATTTATTTGTAACGGCACTAAAATAATTTGAGATTTTACTAACTCTAATAGCATCATGCGTTTTAGAGTTTCCTATATCAGAGAAGAACATAGAGGGTGTCAAAGGAACCAAAACGTCAACATCATTGGACATATGACATATAGGTAGTGAACGTGAATTTAGCACTGCCTCACAATCGCACAATATAGCGAGAAATTTCTCGTAAGTTAGACTAGCATTACCAAGAGTTGTCCGCGAAAGTTGTTTCATTAAGCCTCTTAATCTTTCCCAACATCAATGATCAAAGGATCATCTTTCCCATGATCAAAAGTTAACATGGAACGCTCACATTGCTAATCTGAACAAGAGACATTCTCGAGTAGTTTATTTTTTGAATAGATTAACCAATGGAGTTCCTGATAACTATTTAAGGACTGCATATTTTGCATACTTTCAATCTATATTAAAATGTGGGTTAATTCTATTTGCTAATTGTACTAGAATCGAGGAAATACTTAAACTTCAAAAAAAGGCAGTTAGAACTCTTTAGAAATGTAATGACAGGGAACACTGTAAACCACTTTTTACTAATCTGCATTTCCAAACTGTGATTAATTTATATATTTTTGACCTTGCTATTTACATTATAAAAAATCAAAATTTTCAAAGTTTCAAGCATTCCTTACTAAACCAATCAGTAATAAATTTTTCTTGGCTACCCAAAACTCTCAATAGTCATATTATAATTTCATTAAAGATGTATAATTTCCTAACAAAATTACTTTGTTCCCTTTTAATATATTTAAAAATAAATTTTATTCATGGCTACTTGACAATCCCTTTTACAGATTGGATGACTCTTTTAATGCAAAAATATAGATTTTTAGTTTTCATTTTATTTCTTGTCTATTCCAGAGCTGATGCCATATAGTACCTTGTTTATATATAGCTATTTTGGTCTGCCATTGTTTTACCTGTGTATTGTTATATAGCCAAAGTTATTTGCTTAGCCATATTTTATGATGGTGTGACCTAGCTCTTATGCTGGTACGCATGACGTTGTCAATGATGTATTAATTCTTACGACAATAAAGAATTTCATTTAATTTCACTTTCATTTCACCCACCTTACCGGGGAGATGACGGTGGATTAAATTTTTACTGACTGTCCTGCACTAATTGATTTCGTCCCAGACCAGTTCTGAAAAAGCGTTGTTCGTTCTAACAAAATTTGTAGGATTGCCACCATACATTACTGAAAACCTGCCTCTCCTAGCTATGAATCGACTTAGAGCCAGTAAAAATGCATTAGAAGTCAAACTTGAAACTAGTTCTACTTGTAATGCTCTATATACTGCACATGTAAATAAGCATATCCACATCCAGGCCTTCTGACCATCTTGTAAAAAAATTGATACTGTAAAATCTACACCACTTAGGCCTACTTGAAATACTGTCGCATCTTGTACTCTATATTCTGGTAGACATACAGGTACTGATCCCAGGTTTCTATTTCGGTGTCTCTTGGATTTTAAATATGTTGCGATAACCGATTTTATTGTTTTTCTTTAATTTACTAATATCCAATAGTCATCACGAATATACTCAACAAACATTGTACTCTTATGACAAGTTTTGTTGTATTTCGAATAGATCAACAAACGCGCATTATATCTCCGGCTATAGCCACTACGCTACTAATCGTATCATATGATATTTTAAACACATGATTTTGGTAAACACAGCGTTTGACAAACAGTGGGACTGTAGAACAATGTTTTCAGAAAAGTACCCCCTCTTTCCCGCATACCTTGTAACCAGCTGACTCTTACATAGCCGGAGATATAATTAATGCGCGAACTGCTGAATGCTTTGAAGGAAGTACAATAGATCTTGATCCAAAGTATCTCGATCTTTTCTGTCAATAAATTTTGACTTTAAGCGAATCAAACCCATTTCACTACAGAATCTTTACCTTTAATTTTTATATCTCCAAGGAATTATAATTGTAACCAACAAAAGTAAAACATCTGATTCACAAAATAATTATTTTAACTGATTTCAAAAAGTCCATACAATTGTTTTGTATTACTTATAATTAAAAATACAATTGTTGGTATAAACACAACTGTAGATCTTTTATTTTACATACATCTTTCATTTCATACAATCAAATTATAATAGATATTCATTAAAAATATTACTAAACCCATTACACAACAAAATCTTGACATTTAATTTTCAGATCTCCAAGGAATTATAATTGTAAACAAAGTAAAACATCTGATTCACAAAATAAAAATTATTTTAAATTATTTCAGAAAATCAGTAGACGTAATCTGACTTATATAACAATAAACATTTGTACTATTTGTCACCAATCAGTTTACATTGTGTATTAATATTGGTTTCTTACTGAATATGTGTCGAATTCCAAAGTAAATACATAAAATTTTAAAGGTAATAATCATGTGTGTGTGTATTGAAATACAAATCTCTTTCCATCTTCTTTAGATGTTCCTTTTGCGGATTTGGAAAGGAATCCACGTTTTAAAAAGTCCACAGTTTGTGCTGAATTCTGTTGTACATCCTGTGAACTATTTTAAATTCACATTTATTGACATTCCTAAATATAATTATAATTAGAAAAAGTTCTCGAGTTACTCCCCAGAATGAACTTATATTCGGATAACTTCGAAGGCCAGTGAGACAGGGCCTTGAAGTCAGATTTAAAATTTTATTTCACCCAAACCTTGTCCTGACAAATATGAAAAATTATCAATTCGGTGCACGTAATAAAAAGTTATTGAATTACATAGAAATAGGGGTGGATTTTTATTTATAAAGAAGAATGTATGGTTTGGTGATTTAAAAATCAAAATCAACCAATCTTATCTGAGGGTTTTTAAATACATAAAATTCAATTACTCTTTTTATCGATAGAGGTATTAAATTTTACATTTCATATGAGTACAAATAATACAAAATTAATATGTTATTTTTTGTATATTTTGGTTAATTATTCATTAATTGAAAAAAATCTCATACAATTAAACAGCTCATTAAACAAGTAATATCTCATTGACGGGCCGGTGAGACTACAGAGAAGAAGATCAAACGTCGAGTGAAAAATGCGCTGAGTTTTTTTAATAAGGATGTACTGAAATTACCGGTAGCTCAACAGGAAGTCAAAGTGGAACGTTAATTACACAACTTATATTTTGATTTAATGCTATCCTTTTTCATAAAGTTACCTTTTTTAAAACCTTTAGTCAATAACTAATAATTGCCGTTCGGCCAGTCATACAAAACATTGCGATATTCGCAAAACTTTAATTATATGCCAATAGTTGTTACTGACGGCCAATTGATTGTAAATTGTTCCAAACAATGAGGTATAGGGAAGAAAAATAAAATTCGACATTACTGGCTACTGGAGTTGTTAGTGATTGTTTAAAGCTAACGGATTACTTTTAAATGTAGCTAAAGTTAAACAATTGACCTTTAGCATAAGATCTGTAACTGATGTTTTGAATTAGGATCCAGTAAGATTTTTAGGAATATTTGTTGACAGGCAACTAGCCTGGGCAGCTCATATCGATAACGTTTCATCTAGACTTATCCAAAATAATTTTTTCATTCGGAAGACTAAGAGATGTGGTCAGCCTTGAATATCTAAGGATCGCTTATTTTGTATTTTTTAAATTTTTTTATTTATTATGGACTTGTATTATGTGTTAATTGAATTAGGATCTCTGAAATACTTGTTTTGCAAAAGAAAGTTGCTAGAATCATAACAAAGTTGAATAGGTTGGCTCATTGTAAACCTTTGTTTTTAGAATCAAGCTTTCTCACTGTCACTGATCTCCATATTTTTTAAACTAACTGTTAAATATACTTGAACAACATGTCCAACCTAACTTTGAGCAGTAATTTACATAACTATAATAAAAGAAGTCTGAAATGTATTGATAATGAATTCTGTAGTCTTAGTAGATCTCTTAGAAGCCATACAAGCGTTAGTTTGAGAATATTTCACAAAGTAAGTCATAATCTCTCAGGAAGACCTAATTGTCTTGCGAAATTTTATGAATGGCTACTGCTTCACCCCTTCTATTCTCTGGATGGGTTTTAATTAGTCTTATTATCTTAGTCATTTTTTATTTATTATAAAGTACTGTTGACTTTTTACAATTTTATTGATTATTATTTATTCAGTCCCAAATGTAATCTTTGTTACAACTTAATAGTTTTATTTAGTATACTTGTTAATTACTAATTCTACCATTCTGTTATAATTCTTTGTATGTAGTCTCAATTTTTGTTTAACTATTAGTACATTAATGTATTTTGTAATTAATAAAAAGAGAAAAGAGAATGAGAATCAAAATGTTAGTTTTCGTGATTCGTGCGTGGAGCACTTAAGATAGCTTTACTGTCTTGCCTATTGTACCACATTTTGTACCTAATGACAATAAACGAATTTGATTTTATTTGATTTTTTATCACTAGATATTGTTTCTACGTTGCTAGGACAAACTAGAGTAGTTGCCACAAAGTTAACCAGCTTTTGCAAGGTCAGTGAAATAAGGCTAAAAACAACGTTTTGATCGGCAACTGGACATCCACGAAAACTTGTTGAGAGCTACTTTTGAGCACTATAATTTAAATCCGATGAGTCCCCCAAAAATAAAGTTGTTTTACACCCATAAAATCACGATTTAAAATAGTGGTTTTTCGTAAGCGATAAATTTTGAAAAAACTTTCCCTTTTCATTTTTTATCTGCATTTCTCAATATAATATCGTTGACCACCGCCGATAATTTTTGAGTGGAAAATTCATCGTTTTGACCGGTTGTTAATTTTTGGTCGCCATCTTGGATCCACCACATTAGATAATACCCCCGTCGCAGCAGACCTGCGTACTGAGCGAATTTACATAGGATTTATTTTTTATATGTGAGCATTCAACATATGTAAAGGAAAATATCGTTTGAATATGTTTTTTAAATAATAAATTTAAAACTTATATTTAATCATTCATAAGCTTGAAACATGAGGAAATTCACAAGGGGATCATATTGGTTTTTATTAGTAATAGGGCACTATATACACTTTTTGTATTTTATAAGTTCTTAGCCTTTTAATTTTCAATAAATATAGTCTTTTATAGTATATAAATGGCAGGAACATGTAATCAATGAATTCAAAATATTGGGAAACAAATAATTATAATCTCATGAACAAATTAAATTCAATCATATGGTTAATTTTATAAATAAAACATCTCTATTAGTTGCAGCAGACCTGCATCTCCAGCCAATTAAAAAAAAACATAATATAATTCCTCAGACTTGTAAACCACAAGTCTACAATGGACGACCAAAAGTTATCATTTATTTCACCCAAACCTTGTCCTGACAAATATGAAAAATTATCCAATTCGGTGCACGTATTAAAAAGTTATTGAATTACATAGAAATAGGGATAGATTTTTATTAGAAAGGACATTTAAAATCCTTCCCCCAGCTAAGGACTCGGCTTACGCCTCGCAAGTAAAACACTATCTTAACCCTGAAACGGGCTACTTTCGTGACTAGTAGTGAAATATACTTTTGTTGCCGATTACTGAGGTATGATTTAAAGAGAGAATTTTCAATGCCAATAATTCCATACGATTCCATTTTTGCCTACAGAATGTCATGATCGACGCAGTCAAAGGCTTTGGATAAATCACAAAGGAGTGCACCAGAAGGTAAGCCAAGTTCAAAACCGGCAAGTACAAAGTTAACAAGCACCATGACTGCATCGATCGTAGACATTCCTGGCCTAAAACCAAACTGTTTATGGGTAAAAAGATTGAACTGAGTAAAAAAAGAGCTAATCTTTTTTATGAATGCACATAGTTTCTTCATAATAAAAATAATATCTTTTTTTAAAATATTTTATGCTAAATCATGATCAATGAACTCTAACCATTCAAAATAAAAACAAATAAAATATTCTCCTGAAAATTTAAATTTAATCATATGTTCAGAGTTTTATTTTCAAATTACCCTACATTAGAGTAAATGAAGGGATTTAGGGTCATTATAATGCAACCTTTGGGGGTTTCTCAATGAAAACAGGGTAATTATACTTTTTAAGGGTAGACCCAAAAATAATGTAGGACAACGTACTGTGTTTAGCACTTTAAATATCTCAGCAACGGATTGACGTAGAATAATAATTCAAAATGCTAAATAGTTTGTTTTTTTAAGCTGAATCCAATTTCGAGACTTAAATTTACCAAAAAATTAATATAAAGATATTAAATCCTAAAAATTTATTTTATTTTGTCAAAAACCGTACTTAGAGTTAACTTATCGCGATGGTTTTCGAACTCGAATTAATAAATGTCACTCCAGACGTATATACCAAATTTCATCGCGATTGGACCTTTTTTACGAAAGTTATCGTGCCTACGGACAGGTATATATATATATATATATATATATATATATATATATATATGAAAATGAACGAACGGTGTTTTTGGGGTCTGGGGGCATCAAAATGAAAAGTTACGGTGGTCCCGTGCTTAAGTCTTACCATGCCGCGTACGGTAACAGCTATTTCCCTATAGGGGGAAATTCGCTAAAAATTATCTTTTTCTAATGTAAAGATAGTGTTGTGATACATCATTACAAAGATTTTTTCTTTGATTACAATACCGCAATCAGTTTTTTTAATGTTGGTTTGTCTTAAAGAAAAAAATTAATCCCTATACATTTCTATGAACGTTTCATACTTCGAGCTTATTTTTCTTTCATGTACTGTTTTAATTGAGGTATACAGTTCATTTCGGATCATAAATTCTAGACGAGTGTTATCTTTTTATTGATATAAAGATAACTTAGTAAATAAATTAATATCTTCCTACCAATCTAGGTTGCTTGTGGTACAAAGAATAAATTTTCATCAATTTAATTATATGAATAGTTTTTAAAATTATGATCGAATGTTTTACTGTGGTTGTGGCTACAAAATATAATGTCCTATGAACTGATTTTAATCTTTTCCAAAATTCTATTAATACATTTGGGATGGATCCTCTTGCACCCATTATACTCTGGCATGACGCCGCCGATGGCCCCTACCGGAGTAGGCGTTCTCGCTGCTACACAATGCGTTTCTATTGTGTTGGTCACTTAATCAGGTAGGGGCCATCGGCGTCATGCCAGAGTATAATATGCCAATTACTTCAAAATTATATACTTTGTACTGTTCTATGTAAAACGGTACTGTTTGACTGTAAATTTTGACTTTTTCTTGGTGAACTTCTTCTGCTGTTTATTATCATTTCCAAATCGTACAGTCGGGCCGATAATGTAGCCTCTATTATTTTTCCCATCTGAGGCAATTATCTCGCTTCTATTAGAGTATTGTTTCGCACATTTCTCAGTAGATTTCCATGTGGGAATCGTCTAAGAACGTGCGACAAAGTTTCAACAATGTACGGTAATTCTCAGTGACAGGACAACACCCACGCCGGTTGCCATCCGAACCCTCCCTGTAACCCTCGTGCTGGAGCGATATTTCCAAACATTTTCATATAATCTTTAAATTTTGAGTCAGTTATGCCTTCAAGTTCTTTTGCATACTTATTAAGGCTATACTTCCGCAGAAGAGTTACACCTAACTTTAACTGGGGAGCTCGATGGGAACCTTTGATGTCAACAGAGGAACTATTGACTGATAATCGTTACTTAAAACTGAAAATCGTCGTTGATTGACTGATAATCGTCAAACATAACTTAAAACTGTTTTAAAGCGTTCACAAAACAACTATCATCAAGTTACCTAGTTAGTAATTGTTTTGAAATGGTTTTTGAAAATTTAGCAAAGAAAACAAGATAACGTAGACAAAGAACATAGAATGATGAGATAAAACTTCGTGGTTGGTAGTAATGATTTTAATCAATTAATAGTTATATTCATACAACAATAATTCAAATTTAACTTACTATAAACGTATTTTATAAACCTTTTATAGATTACCAGCAGTGTATTTTTATTAATGAAGTTGCTATGTATTAAGATGATATTGGTCATTTTGTCTACACTTTGAATCAGTGTTTAAGCTTATAAATAACATTTATGACTAATAAAGTTAGCATTTTATGTTTTTTAAAGTTGTAAGAGCAAACTATTAAGGATATAAAAACATCTGAAAGTGACATACCAATAGTAAACAGTGTAACCCTACTGCGGAAGTTGCACCCTTATTAATGACAATGCATTGTCGGAATAGAACTGCTCTTTTCCCTGTTTGTCTTAAGTTGCATTAATTCTCATACTCTAACTTATGAAGTTTTATCCGGATGATTTTTGATTTCAAACTAAGATTGATTTCTTTGTTAGGTTTTTTTTGTAATTTGTTTAGACTATCATATATTTCGTTATCCGAATTTCTTTGGGGAGCAATGTGTTTTTCTCATTTCTCAGAAGATTAAAAATATTAATATATGTTGTATGTGCTTTCTTTGGATTATTCCTAAACCTTATACACTTTAGGTGAGGGTATTATGTGATCATTTGTTAGTTCCAGTGCTTCTTTTACTTCTGACCTTATCATTAAGTCTACATCATTTAAGAAATTTTTATTTATATTATTTATTGGAGCACATTGGAACGGGAATGTTAGAGTAGGCCAAAATATAATATTTTAGATATCTATCTATATTATTAAAAAAATTTCTGGGATTTTGTACAGAGCAAATCGACCCCTAGATATTTATTTTTCTATACATATTTGGTATCAAATTGAAGCTATTAGTCTCTAGATGTCCCTTTTGAGGGTTTGGAAAATATCCCATGAAAAGCCTTCACACAGGAGGCTTTTGAAATTTCAGTGAAATTGCTACAATCTACGGTAAAACCTGTGAACTTTTTCCTATTCACATTTATTGGTAACAAAACAGATGATCAAGATTTGAAATGGTTCTAGAGATATTCCACAGAATGCAGGGCTAGGAAAAGTCAGTCAACATTCATCCACTTTACGATTTTTATTTCTTAAAATATTGACGTTTTTATGAGAAAACAGAAAATAAGGAAGAGTATTTGCCCTATTGAAATTAAGACCAACAGTCTATCTGTAAGATACTGCATTTCTTTTCTGAAAAAGGAAACTGAAAAAGGGACAAAAGTAGGAGGTGCTCTACTGTAGAGATTGGATTTCCTAACAAACTATTGATCTTTTGATAATGAATACAAATTGATACATGTTTCAACGTTTAGAGTTTTAAAACAGCAATATAAGTTGAAAATTAACCTAAAAAAATCAAGTTTTGAAACGCACTACGGTATAATTTTATAGCCTGTATTTTGTAAATGTCCTCGGAATGTGAATGATATTGAAGTGTTAGCGGTCAGCCTGCCTAATTTACTCGATTTTGAAATGTACCAATAAGAATATGCCTATTTAATGAAGGCATTTCATAGAAAGTTATGGTATTTGCTAGGGTGAAATTGGCCAAACATGTATTCACTGTAAGATGCGAAACAAAAAAGCTGGTCAATTTGAAAATGTAATTCCTTGGGCGTTATGAGCGTTGAATAATTTGTTTTTACGGCGAATAACTATTTTGTAAATGTTATATAAAGGTTAGTTAGTCAGTAAATCAGTGTGGTTTGTCCATCTTCTTTACTGTTCGTTGTTAAGAACCAACAAAGATGAATGCAAGAAACTGACGCGCAGATGTTGTGTAGAATTAACATTAGGATTCAATACTTCTGAAAAGAAAATTCTGAAGCAGAGATATGAAGGTGCGCCAAAAAAAAGATTCATGTAAAATAACCCCCATTTCATGCAAAATAAGGATAGTTGCTCTGTCGCAATTTCAAAGTGTAGAACGTATGTATAGACTCTTTTAAAGCAGATGAAATAAATGAACTACTCAAATTCTGTGACGAATTTCTTACCCATATTGAAGTTTCAAGTCTAAAGTAATGTTATTTTTAAAAGATTTCCCCGATGAGAAGTTCAATTACTGACAAATTTATTCCAGTGCTATGACACAAAGAACAAGTTGAGAAAATTAAAAAAATCAAAAAAAAATAACACACCTCCTCACTGAAATGTATTTTACGCTGCAAAAGTTGATACAAAATCAATATGAAAGCAAAGCCTATTTTACCAAGTTGTTTTTAAGTCACGAAGTGACGCGGGCTGATGCTAGTAATTATTAAGTAGATTTTTGAAAGCCTTTAAATACGGTGACTTACCAATCTTCTCAATCCTAATGGAAAACTTTCACGTTAAATTTCCTTCAAAAACAACTTCGTCATTAAAGTTTACTCCTAAATACTTTATTTTTTTATGTTTTTGATTTTATTTCGTTATTGTTCAATTTAAATTGTTCTGATACAATATGTCCTCGATGAATATTTATTTTTTTTGTTTATTAACTTTTCGTGTAAGTACAATATTTTTAAATAGTTTTGATATCATATCTTATAGGATTAGAACTGCTTCCTTATTTTTCCCTAATAGAAATGTATCATTGGCAGAACTTAGAAGAGATAAAGCTGACAAATCTTTATTAAATTTGTATCCATCCGCCTCCACAGTATTTTCTTCCGTCAGCTCATCCAGTATGTTGTCAGTAGATAAATTATATCCTTGGAGAACACACCTTTGTATATTTTTTTGTTTTGTCTTACCGTTGATGTTTCTATCTGTGTCTTATTTCCATTTTTCAAAGAAGTTATATTATTTTTTAGAACTGAGAGAATTTGTAATGAATTGAGGACTTTAAACTGGTGATTGTAACCTACATTATCGTATGCTTTCTCGATGTCCAAGACATAATGCAACAATTATTTTTTTATGATTTTGCATTCTTTAGGACAGGATCTAATATACTTGGATTCGGATATGTTCCAGGTGATATCTCTCTGAGCCTTATTAAAAGAAACATAGTTTTTCAGGCGTTTATCCAATACTTTTTCATAAGCCCTCCTTAGGAATGAGCATATTAATATTGGTCTCCAGTTTGAGGGATATTTATTATCACCACCTTTGTCCAAAAGTATTGTTCTTTCTTTGGTAAATATATTGGGAATTTCATTGCTTCTGTGAATAATTGTAAAAATAATTCATAACATTCTAGAAACTGTTTTCACTTTTGTTGCTCTTGCAAGAATCTTATTTGGGCCTGGAGATGAGCCGACTCTCATGGTCTTTAAATCATTTGCGACTTCTTGTTCACCAATACCTAACACCGTTAGCAAGATAGCCAAAAGAAAGTCAGGATTGAACTTAGTTTATTATCCCAGTGTAACCTTAATTGGTTATCTTGAGCGCGTTTCGGCTGTGTAATTAATTTTTGCTGAAGTTAAATGAATTAAAATTGTTATATTTTTCATGTTTTAGGTTTATTATGATAATGTCCTTTAAGCTGTAGCGTTAAATAAACATTCTTAAAATGTATAAATAGTTAGGTGTAATAGTAGTTTTCATTACTAGTCTGATTGCATTTAAAAGCTGTCGAGCCCCGCAATAGCACTTTTGAGACGAGTAATGAACATTCTTTTTTATTACCATATTGAAAAAAGATGTGGCAAGGATGGGAGTCGATGGACGGCGTGGAGGCAGTGTGTCGGCGAAGCCAATTACCGCTTGGGGTACGAATGGCCATGGGAGTAAGTAAGTAAGTAAGTATATTGAAAAACTTGTAAACAACATGAATATTTTTACTTATTCAACTTAGTATAAAGAAAAAACCGAACTCATAACGCTGAGTTTCCGTGCTCATGTCGAGGTACAGTAATGCAACAGCTGATCGGTCTGCACCGCAAAATCCCATAAAGGTTACTTTCCGTCCACCACATACGCACAGAAAGTTAACGTTATGTAATTTTGCCGTGCAGTAGTGGGAATAACCTATTTTCTTTGCTCATTTTACATTTAGAAAGTGTACTTTCGTGTGTAGAGTCATGAAAACATTTTTTCATCATGCTCACTTAGAAATATCTGTTTTATGTTCCTTTTTGTCGGCTCGATAGTTACCCATTGCCGTACTAGTCCGTCAACAACTTTTTCCGGACTGCTCTAAAGTTTTGCCGGATTGCGATTACAGAAACGGAAGTAAAAATCAGCTCATTTTCAGGAAAACCACGTTTAATGCTTGTTTATTGGTGACTTTTTAGAGAAATGTAGAGGCAGGGCAAATGTTTGTTGTGTTTGCTATAGGTTAGGTTTGTTATAGGCTCGCATGAAAATCCCGCAATCGCTTCCGCTCGTGCGGGAACTATCATACTCGTCCGGCAAATCAGTACTTTCCGGCCTAGTAATGTAATACGCTATTTCAAGGTTATAAAAATATAATTCATATAATAAATTTTTTTCATCACAGCATATTTAATTTTTGATAATTTTGCCTTATATTTTAATTTGTATTACAGGAATTTATAGGTAATTTTATGTTAGGATCGTATTGAAAAGATAATATGTAATGATGGCATATACAGAGTGTCTCACCTAAGGTGTCTCAAATGGATTGCGGACGAACCAGTAGTCCTACATAGATGAAACAAAATCATACCCCACTAAATCAACCGCAAGTAACAACATAAAAATATTTTAAGCTTTTTAAAATACAGGGTGTTCCAAAAACCGGGGGTCATGGGTTCGAATCCCAGAATTTTTAAATGTAAACATATGTCATGCTATGCATTGTTTTAAAGATCTAAATAAGACGAACAATTTGGTGAAAACAGAATTCACTTATCTTTATTCATTTCAAAATGGCGGCCATTTTCGTGAGAAATATTGGTTTTTACGGAATATCCTGTATCTCGAGAACTACAAAATGTATTTTTGGTATGTTTAAAAATTATCAATCCTCGTAAACTCAGCTTTAATTTGATATACGACATGCCAACATTTAGAAAATAAACGTTTTTGATAGTACATTTTATTTTGTTTTAGTGTTGGTAGCCCTGAAAGTAAAACAAATTAAATTGCAGCATAAGTTAAATAGCACATCATTTTACAGGTCTTGCAAAGACCAACAACTTTTCAATTTTTTGGTTTTGTAGTTATAAGCAAAAAACTTCATTTTACCATATAAAGCCCATGTTAAATGTGTAATCTTGAAGGCAGTTAAATTTGCATCAGTTAAACGTAAGTACTGCACATTTAACATGGGCTTTATATGTAAAATAGAGTTTTTTGCTATAAATGCTTTTTAAAAAGTTTGTTTGCTTTTTTTGTATAAATCAGTTTTTTAGACGAAGGCAAAATTCAGTAAAAAAATCGATCGGCTTTTAAAAACAAGTAAAAGCCTGAGCGGAAAGGCGATTCTGGAGAATCAAAGAAGAAAAAAAGTTTCGTGAGGATGATTGGTGTGAAAAAAGGATATCCTATATGGCAGTGTCAGTTGAGGAATTCGAAATTGATTTAGGACTGCCCCTCTTCATCGCAGACGGATAGTTTAAGACTTGACGCTTCTCCGCACGATCATTAATGGTTGCATTGACTGCCCAGAACTTGTTGGCAAGTTAAACTTCAGAGTACCATCCCGGACCCGCTCGACAAGTCTGCCTTCAAGCTCACTCTTCAAACTATGACCTATTTCGGCCCCTACTCAGAATTCAGAGGGCTGCAAACCTGACCTTGTTTGAAGATTTAGACTTCTTCTGTGGAAGCGGCGAATCCCTCAAGAGAATCGTCTGGGAGGAGATCCTTGATAATCGTGATTTATGTATTATATAAGTATTTTTAGATTTATTGTGCCTGTATGCTAATTTGTGCATGTTAGTTCTCATATTTTTTACTATTCATTGCAGTTAAAATCGTTAATTGAATGTTGTTTTTAGCATGTAGCTTTTACGGCTCTCTGTTATAATAACTCAACCGTTTTATCTAGGTTGTAAATTTATTTATATTTTGCTTTGTATTAGTTTGAGTACTGTATTTGCATGAATATTCGTTGTCTGAGTCTTGTATAGGCCTAATGAGTGAAAGTTATTGAGCTTTTTGTTCTGTTATGCAGGTCTTGCATAATAAGTCGATGTTATTGAGCTATGCTTCTATTTTTGCAAACTGTATATTAATATAATTTTGCTTATGTTACCATATTTCCTATTACTTGATCGTTGCGTGTGTGTACATGCAGTTAGCAAACTTGCCACTATTACCAATGTTGCCGTAAAGGTACGTTTCAATTACACAAAACATTGTCGGGCACATTGCCCGATATGTGCCCGGCACAAATCCCCGAACTGGTAGACATGGAAACAACCGGGCACAAGTCTCGGCACAAGTGCCGGGGACAGACACGACCTTCTAATCGTAGAAAATGCCGAGGAGCAGTTAGCGTTATTTTTGATGTAACCGTTCCACCGACTAGGCGGAACTGTATTAGTCCGTGCCGATGCCGCTCCGCAGAGAATCTGGAACAAATAGAACAAACTGTGCCGTTCCGTTCCGGTTCCATGCAAAGCTAACTTAGTAGACTGAAGACTGAAGTGTAATGATTGAAGGTGAAGGGAAGACCCTATCTCATCTCTCCCTACCCTGATTCCTGTATAAAGAGAAAGACATTTACTATCGGAAGTTTGGTATTAAACTACGTTAATATTCAAACTCTGGATTATTAGTAACCATTTTAAAACATCCCGTTTGATAATTCATTATTACAGAAATTTTTTAAAGGAATGGAAATGGAAACTTCTACAAATATTTAGTAGTAGCCTACATAACTAATTCAGTGTAAAACCAGTTGATCTAGGCCTAATACAGTAATCCAATTATGGGCTGTAAACCAAGATTACTACTATTCACACACTGGGAAGAATAATAATAATGTGTTGAGTTCCTCTAGCTAATCAAAACACGGCACCACTTCGATAGAAAACTATAACAAAACAACAGCAACGATATAAACTTAACAATTTAAGAAAACAGACTTTTGTAGCAAATCGTTCTAACTTAAGTGTCGCAAGATGGGTAGGCAAGATTAGGAAAGGAAAGAAAGAAATTGCGGCACTCTCATCGAAATAATCAGAATCGCGGCGTCAGTCAACTGTAACCAATTGTTAGCAAGTAACTGGAACTTCGGACTAATTTAACTGCTCCTTTGGATGTATCAGATACATGACAATAACGCTACTGCGCATGCGCAACCGTTGCGGCATTTTCTACGATTAGAATGTCGCGGGACAGACTTGCGCCAGCCGACTGCGTGACAAAACATGTGGCCGAGTCGCGATCACATGTTAGTGTAACGGAAACTGGCGGACACATATGCCCCAACTTACCCACGCCTTTTTGTGCAACAATGGGTTTCTTGTGTAACAATATGCAACCCAAAAGTGTCATATGAGTTCCGAATGCAATCGTAATATATATTTAATTAAATAATAATCTAAAATAACATAAATCTTAAACCCTCGTCCAATATTAAGGAACAAATAAATAAATGTGTCCTTAAGGATATATATATATCCTACCTGACCTGTCCATAAGCACGATAACTTTCGTGAAAAAGGTGCGATCGCGATGAAATTTGACACATACTATACGTGTAGAGCAGCATTTGTTACTTCGAGTTCGAAAACTAGCACTATTGGCTAACTCTAAGGTGGGGTTTTTAACAAAATAAAGTTTATTTTCCGAATTTTTACCTTTTTATTAATTTTATCTTAATTTCATTGTCAAAATTGGACTCAGCTTAAAATAATAAACAATTTAGAATTTTGAATTATTATACTACGTCAAACCGTTGCTTATTTATTGCATGAGCTAAACACAGTACGTTGTCTAATATATATATTTTTATTTTTCTCACACAAAAGTATGAATTTTGAAAATAAAACTCTGAACATATGATTATGTTTAAATCTTCAGGAACTTTCATTTTTCCGAAATTCATATGCTTCAAAATTCTATGTGTGATTGTTATAACGATTCGGCCAGTCTAGATCATTTAATTTTTGCGTGTCCTCCGAATGACGGAGAATCAAGAAATACTTTACTTTACTAAATTAAAAGTGAAATTTACAGTTGACATATTAACATTATAGGAACAAATTGATGAAACTGTTTTTGACGTGATTTTTGACTTTACAATTAATTTCGCTTTAATTAATTAACATTTCGCTTTGATTAATGTGAAATTGTAACTTAAAATTAACTTTAATCATAATTGTAAATTGTTATGGGCCTTCCTTGGGTAAAACCTAGGCCGTAATAAAGAATAAAAAAATACTAGTAAACCTGTTGTTCGAAATCGAACAATTATGAATTGATTTCGAAATAAAAATAGTTATGGTACAGTATTGGAGAACTATTTTATTAATTTTATGGTTGAATTTCCTGTTAGACTGAATTTTTTTACTAAAGCTTTTTAAAACTAAATTTCTTGTGAATACTCATTCATATTTAAGGAGATGTCCATGTTTCTTTAGTGTTTTCTACGAATATTATGAGCCCCTCAAAGGAGTTGGCTTGACCTGCCGCCACACATACAGTAGTCCATAATGGACTGACCCTGAGCTATACCTCAGAATAAAAAAATAAATTTTGTTTTATTCTTTTTTTATTGATCATGATTTTGCATAAAATATATACTATATTAAAAATTAAAATTATTTTTAAATGTAATGAAGAAACTATGTGCATATGGGGCGGGGGGTGTCTTGGTCTAAACTTCCTGAAAATTTAGTATAATATATGGTATGTTTACAATTCTGAAGAATGATAATATACCTTTTTTTAATTGGCTGGAGATGCAGGTCTACTGCAACTAATAGGGTTGTTGTTTTAATTATAAAACTGACCGTATGATTGCATTTAATTTGTTTATGAAATTATATTATTTGCTTTTGTCCAATGTTTTGAATTCATTGATTATATGTTTGCTGACATTTATATACTACGACAGGATTATTATTAAAAATTAAAAACTAAGAACTATATAAAATACAAATACCCCCGTTGCAGCAGACCTGCATACTCAGCGAATTTCAAATGCAAAACAACATATTTCAATCCAACATAGCGAGATTTGACATGTTTTGGTAAGTTCCATAAGAATAACATGGAGAATGAGTATGCAGGTTTGCTGCTACAGGTATATTAAAACTGAGTGGTTTTAATTTAATAATTAGTAGATCTGAACTAGAAGAAGCTATTTACCAAGTTTTATTAAGATTTGTTGGGAAATAACCGAGATATGGAAATTTACTTATTTCCCATAAGGTTAACATTGGGACAACGTACTGTGTTTACCACTTTCAATATCTCGGTAACCAATGGACATAGAGGGGTGATTCAAAATACTAAATTGTTTGTTTTTTTTGAGCTGAATTCAATGGTGCCAATAAAAATTCGATAAATTTTATTTTTCTATATAAAAACTCATAAAACCCATTTTTTGGGGAGGTTTATCCCCCTTAACCCCCCCTCCCAGTGGTCCGATCGGGCTGGTTTACGAACTCGTCCGAGGGATTACCACTTTACATGTCTGTACCAAATTTCATTAAGATCGGACCATATTTACGGCCGCTATCGTGCTGACAGACACACACACACATATATATATATATATATATATAGATAGATAGATAGATATATAGATATATATATATAAAAATTCGAACGAATGGTGTTTTTTGCTTCTGGTGGCCCCAAAACGAAAAGTTATCATGGTCTTGGGCTTAGGTCTTACCATGAGACCTACGGTAATAGCTTCTTCCCTATAGGGGAAATTCGCTAAAAGTGTGTAATAAAAACCAATGTGATTCCCTTGTAAATTTTCCTCATGTTTAAAGCTCATGAATGACAAATATACGTTTTTGATATATTATTTACAAAACATTTCAAACAATAGTTTCCTTTACATATGTTGAACGCCCACATATGAAATAAATCCTAAGGAAATTCACTGAGTACGCAGGTCTGCTGTGTCGGGGGGTATTTATTATACTGAGGTATGTTTTATTGTTCGTGAGAGGAATGAAGAGTGTATTTGCCATTGATTCGGTTTGACAGTAGTTATCGATGATTCCTGTTCATTATTTACGGAACAAAGATATTGAACAAATCAACCAAACATGATAAGTTGATAGTTGGAAATCGGACTGCTAAGACATATTCGGAGTTACACGAAAACGAAAATGAACTTCTCTTAAGTTAATTTTTACAAAAGGTCTCGGTTACTAATAGCAGTAAGTGTGACCTACTAAGGGAAAAGGGATCTTAACAACAATTTTTTTCGAAATTAAATTATTGGTATATTCTTAATCGACATTCAAACCAAACAATCTGGTGAAACGATTTTCAAGATTTCTTAAAAATGCCTGAGTCATAAATATTTGAATTTGAAATATTAAAAACAGTAATTTTAGGAAATCGGGGTCTAAAGTCATGCAAATTTCGAACTTTAATTTTTTGTTACTACTTGAATATTGACCATGTTTCATATATTGTTTTGTCATAAATTTAAACCTGAATGCGAAGCCACCACTAATAAAATAAATAAATTATTCTTTTACTTTTTATTTTTTTTAGCTTCTAGTCTAGTAAAATTTTTGTTTTGAAACTTCAGTTGGACCTGGAGCTACATCGTCAACTACTTCTTCTGGAAGATCCTGTACATTTTCAGGTTCCGATTCCTGCATCAGGGCTTAGCAAGTTTTGCATAAATTCCTCACAGAACTCTTTGTTTTATTTAACTTGGAAGCATTAAAATAGCATTAAAGGAGTCAAGGCCCCTTTCTCCAGATTGCAAGGGATTGGAAACAAATTAAAAGTTAAAACAAAGAGGTACAAAGTTAGTACAAAGGAAGGGGAGGGGGGTAGAGGGGAGGTTAGTACAAAGTTAAATTAAAGAGTAAGATGGACCAAACATTGTTCGGAAACGTATATAGAGTAAGAATCAAAGTAAATCAGAAAATGTGTTTTTTTACCCTAATCTCTAAAACTTATTTCTATACTGTAAAATGTGTTCTGGGAAGATAAGGTTCCTTTTCCTTTGGCGGGTCACAAATAACCGGTATAGCCTACAAAGGCAGAAGATCAGAATATTACATGAAACTCTTTCCGAGTGCGCCTTCCTTCTGTGTAAGGTTACCATATCAAAGCTGCATTAAGGTTTATCAAATCTCAACCTCTTTTATTGTACTGAGACAATATGTGCTTGCATTATTACCGAAAGAACATTATATATTCCTCTATATACGAATAAATCAAATCAAATTCTTTTATCCAGCGAGACAGCGTACGCTTGTATTACTACCGTCATGTTTCGGAATAAATCTATATTTATATATGAGTATTACAAACGTTTAATATAATTATTTAAGTTCGAAATAGAGTTTTCTTTCATGTGATTTATTTATATTATTGGAAAAATGTGGAGCCTTAGGCTATAGTTAAGAATACTTTGGCTTCACAAACTTGAATAATCGCAGTCTTTTTGAGTATTTTCGGTGGGTAAATTTAAAATGGGTATTGACTCCAAGCCCGGGCAAATATCTTTACACTGAACATTTTAGCCCAGGCAACGAATGCTCAAAAAAAGGTGAAGAGGGAATTGCATGGA
The DNA here is from genome assembly GCA_035578135.1 of Flexamia atlantica. Classification (NCBI taxonomy): domain Eukaryota; kingdom Metazoa; phylum Arthropoda; class Insecta; order Hemiptera; family Cicadellidae; genus Flexamia; species Flexamia atlantica. Next base: position 7,881,348 of record JAQJVK010000013.1, read on the forward strand.
ACACAATTTTTGACTTTGTGGCTTTGTTTGGACTAGTTAGGAGGTGAATATACAGTGTGTAAATTAAGTATGGAAACAAATCTGTATTATTTCAACCGAAGGAGATAGAGCTATTTTGTTTGTGTCGTTGGTTGTTAACCTAGGTTCCGGAATTTTTGACCTCAAAAAATTTTTGTTCATCCCCCTCACAGGGGGTAAGGGGTAACTTAATTTTTTCAAATAGCAACCCCTATTGAGTGACCCCACATTTTAAAGGATTTGTCAAAATAAATAAAATGGCGCAAACCCGAGGTCGATACCTCAACCCTAACCCAAATGGCAGCCATTTTAAATTTTGAGATGAACACACGAGATTAACTATGGAGACCTAAATTTACCTTTTAAGCGGGTTACATTGGGCAAGTTAAACTCTGGATACCATTGTTAGATGGAAAAGTGGATGTTTTCGCCTTATTCCTGATTTTCCCCAGCCCCCAAAAATAGGGTGTTTTGCGGTTAGCCCCAATATTTTCAAATGCAAACCCTTATTGAGTGACCCCTCATGTTGAAGGGTTTATTAAGACATAAGCAGTGGTGTAAACTTAAAGTCGATATGTAACCCCTAGCCAAAATGACAGTCATTCAAAGATTTGATTAGGTGAAAAAACACCCATTTCACCTTTCAAAATATTTAATGCCTGCCATAGCAGCCATATTGAGTCATCCCTCATTTTATAGCCCTTGTCAAACTTAAAAACATGATTTAAATTAATATCCATCGATCCTAAAAAGACATCCAAAATTTTGAATAAGAGAAGTAGGTGCTTTTTACCCAATCACATTTTTGAATACCTGTCACATTGGCTAGGGGTGACATATTGACATTAGGTTTAATGTCAATATGTCACCAGGTAGGCGAGAAAAAAAATATCTCGCCTACCATATTTCGCCTACCATATCTCGCCTACTATATCTCGCCTAATATATCTCGCCTACCACGTGAGGAGTTAATTGGTTACAAATTTAACCATCATAATTTTTTTTCTGATAAGGAATGAAATAATAGCCTAAATGGTTGAATTGTTTGAGGTGTGAGGGCTTCTCGCAGTGAGCAAATAATACAACGCGCGTCATCAACTCGATGTTTGGCGATGGAGCGCTGAGCAGCAGGCCGTCCACTCGGCGAAGAAGGTGACCATTCATGTATAACTGACGCCAATTCTTGGGGCCCAGTGCGGTGGATGCGCGGTAGCAAAAACGGCTAGTGCGCATGCGCGACAACGCGTCACTAGAGCGCAGCACTGTCATTCTGCTCTCAGCCGTCAACAATAGCGTGTCACTACATGTCGTCCTAAAACATTGACCGACGGAACATTGACTCTTATTGACGATTAATGATCTGTTTTAATACTATTCAATAATTAAAAAATGTTATTAGTATTTATTAAAGCGTCTTGATACTCTGAAAAAAGATTGACACAGAAGCAGTAACTACGTGCGAGCTGCCGAATATACGCAGCCAGGCTACTACACTGTCGGCCGCCGCTGCCACTACTACTCCCCTCTCCTCCCAGCCTACCCACTCCCCGCCCCATGCGCGGACTGGGCCTCTAGAATTGGCGCCAGTTATACGTGCCTACTGCCCAGCACGCCGAGCATTGCACGTCATGCGATTGCACAACAATTATTGAGTTCCTTGAACTATCTGCTTGGCTTATTTAATAAAGCTTCACTTTTATTTTAGCAAGAACAACAATTTGTATCAAATCTATAAACAAAACTTCTTTTTATTTCTCTAATAACAAATAAGAACAAACCTGAATTAATTTGGATATGAATATGGCCTGATAAAGACCGAAACCCGGGTCATCCTGCAAAGAGGACGAGAGATAGAACTGGACGGAGAATTTGGTATGTACCATGTACAATTTAATACAGTTTTGGTTGGCTTCAAAAATGAACAAATAAGAAGGATATTTTACGTTTTACCAGTCTTATTAAGTAGTACGATCCAAAATTGTGTGTAGATAATTGATTGATCGTTTACATCAATCAGTAAAATTCGTTCTACAATAAATATTTTAACAAGCAAGAATTCTGAAAACATAATATGCATAACATTTTGCAAGAATAAAGTATCAAATCAATAAACTTTCATATGTGTCCCTTTTATTATCTATTTGATTGAACTGCAGCGTAAATGGTCACCCGACCGCTGCTCTCGTGGGTGCAGAAATTGAAAACCAAAACTCGCACTTGTGATTCTAGCTGTTGGTTGAACCAAGCATTTCATGAAAAACTCCCGAATTAAAATGTTATTTGTATCCTTCCCAACTGATGTCCAATATGACAAAATCGTTAGACCAAATCAATAACAAAACTTCCTCATCGGTCAACGAATACCAGGGTATTTTGGATACGTAAAAAACGCATACGATCAATTAATTGTCTTTACCATTGAAAATTAAAATTTCATAAGTTTTTTAAGTTCTAGAACAGCCTTCTAAATTTTTTTCGATGGAAAATCTTTATGTTATGTATGACCATTTAAGGTAAGTCGAATAAACTATTCGTAATATGATAGCCCAAGGCTATTTCAAATTAGGTTGGTTATAATTTCACCAATAAAAATAAGTAAAATATGTATTTAATTAATACTCAACAATTTGTAAATACCTAGAAATTTGTAATATTGATGAAAAGCGTGTAATGAGAACAATTGAATCTGCGCTAATATTGTTACTCCCAACTTTATTGTTACAATAATTGTGAGTAACATTTTCGTATATTTCAACTGTGATGCAACTCTGGCATGCCCGAGACCAAAATTTTTCTAGGAAAGATAAACAGCACCAAATTAAATTAATAATGAACAAACTACTGTTGTTCCAAGGCTGGTGTTTATTTTAGATAAATACAAAATACATGGACGTTTATTTCAGTGTATTTCACTGAACATATTGATATGTCCTACTGTTCATTTGCACCCAAAGGAAATAAAGGCGACTTGATTTGATTTGATTTTGAGAATGGACAGAAAGAAACTGACATGCAGGCATAGTCTTACCATTAAACTAATGTAACAAATTCACAGTTAGAGTTATATATTAACTTACCTTGTCTAAATAGTCTATGACTATTAAATAATTAGTCAAAGACTCAGTCCTTGACTAATTATTTTACTTCATTTCTGGCTTATGGCATGGTTTTTAGTAATTAGTATTTTATTAAGATAATGACTATTTCATTAAGATTTCATGTTTATTTTTTTTAAGAATAATTATTGAATCAGAGGAAAGTAAAACTTCAGTAATCAAATCAGTTTATCCTGTACACCCCTTACCACAGTTCTCTCCCTCCCTCCATTAATTCCTCACTCTCTACTTCCGACCTTCTTTTCACTTTTCCCTCCTTTTCTCCTTCATTCTCTTCTTACCATCTCTCCTCCCTTCTTTCCTACCCTTTGGAACTTTTTCCTTCCTTCCCTCTCTTCCAATTATTGTCACTAAAATGTAATATATATTTTACCCATTATCCACCAACAAAAACAAAATTTGAATATAATGTGTCCATTTATACTCCGGTTGCCAAGCCCGGTGACAGGATTTTCGGGCCCCTGTGCAATTGAGAAACCCGCATTTTTTTACTCATCTCGATTCTGGGCCCCATTTTTACTTATCTCGCGTGGATCCGGGCCCCCTGTGAGTCCAGGCCCCTGTGCAATTTCAGGCCCCCCTCCGTCGCCGGCCCTGCCGGTTGCATGTCAGTTAGTACATTGGATGGTCGAAACTTAATGTACTTTTTTCTTCCCTTTTTATAAGAACATTTTTATCTCTTAATTTTATTTAAGCAAGTAAACTTTATTTTTCCATATATATATGTAAAATGAAACACATTTGAGTATGATATCCCTAATCTTCTCTAAGTAGTCCTGATTTCAATCAAATTCTATATTTTCACTTCATGCCCCAATTAACTGTGGCTTAATGTTTCTGCATTAAATCTTTACTCTACGAAAAATAGCATGTGATAACAGCTACATTTGATGCTAACTTTGTTTACATTTGGTTGTTGTAATATCACCAAAACAGCAACTCATAAGGCTAATGTCAATTTTTTTGAAATTTTAAATTGAATTTTCTACATTTCTAAAAGACTAATATGAATTTCAATGGGATTCTGCACACCTACAGGAAAATACAATTCTATCGGTGTGCTTAGATTTTTGCTACGTTGCACACAGGGTGAGAAAAAAGGAGTACAAAAGCCTTATGGAAAAAATGCTTGTCTATTAATATAAAGATTATTATAATGTATTTAAACACGTTAAATCTAAATTATACTAGTAATCTCTTTTAGTGAATTTCAACCAGATTAAATTAATTAAACGTAAAACACTATAAAATACCCGCGTTGCAGCCGACCTGCGTAGTCAGCGGATTTCCAAAGTGTAAATGAATAATTAGACAAAGCCTCATATCAAGTAATATCAAGTATGTCCATAGATGAGCATAATGAAATAGGAAAAACATGAGAAATAAGTATGCAGGTTTACCACAGAAATATAAAAACGGCGAAACTTAAGATTCCGTTTCGACCGTTAAATTTGAAGATTAAAATAGATTTTTTTCGATACTTACAATCGCGATTACGATAGTCATAAAAACGTTTCGAAATCGTAATCGAAACATCAGTGCTATACTTTTAACTGTAGCATGGTGAAACCTGACAGTCACACTAAGTGATTAAGTTATGTTCTAACGATATCAACGTATCATAGCCCAACTATAAATTTAACTTGTTCATTATTCACCTCCTGAATTGGTGCAATTTATCAAAATAAGGTTACGTACCTTTAAACTGTCGTCAATTCTCAGTAATCAATATTTATGATTTACTCAAGTTTCGGCATACAAGATGCCATTTTCAAAATCCAAATACAAGAATATCTTCAGTCGTCATTATTATTTAAAATTTGGTACATTCATTGAAGTTAAAAGTTAAAAAGAACACTGACATACACTTAACACTTAACACACTACACATGGTACCGGCCGGCACAAATACGAGCTCCAGACTGCCTATCAGTCTGCCTGGGCAGTCTGGAGCTCGTATTTGTGCCGGCCGGTACCATGTGTAGTGTGTTAAGTGTTAAGTGTATGTCAGTGTTCTTTTTAACTTTTAACTTCAATGAATGTACCAAATTTTAAATAATAATGACGACTGAAGATATTCTTGTACTTGGATTTTGAAAACGGCATCTTGTATGCCGAAACTTGAGTAAATCATAAATATTGATTACTGAGAATTGACGACAGTTTAAAGGTACGTAACCTTATTTTGATATATACATTTAAGTAAGATGACGTACTTAAAACTAATTAATTTCCCATCGTTCGCCCCCGTCGTGGTCAGCGTCGTGCGAAAGGTGTTCGTGCTACTTGCAATTGCGAATATAATGAAAGCTCCACATTTAATAATTATAAATAGTTTTACTTAATGACATTTTGGAATCTTCAAACCATGTACCTTTACTCAGAGATTTTGGTATTTTACATCCACGCTGGTTACACCACTAAATATATTCATCACAACTGTCACTTTCTACTCCTAGTCATCGCAATGTCTCATATGAAACTAATCAGCTAGCAAATCAAATTTTTCCAATCCTTGAATTTACTATAGAGTTGTTAGTTTCTCTAATTCGAATAGGATAGTAAAAATTACAGGAATAGACATTTTAAAAATCGTACCTACATTGTTTATTTACAATAAAGTATTCAGTGATTACAAGAATAAAACATATGTTTATTGAGAAATTCGACTAGTTATATCAAATCAAAAAACATCGATTTTAATCTTCGATTTTAACGGTGGAGACAGATTCTAAATTTTAGCCAAAAATATAGGGTTTTATGCTGTTAGTCAGTAAATTTCAACTAATTGAGGCCAAGTACCAAGTTTTATTACGATCTGAAGAGAAGTAGGCGAGATATGAAATTTTTAGCGAATTCCACCTATAGGGAAGATACTATTTCCGAAGGTCTCATCAAAAAACCTAAGTCCGGGACCATCATAATTTTTCGTTTTGAGACCCTCAGAAGAAAAATACCCCATTCATTAAAATATATGTCTATATCTATCCATCCATCTATATATATATGTGTGTGAGTGTGTGTCTGTGAGCACGATGGCGGCCGTAAGACCACTAATCAAATTTGATACAGACATGTAAAATGGTAATCAATCGGACGAGTTTGTAAACCAGCCCAATCGGACCACCAGAAGGGGAGGCAAATGAGGTTGAACCCCACCAAAAGTGGGGGTTTTGACTTTTTTACATATAAAAATAATCTAATTTTTGTTGGCGCCATTGAATTTAGTTAAAAAAACACAATTTATTATTTTGAATCATTGCTATATGTCCATTGGTTACCGAGATATTAAAAGTGGTGAACTCAGTACGTTGTCCCAATGTTAACCTTATGGGAAGTGAGAAAAATCTACATCTCGCTTATTTCTCTGCATATCTTGATACAACTTGGTTTGTGGCTTCATCTAGATGAGATATAATGTATCTTAGTCTCAAATCCCCGAAATTTTTATTTTCGTAGCAGCAAATCTGCATACTTATTCCCCATTGTTACCCTTATGGGAAATAAAAAATCTACAGGGTGTCTCACCTAAGGTGTCTCAAATGGATTGCGGACTAAATAGTAGTCCTACATAGATGAAACAAAATCATTCCCCAATAAATCGACCCCAAGGAACAACATAAAAATATTTTTAAGCTTTTTAAAATACAGGATGTTCCAAAAACGGGGGTTCCTGGGTTCGAATCTCAGAATTTTAAATGTAAACATATGTTATGTTATGCATCATTTTAAAGCTCTAGACAAGGCTAACAATTTGGTGGAAACAGAATTCATTTATCTTTATTCACTTAAAAATGGCGGCCATTTCGAAATGAGTATTGTTACGCACAACTGTAACATTACATCATTGGCAGCGCGGTAGGGAAATGTTCAATTTAAGGGGGGTCGGATCTGATGACCCTACCTATTGCATGTTTTTTATAACTTTAGGTATTTTTTACAACAAACAACTAAATATTTTAAAATTATTTTTCTTTCATTTTCCCAAACCTTAATCTCCTGTTTATACACAGGTTTTTTCATAGAAATTCCTTTTAAAAGAATACGTTACGATTTCTTAATTGTTTTACTTTAGACCTTCACAGTTTTTAAGCAAAGCGTTGAAGGAAAACCTTCTGTGTTCTATATTTTCTTCTTTGGCTACCAAACTGAAAAAATCAATAACTCAACCGTCTAAAGGAAACTCTTAAAAATAGTTCATAAACCTTAAAAAACTTATATTTGAGATAAAAAAAATAAAGCCTTAAAATAACTGCAACCTTAGCTACAATAAAACACAATCCATTGGAGCTCCGGTGAGGCGAGCCGACGCTTTTCAAATGTTGGGAGAAAACGATATTATCGGTATTTGATCACTCCAACCATCACCCATTTTTCTATTTTAGAACGTTGATTTTAAAGCTAGCCTTACGCGACTTTTAAAGTTGAAATTTAGCCGTTTTACTCAATATTTTTCGATATTCAATCTTTATATGATGATATAATCTATAGAATTTTGAAGAGGAGTGCACTGGCAATAAACTTTAAGAGAACTATTTAAAAACATTTTTAATTTTAATCATACGACTTCCCCTAAGTCGTGAAGTGAAAGTACTGAACATAAATGTTATTGAAAAGCAAAGTTTCGTATTATAATTTAAAACTGTGCTTTCTATAATATTTGGTCAAATTCCGTTATATGCCCCCAACGCTACTTTCTCCCCCTTTTACATGGTATAAGGAGAAAGTATTCTTTTCGTAAAAATTTTCGAGTTTGAGTTGTTAGTGGAAATATTTGTTTTAGTGCTCCCTGTATCCAAAATGTGGTTTACGGAGTGGTGTCTGTCTGTCCATGTGTGAGGATGTGTGTATGTAAACAAATCTAGATACGACATCAGTAGTCCGATTAAAAATGTCATGGTTTGTAGTGCTTTGGATGAATAACAAAATGACACCATCCGCATGTCTGTAAAATTCAGGTTCAGAAGTTAAAGGTGTTTAAAGCCTAATTTACAATAGCATCTAAATGTGTCGTCACTTGGACACTCTAATTAACTCTAATCACCAGCTGCCATTAGTTGTTGGGCTATTAATTAACAATCCTGTCTGAGGAACATGCCAAACTTAGTCAGTAACAAGGCTACAAGATCGCGCTACTATCATCACGATCATCACACTTCACTCATATTCAGGGTAACGTCCTCCATGAGGTACCTGTCTTATTAAAGTGATTAGGTGATTAAACTTTGTTGTTATGCCGATACAGGTTTACCGAAAACAGCTTAACACTTCAATTGTTACAACACCTTATTTATCATTGGAGGGATGCAGTCTTGAGTGTCGACACAAATATTTGTTTTGACAAATATTTGTGTCGTCACTCAGGATCGCACCTAACCAGTGTAATCAATGAAGCGTTAACACTTGAAGTGTTGACACAACGGAGGTGTTTGTAAACCTGTATTGGTATAACAACAATGTAATTAGAGTGTCCAAGTGATGACACTTTTAGATGCTAGTGTAAATTAGGTTTTAAGTTTTCAAAATTTTTATTTTTCAAATTTTACAAAATTTGTAACTTGTGAAGAAAATATACTTGCAACTATTAAATTTGACTTGAAAAAATAATTAATCCAGTATTTTTTTATTATTAGTCTTCGTCATCTTGTTACCAAGATTTGATATTTTAGTTTGGCGGTCAACGCAGTACGTTGTCCAACAACGTTATGGCAAATATTTAAAACCCTATGTGTCCTTCAATTACAAACCGATTTTGATAAAATTTAGTATGTATTTGTGAGGTAATCAATTGTTAATATGTTTTATTTCATTATATACGAACTCCTATTAAGTTTTCTGGTTTTAAATTACCTTAAGGTAGAAAGTATTTGTCAGTTTCGTGGTACCGTTTATTCATTTGCATATAATGATAAAACATTATAATGGATTTCTAGGTTAGGTTAGGTTGGGTTAGGTTTTGTTAGGTTTTGTTAAGTTATGCTCGGTAACGCATCGTAACGTTGCATAACGAAACGCAACATAATGCTACGCTACGCAATTACGGATGTGAGAACTACTGCAAAGTTAACTGTGACCATGTCTGATTAATTGATTAGCTTGGTTTAGGCTAATTAACATCACGTACTGTTACGAAACCTAACGTTACATAACCTAACCCAACCCTACTTAACTTCGCCTGACATTATTTGCTAATAGAAGATATGATATGAAAAAAACAAATTTTTATGTGTAATTTAATTCACACAAAACAAAAAACACATAGAATACTCCCTTGCTAATACAGAACAGTACCTATTGGAATACAGTGCAGGCTGCAACAATTCAGGTCGCGTTGAAGCAGCCAGTCGTAATCAGGATTTCCTAGAAAAATAATATAACAACGACAACAACACCGACCGTGATATCCCCGAATGCTTGTTTATTGATGGGATATTACTTCTGCCACTCGGCTGCAACGTTTCATGAGGCATTGAGTTCTATGAAACAATTACAGCGTTGGTAGCATATATCGGAAATTTACATTTCGTTGGTGTTTTTTGTCGTAATATTTGTAGATTTCCTTTGAAATTTTAACTGTCAGCGGTTCCGACCGAATCTTTAAACACTTTGTTGGAGACCAGACAAAACCCTGTAAATTTATAACTGGATAAAAATTCAGTCACAAATTTAGCTTTGAGATTCAATATTTAGTTTAAGATATTTTTATTTTATTAATTTGAGCCAATTATACAGATTTTGCGAATCTCCCCTATGGAAGAAGTTGTTACCCTAGCTCTCACAGTTAGACTTAAGCCCGGAACCATGATAATTTTTCGTTTTGAGGTCACTAGATGCCTTAAACACATTCGTTCATTTTTATATAAGTATTTGACCATTCTCATAATTAGATCTGTTTGTAGTTAATTGACGAAATTGTAATTCGGATCCCACATTAAACTGTAGGACCCTTAGTTGCCACTTAGGCTGTCCTGTCTAGGGCACAAGTCGGCCACTCGTGCAGTAACACACTGCAAGATCACCACAATAATCCTACACTCGTGGTTCATTCATACTCACGTCATAATACCGCTAACTATTGGTCGGCGCGGCGTCTTATATGGTAATGAAACGCTATAAATATTTTTATTGCACCATCTTTTTGGCTGCCAGAACGATATGAGTATATTTAAGTTATAAATGTCTTCTCAAAATTACAGTTGACACAAGTATTGATACATTTTTAAAATATATTAGGAAAATTTAATAAAATAATATATTGTTTTAAGTAAAAAGTTTATAATTTGGCTTCCCTCAGTTTATATTTTATTCTACCGCCCCCTCCCCATCCCGTAAATTGGGCCACCAAAGGACTACATATTAGCAATTATACATAATTCATCGTTACCTGGCTACTTCCACTATTGCTGATTTGACTTTCTGATGTAATACAGTTTGCGCATTATATCTCCGGCTAGACAACTACGCTATAAACCGTATCATATGATATTTTAAATACAGGGTGTTTCGAAACTCTCTTAATATCAAAAGATGTTTACAGGTTAACACTAACCTTTTTAACAGAAATTTCATTCGCCATTTAATTACAAACATAACGACTTTTTATTTATTAAAATCGGATAATAAATAAGCGAGATACATCGATTTAAGTAAAGCATGTCATGGCATATTCCACGCGACTAGCGCGAGACCGTCATTGTTGCAGCGCGGCGCGGGGCGCCCCGGCCAGCCCAGAGACAACCTTAGGTCTTAAAGCCTAGCCTGACTGACTTTTCGGTTTTGTAATGTCCATTACAAACAAACGATGTTATGAATAATTGAATTAAAGTAGCCTTATCTTATTTAGAATTTTCTACAGGAACAATTTAGAGTAATTACAGCCTTGTCAATGACTGGTGTAATCATTCGTTGGCTTGTACCTTTAGGCCTAACTTACAAACCAAATCATATTTCCAAACCAAGTTTAAGTAATGAAGAGAGATCTGCTTTTTCTATTACTCAATAATTAATTTTATATCTGCTTCCGTTACAATAGGCCTATATAATTTAAGGTTTCATTTGATTTTTTATAAAACATATTCCTTTTATTGTAGGAAAGAAGCTACCAGTAAGCTTACTTACCTACTAAATGCTATTACGTTACAGAAGAGTAGTCTTTTTTGTGCTGTGTACCTCAAAACTATAAAATAAGTAATTTGATATAGATTATTTTAACTTTAAAGTTCTAATACCAGCCACAACCCCTTGAGGAGTTGACTTGGGTGTCCATCAAATATAGGTATTTGAAGAAACTACCTCACTGAAAAAATTGGGTACCGTAGTTAAATTGTAAAGAAAATAAATAATACCGTTATTGATATTGGTAAACACACATAAAAGGCCATTATGTTGTCCAATGTTATCTCATAAATACTTGAATAATATTTCTTTGCTAACCTTTTCATAAATAATAAACTAAGGCCTGCTCTCAGGCCTGTGTTAAGGCCTAGCTGTTAACACATTTGAAATTACTACCATAATTTATGTACCAGTAACTTTTTCTTTTATTGCATTGAAAAAGTATTTTTTTTGAGCCAGTATAACTTACATGTAGGTTACTTTTTTGCATTGATATTTGAGGCTCTTATTGATACCGATAGAAATTTTTGGATTTTTATGAATGGAAGGAAAATGACATTTATTGGCTCAATGGCTAGCTTAGTGAAAAAAAATGGTAATACTATTTCTATGAGAGTAACGCAAGTAACTTGAAATGTTTCGAAGACAAAGCTGATTACACAAACAGGTCGAAGATCAATTTAAGAAATCAAGATGATCAATTAAACAAATTAATGTTAGGTTTATATGTGTTTTCTGTAATAATCAGCCTTCTTTAACAAAACCTGGCACATGATAAAGTCCTTAAAGTAGTTTTAGCCGTTAAAATAACATAAAACATCAGGTTATATGGGTAGTTAAACTAATGTATAGGCTATCATTATCATTACTAAGAATTTTGATTTTGTTTCGTGACTTTCCTGTGGCCCTTGTTCCTTGAACCTTCCTATGGCCCTATGTTTTTCTTGGATTATTTCAAACTAAACTGTAAACAGTAGAACCTCGACAGGAAGACATTTATAACACAAAAACCTAATTAACAAGAGTATTTTTCAAATCCTTTTGAAATTGTCATAACATTATTTGTCTTGATAACATGAAGCTCAATAAGAAGAGTTCCTTTCAAAACCATACTGTTTTCTGAATAATCGTTAAGAGTCTTCATATTGAAGCTCTATTGATAAGAACTCTATATTGATAAGAAAATCTGCTTACTCAACATATTAAAAATAATGTTATAAACATTTCAACACAGCACTAGCGAAAAAAGCTCTGACTCCATAGCCTGTAGGCTATAACTTTGTGCTTAAACGTGATAGTTTCTTTTTCTCTGTAGGGAAATTTAATCAAAACATTTAAAAGAAAGGTAATTTTTAAGAATTTTGTTGGTGTTATGATGTTACCTACTTTAAACTCAAAAGCCCCTAAAATTGGTGCCCCCTCTAAAATGGAGGTAGAATGTTCCGAATTATTCCTCAAGTTAACCTGCCAATCAGATTATGTAAGAAAATCATCATAAAATTTAAAGGAAATTGGATTATAATTGTGGCCTCTTAAAGAGTGTAAAATCCCCTTATGATGATTTATTTAAGATTTATCAACCCAGTGACAAGACCTAACAGTTTATTTGACCTACCTTGGTTTGACTACAGGTCTTATGAAGACAGTTTTTATTCTGTTCTGTAAATTCACATTTTTGTTGATAAATCTATTATTTTTTAGCTGAAATTCTGGAAGGGACCTTAAAATTTTTTTATATTAATTTTCAATACTAAAAAATATAAATTTAATGAAATAGCATTTGGGGTTCATATGAACTTTTTGGGCCTGAAAACCCCAAATTTGAGACTATCCCACAAAAGTTCGATACTAAAATTATCGTACAACAAATCTCATCGTGTAATGTTAGGTGTTGAGCTCGTGTCCTTATCACTGATAGCTATCAGACTGATACCACGGATCGTACCTCACAGTACACTAGTCTTTAGTTGTTTTTCCCCTCCTCGAGGAATTAAATTTTTTCCTCCTATTTGAAAATTACAACATTTTTTATGATTTTTTTACTCTTTTTGAGTTTACAACATACAAGGGATTATTTTCAATAAAATTTGTTTACTTTAATAAAATTAACCTAAAATGTTGGAATAACCCAGCTAAAATATAGTGTGAATGTAGCCAGCCACGCCGCACGGCACAGCCTTATTTGTGCTTAAACCACCTTATTAGTGGTTACCCATATACGAAGTTTGAAGTTTATAAGTTAAGTGGTTCGTGAGGTATGATTAAATATGTAAAAATCATAAACAGACACACAGACGGACAACGAAGCACTTTAGGACCTATGTTTATATAAACCTTTTTGCTAATTTTGACCCAAGGAATCACTACGTAAATTATTGCTCCACATTTTTGAACACCCTGTATAATATAGGCGAATTATTGCCTGAATTCTGCTCTCCATTTCTCATGATGACTATAACTTTGACACTAACAATACATGTGGAGGTAAGATCATAATTATTTACACCTTAATAATAAACCAGTTCTCTGTTATAACTGAACATTATGCATGGCAAGATTGTTAGAAAATGTTTTCATAATTATCATGAATCATCACGTAACACCAGTACTTTCCCAATGTGTACAGATAAGATACTACAGTGCATATTCCCAACTTACTTTTAAAAACCTTATATTTAAATAAATAAAACATTATAAACTGTTTTAAATTTAAAAAACACAGTTTGGCAAAAATCTGGAATATATTAAGGAACTTTCAATTTATTTTGCAGAAAGTAATGAAACTTAACAGTTGTGTATCTATTACAAATTCAAATATTTTGGCCTATTTTCTTAGTTTTTCGCACGATGAGGGGACGGTCCACGCTGGAAGTCTTGAAATTCTTAAATGTAAGCATACCTCTAGTTATACCTCATTTTAAAGGTCTTAATTAGTAGATCATGACAGCGCAAGCCACGCCTCAAAAGGTTAATCCAATCAGAAGTTACAGCTCCTCAACGATTTTAATGTTGCCTACTAAACTATATGCTAAAGTTAAGAAAAAAGTCTAGTAAGCACTCGGAACTATGTAGGTGAGTTTTAGATACATGTATTTTTCATTGAAAAGGATACTTTGACGTATTATAAAATCTACAATTAAATTAGACTGTTCTCCTTACTTTTTGCTTAGAGTTTAATGGCCAACATTAAAATCATTGAGGAGCTGAAACTTATGAATGGATTAACTTTTTGAGTTGCGGTTTGCGCTGTTATGATCTACTAATTAAGACCTTAAAATGAGGTACAACTCGAGGTATGCTTAAATTTAAGAATTTTGAAGACTTCCAGCATGGAACGTTCCTTGGTCTTGCAAAAAAATAATAAAACACGTGATAATATTTCTATTTATGACTAATGCACAACTGCAAAGTTTCATTACATGGACCAAAATAATTTAGAAGCTATTTCATATATTCCAGACAGTTGCTGAACCCTGTATAGTTATATTTGACTAAAGATATAAAAGATTCTAATTGTTTTTTGAGTAGTTTTTTTTTCAAGTGAATGTGTGAAATTGTATCGATATCCTCGTCCAGAATTAGTAAGTGTGAGCAAGAATGAGAAACGATTACGGTAATACCGTACATCAAACAATTTGTGTGGCACACTTATTACCATAGTTCCGGTTTAGCTTAAACTGACCAAATATTTCCCATAATACATCAAGCATACTAGAATTGGCAGAAAATGAATGGTAACGCTTATAGCAGGTCTACACTCTTGTCGAAAAAAGGTGAGATCAAACGAGGGTGTTCATGATATTTGAAAATCAGCATGATGCATTTGGCAAGCCCAGTTCTTCCTTACTCTCGTAAGGTCACATACTTCAAACCCACAGATTCTAATGTCAATTAATAATTTATACAATACTCAGTTCAGTTTTGTCACTTAAATAAATAAATCAATGGTAATTATAATCAATATAAAATTGTTATGTGAGAAAAAATGTATATTTAAAAAATATTGTAATACATCTGTGTTCTTTTACAGTAAGATAACAACCACTTTCCTGGAACCATGATCAAAACGATAAACTTTGAAGACGTTTGATGTAAACTGATCACAGAAAAAGAAAGTCTTTGAATACATCAAAATGAAGAATAATATAAAATGTTTACGTTCAATGAAAAAATTAATGATTAAACTTTTACTTTTGCAAAAACATACGTTACAATATACTCATTAATGTACGATGATATATAATATATACAAAGTCAAGGCTTTTGCGCTTGAAAATATACTTTTTACTTTATCAGCTGCATTTATCTTCTGATTTTCTTTTGTATCTGTATAGAGACATCCCCTTCTGGTGATATTTTAGAAACCCCATTTTTGGAGAATTTCATGCCTCAAATCTGGTTTTTAAATCTGAAAAATAATCCCAAAACAAATCTCAATAATGTATTAATACATGATCAAAAGATTAACTTTTCCCAGAACTGGCATAAATATCTAATGATTAATTGGTTCCAATGATTTTTATATACTATATTCTGTTGATTTTATACTCAACACCCTACTTTCTGGAGGTTAACACAAGGTTAACGTTTTTTACCTAAACCTTCTTGAATTCAAGAATGGTTTTTCAATGTAGGCCTAGCCTATAATGAACATCAAAAGTAGGGTATCTTTCAATTTGCACTAACAGATAAACTTAGAATATTACAAAACTAGAATACAGGCCATTGCCTGTAATTATTTTTTTAGGCCTAGTTAGAATTTCCATAAATCATAACAGTTGCAAATCCTTTGAAACATATAGTTTGTAATTACTGTTAATCTGTAACGGAATGTTTATAATTAGAGATTAAATAGGCCTACTGGTCAAAATTCAATTACAAAATATTCCGGGTTTGATTTCAATCCTTATTCCTGCATTATAAAAACTGCAGCATACCTCTAGTGAAATATGGAGGCATGCTGCATTTTGTTGCTAGTCAGTGACCAACAAGGCAATTTTTCCGAATTCATTTTCCTATGTATAAGAAAAAATCATGATGGGATTGTGCACATCTACAAAAAAATGTATGTTTAGATTCTTCCTGCAAAGCCTACAAGCTATGAAAAATTATCCACAAAAATTATACTTGGCTATTAATATAGGATACAGATTTTTTATCTCTAAGTGGAGTTATTATATTTGACGATTGTTCAATTAATTTAATCCTAAAGCGTTTCACACCACTAAGAAAAGTGTATAAATTGACTGGGCCTAAAAATAAAAATAAATAACTTAAATTAGTATATTAGAGGGAATAAATCAAAATTATTTTATTTCGTTTTAACTCCTTTATGGTTCTTTCCTGGCAGCCCTTGAAATTTACTATGTTCAGCAAATGGAAGGATTATGACCTGTGCCTATCTTGATGGTCCATATCTTAACATGGGTTAGATTTTGTTACTATTCAGTAACTAATAAGGCAATTTTTTGTACAACAGATGTAAAAAACTCGGTAGCTGCAAAACTGATTAAATTGTAGTCAACTGTGTCTACTTCCAAGTTGCACTTCTTGAGTTTTTTTCTTTGAGAAGAATAGTTTTCAAGATATCCGCCCAAAACACAATATAACACCAATTCAGTAAAATCATTAAAAAAACTGCAAACTTAATGGCCCAAAGCTCCAAATGCATCCTAACAACCATCCTAACAACATATGAAGGGCCTATGGAAATTCAACTGATATAAATCTATTTTTTGTTACCTTAACAATTTTTTGTTACCTTAACAATTTAATATTAAAATAAGGTTTCATTGTTTATAAAAACAGAGTTGGTCCTGGCATGTTTATGCATGGGCTAGTTTATGCAGTCTGAAAGTCAAATTTTGGCTTTCTAAAATTATTAACTTACCAGGCTCAAGCAATTAGATACTCTCTGCACATTTGGGTGCCTCATAGATGATGGCCTTTTAGAATTAAGGTTTCAAGCTGATGGTCAAAAACTATCAGACGCATCAAGAAATTTCCCTGACTTTGTGGGATGGGCTAGGGATGAAAAAGCAGACTTTGTGCAGATGGGCTAGGTAATAAGTCAAGTTAAAGAATAAGTTTTTGATAGGCGAGGGCAGGACTTTTTCACTTCAATGCGATGCTTCAATGTTTAACTTAATTAGGGAACTATAATTTTTTTAAGCACAGAAAGATGACACGGACATGTGAACTTTAGAAACTTGGTCGATTATAACGGCTATAGCACCGGTCTGACACTTAAATGGAGCCAATTGGTAAGCTTATTGGAGCGGGTTAGTTCGATGCACTTTATTCAGATGGCGTTGTAAAAACATGACTTTCTTCTTCTACACTGATTCAGCCAATCAGAACGACGATAACGATCTGCTAACTTCCCGTTCCGTTTCCCCTAATTTTCTGTCACGACGCGACGTGTACACAACCATAACGAGTTGGAATTAATTTGAGTGTGGGAAAATACCTAAAGTACGTTTGCAGAAAGTTGTTCTAGTGTAAGTTGTTTCGCGAAATACTGTACTGGGTGATTCATGTTGTGCTTAAAGCTATTGATGGAAAATAAATACGTAGATGTTTACATAAGAGCACTTAATAAAAATTAACTAAGTTAATTTTTATTAAGTGCTTTTATGTAAAGATCTACTATTTATTTTCTATCAATCGCTTTAAGCACAATAAGAACCACTCAGTGCAGTATTTCGCGAAACAACTTGCACTAACGGCAAACGCACTTAATCTAAACAAACCGGTAAAGTCATTAAAATTGAAAGTCTAGCAAACAAAACAAGAAAACGAAAATATAAACAAAGCAGACGACGACGATCGATATGTCGCATCGATCTTTTTAGTTCGTAGCACTTTATTCAGATAGCGCTGCTGTTCCCTTACCACCGAGTTAACATGGGAGTGCCATCTCTTTACGAAGTTCATTATTACTCTATGGCTATAGTCAGGATTTATAATTAAAATATTAGCATTTTCTCTAGTTTTAATCTTGATCCATAGATGAAGACTGGTTGGCCTATCCAAGGATTACATCGGAGCAGTTGACTTTGAAGTCTAGTATTAAGATTGTAGGGTAAGTATGTAAATAATGTAGGCAAAAAACACAATGATTATGTGGGGTATGCCTTTTATTAATTCTACTATCACCACTAGTATTACCCATCTAGCCTGTTGTTTTAGGGAACTAAATTTCATATTCAATTCAACCCATTACAAAAGTAACCTAACTTATGACACTATACTTACAGTTTGTTTTTTAAAGAAGTACATATTATGCAGATTTTAACAATGCCATATCTCATCCAATTATATTGGGGATTTTATCGTGATCAAAACTTTCAATAACCTTTCTTGATTCATCTTAAAAATAATATCACGCTTCATACTAACTTAACTATCATCCATTCATCGGATCCATGAAAGTATGAAATGAAAAATCAAAAGTAAACAAATGAAATGAAGCTAGGCAAAGGCAGACGACAGATGACAAGAGGCGCCGTTTTTTTTATTTTTTGATAGATTATTTCGTTGCCTAGTTACCAGACAGCGCTGTTGATTGAGCCACGGAGTTAACAAGGGACTGGCAACTCTTAACGAAGTTATTATTATTACTCTATGCCACGGTCTCGCGCGCCGGCCTCTGGGCGGAATATGCCATTACATGCTTTACTTAAATCTCTGTATCTCGCTTATTTATTATCCGATTTCAATAAATAAAGTGTCGTTATGTTTGTAATTACATGGCGAATACAATTTCTGATAAAAAGGTTAGTGTTAACCTGTAAACATGGTTGGATATTAATGAATTAAATTTGTAAAAGGCCGCCATTTTGAAATCCCAAAAGATGAAAAATTTAAAATTGGTGAAAAATTTGGCCATACTAACTATAGTTTACGTACCAAGTTTCAATAATATATATTAAGCCGTTTCAAAATTATAGAGTTTTAATTGAAAAACATAAACTGACTCACAGACGGAAAACGGAGCGAGATAGACCCTATACTTATATGACTTTTTTTTGTTTTGACCTAAGGAACGTGCCCACGGAGTTTCGGGAGAGAGTTTCCAAACACCCTGTATATGATTTTAGCATATGATTTTGGTAAACACAGCGTTTGACAAACAGCGGGACTGTAGAACAAGCTATTTCACCGAAATAAAGCGTCCACGTAAAAGGATTGGTGGGATGTTGGGCCAAGAAACAGATGGAACATTGGAAATGAAAACATGACGTATTTAATCCGATATCTAGAACCTTAAATCAGCGTTAAGCCTGCGAAGCTCTGTGTTTTCCTTTTACACTTGTATGAAGAAGTTGTCTATTTTAAGGTTTTATTATTAGCCAGGTGGATATTCACGATATTCACGTTAACAATGCAAATTATGTATTTATATCGGGTCTGAAATGTGGTTTAATTTATTTTACTATTTTGTAAATGTGTAAAAAATGAAATATCTAATTACTTTCTTTTTTTCTACTGCATACTTAATTTATTCCGCATGAGTTCTCAACTAGATAAATCCACATACGATTTCATGTAAATACGGCGATAAGCGAAATAACGAATTGGAAAATTCATAACGTAGTCGTGGTATGTAGTGTACTTCCACAGCATGTAAAGTGCTCTTTGACGCGAGTGCCTAATTTGACTGGTGAACCATATTTTATTCTGCTTATTTTTATTCTATTTTATTCACTTCACATACATGGAAGTGAATCTATATATTAGCGGAATCGAAGATTCGTTCTCTGTGACTGGTTGACTGTGTACGTCATGCAATAACTTAAAAAATGCTGCATCGATCATTTTCAAATTTTGCACCAACGTTTAATAGCTCACCGGAAAGTTTCGTGAGCTCACTCTCCGTTCATGCTTTGAAACAAAAAGCACTGCCTACAAGCCCTATAGCCTATTTACAATGTGTTTTATGAAACCCTCCTCCAGAATATTGAAACCAAAAACCTATACAAAATCGATTAATTAAAAAAAGGTGCATGTGAATTTGTTGAGCTTAGAGAATTAAAGTTTGGGCAAAAATCCTAATAATTTCCTTTCTATGCGTTCCTTAAAAAATGAAAACCTACTATACATACTTACATAATATTTTTATTTGGATTTTTGCAGACATTTACCATCACTGCAAATAGCAAAAAAAAAAAACAAGTCTTACGACGTTTTGGGAACTGGAATCTGATCCCGTTTTTTAGGTGAAACAAAACCTAGAACATAACAAGATTGGTAACACATGGCCAGGATAACCTAAACAAAATCACAGCTGAAACAGAGAACTGTAAAAGCAGTCACAACAACACTATGTTTTTCTTTTCAGCATAGTGTTGTTGTGACTGCTTTTACAGTTCTCTGTTTCAGCTGTGTTTTTGTCCAGGTTATCCTGGCCATGTGTTACTAATCTTGTTATGTTGTAGGTTTTGTTGCACCTGAAGACGGGATCAGATTCCAGATCCCGAAACATCGTGAAACTTGTTTTTTACTAATCAGTGATGGCAAATGTCCGCAAAAATCTAAATAAAAATATAAAATCACCATCACCAACAATTAGTTTCAAACAAATAACTTACATAACGTTTGGAAATCTTACATAATGTTACATAATGCTTCATAATCTGATATAATGTTATAATCTTACATAATGTTTCGCAATGTACCAGTAGATAAAAAATCAAATTTACAAATGATCTGTCACTATTCTAAGTGTTAAAAAAACTGAAGAATAAATAAGATTTTTATTGATCATTCTAAAAATATTATAATTACATTAAGTTAGTGTCATTATTAATTTTATTCTAAGAAATTACAATAGCAAAAGTTACTCAAGTTTTATCTTAATTGAACTTAGAAGTTCTTGATTTTAAAAGTGCAGTAACTATTGGAAGTTTGTGTGATTTAGAAATTAAGCATGCAATATAAATACCTATAAAATATTCCATGCAAATAAATTATTCTGGAGTCAATTCTGCAGTTTAAAATCATTTAGTCTAGTAAAAAATGCAACAAGACAAATTATTGTAATACTGCTAAAGTGTTTTTAAGCCTTGCTACTTTTTACCTACTATTAAATTAGAACAAATGACTTTATTATAACAACTAGCAGGACCATGAACATTGCAATTTGGGTACAAAAGTGGTTTGAACTAGATTTTTTGGTGTTAAAGAACACAGAATAAATTTCATTCCCCCGCCCAGGAATCCTGTTTAAAACCACCTTTGTTTTTAATCACTGAAGCTTCAACATGTATCGAGGTATATTAGAATCTGCCCGTGTCACTTCGTGATTAAAAACTATACATGGTAGCCTAGTGGGTTTTATTACCCTGTTATACCCTGTTATTGCCCTGTTTTTCTCAAGTTAAAACCTAACGAAGGAGCGTGTAGCTCATTTTATTTCGTTTTGTGGCTCATGACTATTTCAATGTGCCATTTAACTGACTACATTTTTAATCAGAGCTTACTTTTAATAAAAACCAATTGTCCGAGTGCAATAGCTTGACCCAGTCCCTGCATGGGTCTAACGCCAGTTTTAGCATTGGGCTTATGAAATGTACCTATTGTGGTAATATTTATTATTAAAATAGTCCTTATTCCTTTTATTTAAATCTTAAAGTTTTTATCTCAGGGTGGGTTTTTTGCCAACGGCATGTTCAATCATGTAAACCTAATTTTAATTTTACTCAAAAAAGAGAAATAGTCTATAATAACATACTTTAGTTTATTGAACGTTCTTAAATTCTATTTAACAAAATCGGATACTTATTGAAATGTGATTAAATGAACTAAAAAGGGACCTTATTCACGTTTCCTTTCTTTTATTAAAATAGTTTTTAATTCAAATAATTCTCCGTATAAGACTAGGTGAAATAGCTAGTCGCCGATTATCACCAATTCTTATTTATGGAATCCTTATTGAAACAGCTTGACAGCCGATTATCAATAAGTTGAAGAGAGAAGTCCAGGTAATGCCGAGAGTCCTTACCTTTCGGCCTGGAGACCAGCTGTTGCCGAGTTCTTCTACCTTAAATTTGTATTGAAAAATGTGGGGGTCATTTAGATTCGTACGGACCAGATAGAGTTCTATGAACAAAAAACCAACTCATTCCTCCTGGCGGTCTGTCTCGTACAGTTCCGCGACCGATTGAGGAAGGAAAATTACTTCAAACATCATATGGTTAGAAATGTCAAATTTGAAAATGATGATATTGTTTATGTTTACAGTAAACAAAAATATATTGAAGGTAAGTCCTAAATTATAATTTTGGTAGATAATCAATCTTCTATATATATAAAGGAGAAGGGGTTTTCTATCGGACAGCAAATCTCCAAAACTGTAAGACCTAAAGAGGTGAAATTTGGCCTACGAGCTCCTCTTGGGTCCTAGATGCTCACTAAGAGATGGTTTTAGAAAATTCCCAAAGGGTTTCGGCCTATGGTACTTCAAAGTTTTAATGTTAAACTATAGGGAAGGATATAAGGTTGTCATAGCAACCTTAAAACGTATGACAAATTAAATCCTAAAAAGACAAAGGAAGTCTTTATGTTTTTTCACGGGTGAAACTGTGTTGATCAGCTAGTCAATCAATCAATATATAATATATAAATAAAAGAAGAGTTGTGTGTTGGCATATTTCAGGCTACAGCCAAAACTACATGTCGTAGACACTTGATCTTGGTGTCAAATTAAAGTTTGGAATCTCATGATGTGCACTATGGTAGTTTGGTTTTGGTATCTTTAAGGGCTGAGGCGCAGGATTATCCTAAAGGGACCTATGTCAAGGATTTTTGGAGTGCTTTGAATAGTTGCTTTGGTTACCATTAGAAATAGCAACTACTATGGTTACTAATAGAATGCAGCTCTAAGAAACAACAAGAATATGAGAAGAAAAAAATATTCTCCGAGCAAAGCCGGGGTTATCAGCTAGTTTAGGGTGTGTAAGTTAATTTTATTGTGACGGGATATTGTAACGTCACACCTGCTTGCGCTTGGGCCAAATACTCGCCTATACCAAGGTCACACTACACTACAGGCCGGAGTCTCCCCCCCTCCTCCCTGATGCCACGTCACAACACCGGCCGAACTCCTAGCGCTGTGTTGGAAATAACAACTAAAATCATATGAAAATCGTAAACATTTACCAAAAAATTATGACATGAGAACATCGAAATGAAAGCAATAAGAAACAAAACTGTCAATTTCCATTAAATCATCTGATGAAAAGTAAACAAATCACTTGCCTGTAATGTTTACCGGTTTTTAAGTTTATGAAATAAAGTCTTGTTTTCTTTAAAATTATTTTCAACCGCTTTTGGTTATTCGTTGATTAATGCAGATTTGAAAAAAATTTATGATTTCTAAACGGAAACTTAAACGAATTACTTGGGGCAAGACAGTTTTAAGAGTGCGACAGTGAATGGCCGCAATAGTACATTATAAAAGCGTCTGCGATTCCGTCTGATAATGTGACGTCACCACAAAAGGACTCCGGCCTATAGTGTAGTGTGGTCTTGAATATACATCCACCCAAGGCCCCACTGAAAATACAGACAATGCTGCAGCGATTCCAGCGCTGCGCCACGTCACACAAGTAGGCAGGGAACTAACATCTTATGTTTACATTTTATTGCTAAATGTCAAATATCCCATGTTTGTTTACGATTTTTCTATTTAAATTTCGTCACTAAACGTCAACAATTACTTATTTATTTACGTTTTCTTGTTTTGATTTCAAAGTAACTGATGAACAGCACATCTGTGAGTCCTGAGCCAGACTTTCAGACCGCCTACTTGTTTGACGTCATAAATCCTGCAGCATGGCCTGTATATGTAGTGTGGCCTTGATCCACCTCGCGTGCTCTTTCAGGCACATGGGACTTTTGTAACATTCAAGATATTAAAAAAAAACTTTTTGAATGGAATTGAATTGGAATGAATTGAATACACTTTTAGTCGCAGAACCTCAAACGGTAGACTCCCTCCCATCCGGTTACCATTTAACCGGACCGCTCTCGGCGGAAGCAATATCTTTTTAACCGAACAATCGTCATAGAAATATTAGTTTAACCGGACGTGATTGGCAGGAATTGTACAGGTTTGTATCGACGCTTCTTTTGGAAAAATATTTGAAACCAGTAATGACGTGTCTATATGTAACGCTCTCTTCAATTTTAGTTCATTTTTGAGCAATAGAATAAAGATTGTCTTGGGAAATGTATGTAGTAGATAAACTCTCGTACAATATATACAGGGTATCGTATTACCTTGTACTACTAACCTTGACTTATTATCGGTACATACAGAGTTTTAAAACATCTATTTAAAAACTTCGAATATAAACAGTATTTTGAGAAAAATACTATACCTCCGTTGCAGCAGACCTGCATACTCAGCAAATTTTAAGTGCAAAACAACATATTTCAATCCAACATAGCGAGATTTGACATGTTATGGTAAGCTCCATAAGAATTACATGTGAAATGAGTATGTAGGTTTGCTGCAACGGGTACGTTAAAACTGGGTGGTTTTAATTCAATATTTAGTAGATCTGAGCTAGATGAAGCCTTATACTAAGTTTTATTGAGATATGTTGAGAAACAATCGAGATATAGCTTATTTACCATAAGGTTAAGAATGAGACAACATCTGTGTTTTCCACTCTCAATATCTCGGTAACCAATGGACATAGAGCAGTGATTCAAATTACTAAATTGTTTTTTTTTTTTTAGCTGAATTCAATGGTGCCAACAAAAATTCGGTAAATGTTATTTTTCTATGTTAAAAACTAAAGAAACCCATTTTTGGGGGTTATCCCCCTTTACCTCCCCTTCCGGTGGTCCGATCGGGCTGGTTTACGAACTCATGTAAATGATTACCCCTTTACAACGTCTGCACCAATTTTCATTAAGATCGGACCATTTTACGGCCGCTATCGTGCTCACACACACACACACACACACACACACACACACACACACACACACACACACACACACACACACACACACACACACACACACACACACACACACTCACTCACTCACTCACACACACACGCATATATATATATATATATATATATATATAGGTAGATTGATAGGTAGGTAGATAGATAAACATTCGAACGAATGGTGTTTTTTGCTTCTGGTGGCCCCAAAACGAAAAGTTATCATGGTCCCGGGCCCCCATGACACCATGAGACCTACGGTAATAGCTTCTTCCCTATAGGGGAAATTCGCTAAAATGGATATCTGGGTAAATTTACATTTTATAACATACTTTCCCATTAACTTTTTTCTTAGTCTAGATCTAAGGAATCACCTCCTGAAATACTGAAAAGTTTTAATAGACACGCTGTATAACTTTTACAGCGGATTTAATAATTAATTTTGGGAAACGTCGGTTTAACGGGAAAAGACAGGCCTCAGTCCCCCAGGGTCCGGATAAGAGGTGGTCTACTGTATTAGTAAGAAATTATACAGGAATTTATTTATTTCACCAAAAATTGTTTTAAAAATTGGATTTTAGGAATACATTTTAGTATTATTGCAATGTAATAATTTTTAACTATATATTACTTCAGATGTTTTGTGAATCCACCATTGAATTTGTGACAAGTCTTTCCTTTTTTTGTCGAACGTCGCTTAAAAAGATGGGAGTAATAAAAAAAAACAGAAGTTTAAATACAAAATGTCTTGTCAAATGATAAAGAATAAATTTAATTTCAATTTTATACCTAAATAAGAATTTATTACGGTAAATTTTAACAAAATATAACATTGTATTTGGTGTCTTGGGTTTTTTATTTTTTATTTTTCGACCTTGTCCTTTTTTTTGATACTTCACTTGGACCAGGATCTTTGCCGTCAACTGCTTCTTCTGGAAGATCCTGTACATTTTGAGGTTTCTGATTTCTGGATCAGGGGTAAGAAGGTCCTGCATTTATTCCTCACAGAAAGAACTCTCTGATTTTCAAAGCGTTAAAATATCATTGGAGAAGACACGCAGTCCCCTTTCTCCAGATTGTAAACATTAGAAAAAAAATAATTTAACCATGTTAAAAGTTAAATTCAAGTGTAAGATAAAAACCAAAGAACAAGGCTACAAGATCGCGACATTATCATCACGATCATCACACTCATCCTTCACTCATATTCAGGGTAACAGGTACCTGTCTTAATACGAATGATTAAGAATGATTATTTGGGAACATACTATATAGAGGAAAAAGCAATAAAAATCTGAAAATGTGTTTTTCCCCAACCTCTAAAACTTACTCTCCCCTAAAATTTCTTCTGGGAAGAAAAGGTCCCTTTTCATTTGAAATGAAATGAAATGAAATGAAATGAATTGAATGAATGAAATGAAAAACGTCTTTATTTAGCCAGCGTTGTTCAAAGTACAATGCTTTGCTTTTCAATACAACTGTTGTCAAGTTATTAACTTATTAATAAATTATTATTAACTTCTGTTCTTTGGCGGGTCACATTTGAATTACAAGCTTCGCGATTTAAATTACTAGCTGTAACTTGATTTATTGATGATCCAATCTGTTAATACTCGTAGCTTTAATACAAAGCTAAGTTCATAGGGGTTGTCATGGTATAAGGAGATTTATTACAGCTTAATATTTTTAATTTTTGTTTTTGAGGTAAGTCCTGAAAACTCTTAACATTTAAATCAGTCACTGCCATTGACTAACAATTGATAAAATGATCATAATAACTTAAGAAACACTCTTGCAGAGAATATTGGGAGTGTTTCTTTCAGAGATAAAAGATTATAATAGTATGAATCCCTGCATGATATTAACCTCTAATATTGTTTTGTTAATTTTTTATTAAGAAGAGTCAGCAAATATTTTAAAACCCATTTTATTTTACTGAAAATACCAATATAAAACTTTGGCATTTAGATTGTTAATAACTGCCAAAACAATTATTAGCTTTTCAAATGAAATCCAGTTGTATAACGGATTTTCCTATTTACATTTATCTGAAACAAATACTCAGTGAGCTGCATCAATGGATAATTGCGTATTTATACATCGCTCAACCTCACAATTAATAGATTACGCCAAAACTTTATTGTAGGGTGGAAATAATTATGGATTTGGAATGAAGCAACGAAAAATGTTGTTTTGCATGTTGGACATGAACTATTTCCAATTAAATAACAGCTGGCGGAAGATTCGTCACAATTGTACCCCCTTGAAAAACGCCTACATGTTATTTTAACGTCTGGAGGTACTATTCCGGCTGCGAACATTTAGGTCGGATGAATTATTTTGTATTTTAATTAAGTTTCTCGGTTGACAACGGTTGTAGTTAAAATACCCTCGTTGCAGCAGACCTGCATACTCAGCGAATTTCAAATGCAAAATAATATATTTTAATCCAACATAGGGAGATTTGACATGTTTTTTGTAAGCTCCATAAGAATAACATGGGGAATGAGTATGCAGGTTTGCTGCTACAGGTATGTTTAAATTGGTTGGTTTTAATTCAATATTTAGTAGATCTGAACTAGAAGAAGCCATTTACCAAGTTTTATCAAGATATGTTGAGAAATAAGCGAGATATAGAATTTTACTTATTTCCCATAAGGTTAACATTCAGACAACGTACTGTATTTACCACTTTCAATATCTCGGTAACCAATGGACATAGAGCAGTGATTCAAAATACTAAATCGTTTGTTTTTTTAGCTTAATTCAATGGTGCCAGCAAAAATTTTATAAATTTCATTTTTCTATGTGAAAAACTCCAAAAAACCCATTTTTGGGGGGTTTATCCCTCTTTACCCCCCCTTTCCGGTGATCCGATCGAGCTGGTTTACGAACTCGTCCGAGTGATTACCACTTTACACGTTTGTACCAAATTTCATTAAGATCTGACCATATTTACGGCCGCTATCGTGTTAACAGACTTAAATATATATATATATATATATATATATATATATATTGTTTGTTATTTAGCTTGAAAAAGGTAAAACAGAAATATTGCTAAGTAAAAATGTTTTAATTATTTTTAAGTATATATATATAAGTTCGAACGAATGGTGGTTTTTGCTTCTGGGGACCCCAAAATAAAAAGTTAATATGATCTTGGACTTAGGTCACCATGAGTACTACCGCAGTAGCTTATTCCTTTTAGGGAATTTGCTGATAAATTCCAGTAAACCTTCCTAATAAGTTCTACTCCGGGATGGTACCCCGAATGATCAAGTTAATTTTCGACCGAACCCGGATTAGTCCGGGGCTATGACTATATTCATTGTCATTGTTGATTTTTTCATTAGTTCACGTAAATCAAAGAATTTATGGTAAGTTATTACGGTAAATAAAAAAACAAATTGCTGCAAGGGCTTTAGTCTTATGATATGAAAACTAATCATTAGCATAAATCTTTTCCCCCAAACAAAGGTTATTAAATAATAACCTTTGTAAACAAAATAATAGTAAACAAAATAATAGTGGCATTTAACTTTTTGCCTGACAATTATTTTAGACAGGTATAGGTACAGGTACTTGCTGGTCGCCCTGTTGAAAGCAGACACAATTTATTTTCAACCATATAATTGTCATTACGTTTGGTTTTTAGTAAAATATTGCTCTTTTTTAACTACTGGCGTGCGAAGATGTATTAGTGTTTTAGCAGCTTGATATATTTTATCGCAAGCAAACGGTTTCCCGCCGATTCAATGTATTAGGAGAAAA